>JAUMJJ010000077.1:1800000-2262500 GCA_033556795.1 Tapera naevia | reverse complement strand
ATGCCACCTTTGCCATGGAAAACCATGATTCTGGTTTCATTTTGTTCTGTGATCATCTCAATCTGAGGTGTTGGCAGGGGCCAGGCTGTCATGTCTAGGCTTTCCACACTGAATGAAAACACTCTGCAACCAGCACATCCTTTTAGCAAAGAACTCTGTGTCTCCATAGAAGAACTTTCAGCAGAGATATTTGGACTTCTCCTTCTGGTCTACTTTTATTTAATTCAACGCTGAGCCAAATTCCCTCCCTGTGCATGCAGGCCCTTGCCATTAGATTGCACTTATGAACACGTAGATGTTCAGCATGTATCTATATCGTTTAAAGCCTCCCCAGGCAGTGAAAATGTGAGGGTGGTTTGTTTGTTTGATTGATTGCTTAATCACAAAACATTTTGAACAGTTTACAGTGCACTCTTCACCATTTCCCTCCTTGTTCAGACCAGGCGAAGCACCGAGCACATTGATCTGTTGATGGCCAGGTGATGGTGGGGAAGGATTTTCCATTCCAGCTGCTCCTGCCATCTGGGGAAATCAAAAAAGGGGGATTGGATCAGCTGGTCGAATTAAAATATGTGAAACTTGTTTCAGATGAGTTGTCTAATAGATTCAGCAAAAGGTAGATCAGCGACTGTTTTTTTCTTTGGAAAGGAAACATTTTTTAATCTGTTATACAATGGAAATACCCCACGGGGGCTGGTAAGTCTTGTCATTTAATTATCCTTTAGACTCCTATGTGTTGGTTAAAAACTCGCTTCATTTAGTTCTTCCCATATTGTCCTTGCCTGTCTGGTGTGGCAGGATGATAAGTCCGAGGAAATAGAAAAGTAGAGAGGAGGAAGGTAGCTCGGCTCTGGGCTGATGGGTGCAAGGGACTGGTTTCTGCCTCAGCTTCTGTGACTGTACAATGGGAGAGCAGTTGGAAGAGTCTCCTGGGAGGAGAGGTGCTGCAGAAGCTGGAGTCAATCTGCATCTCTACTGACCTCCAGATCAAGCACTTTTGATATCCGGATTGGGATTCCTTGCGTCCTGTCAGAAATAATGTGTGAAGCATGGACTTGCACCAGGCTCTCCACAGAAAGCAAGGACACCTTAGGGAGGACAAGCTTTCATGGATCTGTTAGAGTGAGTTCAGAGGAGGCCAAGGAAATGTCCAAGGGCTGGAGAACCTTCCATATGAAGACACGCTGAGAGAGTTGGGGTTGTTCAGCCTGGAGAACAGAAGGCTCTCAAGAGATCCTAGAGCAGCCATCCAGTATTGAAAGAGGCTACAGGAAAGCTGGGGAGGGACTCTTTCTCAGGGAGTGCAGGGATAGGAAGAGGGAAACTGTTTTAATCTGAAAGAGGGGGGTTTAGACTAGATATTAGGAAGAAGGTGAGGCACTGGCACAGGTTGCCCAGTGAATTCGTGGATGGCCCATCCCTGGAAGTGTTCAAGGCCAGGTTGGATGGGGCTTTGAGCAACCTGATCCAGTGGGAGGTGTCCCTGCCTGTGGCATGGGGGGTGGAACTGGGTGATCTTCGAGGTCCCTTCCAACCCAAACCAATCTATAATTCTATGATTCATCTTTGCATAGAAAGACCCCCAAAAATCTGACCGGGATTTAAACTGTATTTGTATTAGGAGGTTGCAAGTACCTCTAAAAAGTAGCTTTGGTGAAAGCAAGTATTCAGCACCAAGAGAAATCAATTTTTATTAACTAATTTGAAGGAAATAGGATTAATCTTGTTATTTAAGTATTTTCTGAAGCAGCACAGAAGTTCGCAATTGCGGGTAGTGTTGTGTTTTCCTCATTCCCAGAGACAGGTTTGATTTTTAACTTGTTATTTGTTCAGCAATTAGGGGTCTCCTCTGCTCTGCATATGGGCTTGTCACTGCTATTAATGTCGTCAGGAGACACAGAAGCCCATGGGCAGGAGAATGGACCCCTTGATGTTTAATGTGGCCTAATCTCTGGCAGGGCTGGGGGAATGTAAATGGGGAGGCTGACAGAGTGAGCCTTGAAAAATGAGTGTCTGAGCTCATGCCCTTAGGACTCTGCACTCCCATGGCCACAGGACTGGGCCTTTCTCTCTTTCTTCCTGTAATGCCTGTGAAGGTTATGGGAGCCCAGCATGTGCCTGGGCGGCAGCGAGCCACCCCGTGCACCCCACTCACAAGCCCAGTGCTTTAGCCACATGTCCAGCATCCTTGAGATATCTCCTCTTACTTTGACCCTTTCTGTTCATTGTCAGGAGCTGAATTAACTACAACCAAGGGAAGATGCTCCTGGTGCCATAGGGATGCTTTATTTAAGTCCCTGTTCTCAAATGCCCTGTTCAGAAAAGGGCAGCCCTTCTGCTGCTTGGGGTGAGGAGAGCAGCAGCAGCCTCTCCAGCAGATTGACGGTGGTGGAGATGTCATCCCTCCCATGGCAGTGCCGGCAGAAGGACAAGCCAGGGTGCAGGGATGTGCCAGCAGCCGGCCTGGGTGCACTGGGTGGGATGGGGAGAGCTGGGACAGGGAAAAGTCAGCAGAGCCAGGACTCCCACACACTCCTGCCTGCGCACGACTGGCTGCCAGCCCGCTCCCTGGCAGCAGAACCAAAGGGAACTGGGCAGGGAAAGCAGGGAGAGGGTGGCTGCAGGCAGCACTTTCTGTATATGGCTCCTCCACTGGGTTTAGCACCCAGCAAAGTGCTTTTGCTGAAACCGGAGCAGCTCACCCTGGAGCGCTGCCCGGTCTGTGCTCTGTGTGGGGTGAGCAGGTCTGTACGCTCTGGTCCAGCCAGAGCTGCGTCTCTTCTGGCACCAGGGAAGGGGACAGAATGCTACTCCTGCTCGGCCCCATCCAGCTGGGGGGAGGTAAAGGCTTTGGCCCCACTACCTTTACAGCACTTGGTGTTTTGATCAGACAAAGGCTGTTGCTAGATACGTGGCATCTGTTAACAGACTACTGCTGTCATTAGCTGCAACCAGGCATCTGCTGCTCCAACCCAACACGTAACAGATGCCAGTTTGGAAGGAGTGGGGGCAGGGAAACCCTGAAGCTCTAATATTTCACTTTTCTACTGACAGTGCTTCACAGTTGGCAGCGGGACCGGTTGTACCTCAGCAACTGTGGTGATCAGATGAAACCTGCCCCTCTTGCAAATACAGCCCTGTGTCCCTGCCCCAAGTGCTCCCTCTTCACTCCCCTCCAGCCTCGTCTGCAGCACAAGCTGATTCCCAGCGCGCGTGCTTCCTTGATATGGACACACACAAATCCCTGAGGTGGCTGGGCATGTGGCGCTCAGTGTCAGCACTGTCATGGCCAACTCTGATCTGCTGCCGCGGAGCTGGCATCAGCCTGTGCCAGGCTGGGAGAAGGCAGGGCTGCAGCAAGCAAGAGCTGCCCTGGGGGCTGTGACTGTGCACAGGCAGCGTCCAGCCCCACAGACCCCCAGCTTTTAGGTGAGACATGAATCCATATAATAATGATATTCAAGGGAAGGTGCAGGGGCTTTGAATCTGCCCAACCTTCACTTTCAGGTTTTCCAAGCATGTTCTGGGATGGATGAGGACAAAAGGGGAAAAGTGCTTGTCCTGTGGGTTTTTTCCCCTAATACCATACAAATGGGAAGACGAGGACCCTGTGCTGATGGGTAATGAGACAATATCAATATGATGTGTTGTTAGTACCGTACCAAATAGGCTTTTAATTTTCTGGGGAGGTGTGGTGCATCTCTGCAGTGCCAGCATCAATCATTGTCAGGAGGTCCAGGTCCCGACTCTCCCGGGGGCCTTTCATTGTAAAGGATTCCCTCTCCCTCTGACTAGGGGCTGTTCTACCTCCGTGGCGATGCCTCTCACAGACTAATTGCTGATTTTTTCTTCTTATGATGATAGAGCTCATGTCACTGCAAAACAGAACATTAGGATAAAGTCTTCAAAGTGCCATGCAGCTGGGAAACTAATTTACAGTCCCTTCTGGTTAAAAAGAAAAGAAGTAGTGGTATTGGTAACAGGGATGTTATTTGTGTTGTTAACAACTGGAAATTAATATGGGTTTGGTAATAAGTTGCTCAATACTCAGCCTAGCTGCTTCCTCAAATCTCTCTCCTTTTCTCCCAAATCTTTGTAACCAACTTTTATCCCAGTTTCCTTTGGTTCCTTGGGGAACTGATAATGCTCAGGATATTTCCTCTTGTGCCAGAGGGCAGAGGCTCTGCAGAGATGGAAAAACCTTTCCTACCTCGTAATTCCTGATTCTGGAGTCTCTCTGCCCTGGCCCAACCCTCCTTCCCCATGATCATTCATATTTATCAAGACACATTTGATATGACTCCTAAAGTGAAGCAGAGGGAAGTTGTCACAGACTCGGAGGTCATTAAGGTGAAAAGCTGCTGTTGATCACTGGTGGGAATGGCCTCTATGTTGCGTGGGGACCTGGAGAAAATCTGGCCCTTATGCCTTTGGAGCCAAGACCCATTTCCCAGAGTATTTGGTACCTAAGAGAAACTGCCACTGAAAAGAAGGGAGTTTGGGCTCTGTACTCACACAGAGGGGGGAGTTTGGGAAGTACCAAAGCACCCAAGGCGGGATGGTGGGCATGTTGATGTTGTACAGCATCACGCATTTGTTCATGCCCTCCAAAAGCCTGGGAACTTCCAGATTATATTGATGTCACCTCAGCTGCTGCTCTCCTCTGAAATAAGAAACATTTGGGGATGATTTCCAAGCATGAATTCGCTCAGGAGGGTTCTTGAGAGGCTCTGCAGTGGCTGCCAGCCCCAGCTTGGAGGGGAGCACCCAGCTCTAGCACCCCTGGCCACAACTCTGCATCCCCATCTCCCTGCTCTTTGCTGGCCCAGGGGACAGAGCAGCACAGGGGGAGAAGGGTAAATAAGAGAAAAATGCTTGTCTGAGAAGCTACTTGGGGGGAAAAAGACTCACATTAAAAAAAGAAGGTGGCGAAGCTGTGGCTGCGGCCCCTTCCCCAGATGCAATCCCACTCCTGTAATTTCTGGGGGAATTGGTTCATCTTGGGTGCAGATATATTTGTGTCAAGGTGCAGCTGCACAGATAGCCTGACTCTATGCATAGTAAGAGGCTTTCAGAGAAAGAGGTTATGCCCAGAGCAAGGCCTTATCAGAGCAAGCTGCCTGCCATTTATCTGGTTCCCTATCAAATATGAAAACAGGCCTCAATCTGCTGCTTCTATTTTCCTTGTGAAGGCTATGGGTGGAATAATAATTTAGTCCAGTTTTTTTGTTTCCAGTGCTAACCTTCTGCCAAACTCTGCTCTTCCCAACTTCCCCGGGCAGCTCAGCAGTAGCCACGCTCGGGTGCCCACAGGGCTGGCTCTGCGAGTGCTGCAGCCGGCGTGGGAAATCAGCTGAGGGGGAAGAGGTCTCTGTATTCAGGAAGGGGTTTTACACATGCAGTGCTCATGGAATATCTGTTGTTTACTGGTTTAATATTATTATAATTATTCATTATTTGCATTACAGTAGCCCCTAGAGGCCTCACCATGTCCAGGCCCTCCCACAGGGGTAGCAGGACAGGGATGGGCAGTGGGACAGGAATGTCCCAGGGATGCAGGAGGATGCATGCCAGTCTCCAGGCTGCACCCAGACCCTTGGAAAGCAGGCATTTACTTCAGGCCAAAGCTGAGTATGTCCTTAGAGCCACCCCAAAGTGTCATCCCCAGGTGGTGGAGCAGAAGGGATGGGGATGCAGGAGATGTGCCCAGGTGGTTCAGGACAGAGCTGAGCCTGGAGCAGATTGCTGTGGCTGTCCTGGTTCTCCCTGTCATCTCCAGACAGGCTGAGTCAACACTCTACCAGCCTGGCCATGCCCTGCACCCTCATATCACACATACGCTTCATCATAAACTCCCACCGCCCTAAGACAGCTTATGCTGCTTAATGCAAACCAGGCTCACCTGCTGGAGAACAAGGGGCTGAGCAGGAGTAACCTTGGGGGTGTTGAGTGGGAGCAGCCTCCTGACCCCAGCCTCCTGACCCTCCACTTAGCCCAGGAGGGATGGCAGTGGGAGAGGAAAGTCAGACCATGAACCCCCACTCCTCTCTCCCTCTGCCATCCGTCCTGTGGGGCCTCCCCGCTGCAGTAATAAGGCCTGAAAAGCCACTGCTTACATTTTTAATTCCATATCTGTGTCTAACTGCTGATGCTAAACTCCGATCCCACAGCTTCTGAGGGCAATGCGATCCACATGTTAATATTTTAAGCCAGCCACTAATATTTTTATGTGGGAAATTGAGATTTTCTACGGTTGCTGGATGAGCAGGCCATTTCTCCACGCTGAAGTATGAAAACTGTAGCTGGGGAAAACATTATTTTACATATTTGTATTTCTCGGAGCTGGTGTCCTGTGCCAGGAGGGACGGCTGCTCTCCAGCTCATCCCCTCATTGGCTCCATCTTGCCAAGAGGCTCACCCAAAAGCCCCCCAATGCCTGCACTGTTGGATGTGGGCAAATGCCTGAAACAACCGAGCTGTTTCTCCTCTGACCCTTCTTTCTCATGCAGCTGAATGCTTTGTATTTTTAAAAGCCTGAGAGCAGAAACCTATTTATAAAACTCAGGCTCTTGACAGGAGGCAAACCCCATCTAACCAGCTAGTTAGGAAGTGGAGGGAAGTAGGCAGTGTCGTGGTCACCCAACTGCCACCCGAGCCCGTCACTGAAGTAGCAGACAGTCCATCTGGTGCAGTGAGTTGATGCGAGAGGCAGTGTCTTTCCCTAATGGCTGCCTATAAATCACATTTATGGGCCGCAGTCATGGTCCAGGCAATGCTGGCTGGATGGAGTGTTTGGCAGAACAGCGTCCGGGGTCATGGGTGGCTGTAAATTGTCACCCAAACGTGGGGAAGCCAAAGCCAATCCGGAGTCAGGGCCAGGATGCAGGGTATGGACCCGCACGGAGGTGTGCAAGCTCACGCACGCGCTTCTCTCCTCACCGTGGCCCCAAACCTCTGCTGACAAGCAGGCAGACGGTGGCAAAGATTAAATGAAGTGCAGAGAAGTGCCTGTGTCCCCAGCTTAATCACTCAATCTCCACAGCTGCGGACACACTGCGTTATCAAAATCTGTGGAAGTGCACACTCGGGCTGGGCTTTGGAGCTTAGCGACATCTTAGTCAGCTCAACACTTAACCCAAAACCTTGCCTGTGTTTCCCTGCCATGCTCTGTGCATCAAGAGTCCGGGGGCTTTACAAGATAGGGTGGTGCTGCTGGTCTGGCACCACAAATCAAAGCCTTTCTCCAGCTCAGCAGTGGCTAGAGGTGAGTCAGGAGGGCAGTGAGCAGCCAAGACCCAGGAATTTCACTCCCAGTCCCATGTACTGTCCTTCCGTGAGGACTCAGAGCAGAGCATGGCACAGCACATGTCCCTTGGCCCCAGTTCCACCCCACGGCAGAGCTCAGCAGCAGCAAGGATGCTGTGTCCAGAGGTGCTCTTGCCAATAGCTGGGCAAAAACTGAAATGGAAATAGGGGAAAATCCAAAGAGCTTTACCCAAAATACACTAAGATATTTATTTACTCCATCACAAAAGTTCGGCTTTAAAAGAAACAGAAGCGGTGGTGTTCAGTAAGCTGGAACTTACGGTGCTGAAGGAGGCAGGACACTGAGATCACTCCGTTCAGGCATCCTCCTTCCTTACTGTCCACCTCCATTGACCTGTTTCTTGGATATGAGGCAGCATGACAAATATTTTAGAACAAAAACTTACAGAAATGCTCTTCACCGCACAAAGTGACCTCTTTCTGCTGCTAAAAATTAAAAATAATCTTGGGGTTTAAGCAGGTTACAGATGAAGGTGAATAAATATTGAGACAGATGCATCTGAGATCCTTTCCGGTAGTTAAACGTGCATTTTGTATGTATAGACTGTAACGAGTGCTCAGAGATTTTGACCCGCTGGTATAGATTACTGTGAGAGAACCTGCCAGGCCCACATCATTGTTTAAGACAAGTCCATGATGCAAATTGGCAGACAAAGCAGTGAGCAGTCAATACAGATTAGAATTAAATCTCTCCTCTTGTCCACAACCAGGGGCCCTGCATTGATTGGATTGCAAATGCCAGAAACCTGGGCTTTGCCCAAAGTGGCAGGGAAGGAGCAGGAGCCTGTGCCCGGCTGGGGAGGTGCCATCTCTCGCCTCCCGCTCCTGGTCCTTGGCCTCAGCCTCTGCAGAAACTGTAGTGTTGGTGCTGGGTTATAAAGAGGCACCTTAAGAAATCCTGGAAGAGAAGAATAGAGGGCGTCAAAGTTGTTGTTTAATACAGGTTGAAGATTAAATGCACATCTAAGCACTGGGGCCTCTTCCAGCTATATGGGAAATGGCAGAAACATCACCAATATTTTCCTCTCCTCTTCCATCATTTTCCAAGATGACCCCGCTCACACCTTGCTTTGCCTTTTCCACCAGTTTGACTTCAGTGGGATTTTTGCCTTCACAGACCGGGGAGCAGTACTTATTCTTTAGATCCCTACCTATAGGTGCTTGGAGAGCATCCACACATCACTGCCAGTGCAGGAAGAGTTTGCTGTGCCCACAGGCAGCTGTGCCCACTGATGAGGTGCGACTGCATCTTCCTCAGGTACCGGCCCCACTGTCAGTAACAGCCATTGCAGGGGTTCAATTACATGGGCAACATCCACTCGCAAAAAAAACCCTGCTTGAATGCTTAAGAATAATGAGTGCATTCATAAAAATAAAAGTTTAGGCCTTGTAATTTGTCCCAGAATATGAGCTATTTTGGTTGGATCACTCGTTTCCTATGAGTACTTCAGCATCCACCTCTTACTATTTTACCAGCTGAATGAACAGCAAATATACCCTGCATCGGGACACCCCAACTGCGGGCCCAGCTTCACGTGCCACCAAAAATGAAATCAGTTGGTGCTCTGTGTTTCTGAAAACACAGCTAAGGATATGACATCAGTCATATTTGTTTAGCAGGAAGACAAAGGAATTTGGCTTAATGATTTCTTGTTTTTTTCCATGGTATCTTGTAACGCCGTGATAGCAGATTTCCTTGTGCTGCAGAATTACCCCAGAAATGCAAATATCTCTATCAGTCAGGTTCCAGAGCAGCAAACCACAGCCCTGAGTGACCCCCCGTCCTCCTGCTCGCTCTCTTGATCTCTGCTGCATTTTCTTCTCAAAATAATTTATTAGATAGAGGCTGCGGAAAATAATCTTTTTTTTTTCATTTGTGTTCTCATGTAAATGAGTTCCTACCAACTTTTATTTTCTTTACTTCCCAATTGTCATGCAAAACTCATCTCTCTGAACTGTATCTTCTCTCGACTTTTTTCTTCTCCATGAGGAAATTCCCTTTATTATGGCCAAGGGCAAATCTTGGATGTGTTGCTGGCAAGGCATGTTTCAGCAAGAGGCCTCAAACCTTTCCCACCCCAGTGGGGTCAGCGAAGAGGAGTGCTGTCATCTCCTACTTGCTGAGTAAACAGGGGGCTGCAGAGGTTAAAAGAGTTGTACAAATGTCTACAAGAAGAAGGAGCTACACAAGATCCAGGTCAGGTCCAACCAGAAAGCAATGTTAAGCTCCAGAGCTGGGCTCTGTGAAACATCTGGACTGAAAGCAGTGGAGATGTGGGGTTTTTGGAGCACGGGCAGGCCTGAATTTTAGTTACAGACTCTGGTCCTGGGCACCTCATGGAGGGCTTGGCCTCTGGGCCATCCTTGCTCTTCACCACTCAGCACCAGCCTTGTCACCAATCTGGGATTTGATTTTCCCAGATGCACAGCCACAGCCAGTAGCAGTGTCAGCCAGAGCCTCCTCATCCCTTACACAGAGGTTTGTGCGTGCAGAGGGACTGAACAGTGTGATAGCTGAAGCAATAGCTGAGCAGTGTGCATCACTGAAAGGTTTGGGGAAGACAGTGGAAAATACAAAACTACTGTTCCTTTCCTATTTCATAAAAACAATCCATATTGTGTCTTTTAGCTGTCGTTTTTCCCCCTGTGAAATATTGCCTTTGCCAGGAGCTGGGGTAGCTCCTGGTTTTGCTGGGGCGGGGAGGGTTCTGTTGCATTAGCCTCTGGCTGGACTCCTCCAGGCAGTGCCGTGGCAGTCGGGCAGCTCTCCTTGCCTCTTCAGCACCCCAGGCTTTCCCCACACATACCGTCTGGGAGAAAGATACCTTGCTGGGGCAAAAAAAGGTGAAAAAAGATCACAATAGGCAATATTGTGCATGTAGAGCTAAACCTTCAGCCGCTACAGAAGAACCCCCGGCAGCACAGTGGCCTTTGTTCATGCTCCCTTGCCCCACGGAGTCTGCCTGCCTCCCCTCTCCCAGGCAAGCCTTTGAATTTTCATGCCGGTGTCTTTCTTTGCATTGACCAGAGTTTATCACATATCTCTGGTTGGGATCCTGCCTGGCTTAACGTAAGACAAAAATGGGGGGGGAGAAAAAAAAAATCGTCTGAATAATAGGACGGATTTGTAGCAGCTGAGGATTTGCATTCAAATGTTCGCCAGCCTCCTCTGAGCTCGAGTTTTATCATGTCTTTACAGCCAACAGCTTGTTTATGAATAAAAAATGTGGCATGAAACCAGAGGAGTGAGTTGTCTTTGTTTTGTCAAGTGTGCGGAGACAAAATGCTCGCTTCTCACAAGTCTTCACTTCATACAAGTCTTCTGGGACAGGGGCAGCTGGCCGCGGGCTGCTACCTGCCCGTTGCCATGGCCAGCGGCACCTCCATGCACCCCTCCATATGCATGAGCCCCCAGCCGGGACCCGCCGGGCGCCTATGCAAAGCAGCCCCTGCTTTGACAGGCAGCCACTTTATTAACTCATTAAGCTCATCTTGTTCCTTTAAATGCAGTATAATTACAAATAAAGCTGTCACACTTTGTTTGCAGTTATATAATTTAGCTAAGTGCCGCTACGACCTGGGCTTCAAGGAGGAAAGGGAGGTTACGAACCAGGGCCGCCGCGGTGCACGGGGTGGAGGAAAGAACTGGGGAACTTTGAGGCCATCCTTGGAATGGCTTTGCTGGCAGGGATGGGTCTGGATGGCAAACCAGAGGGTGAATCTGCAATAACCCCATCAGCTCCAGTGTGTTGGTACAAGGAGCATCCCTCCTCATTTCACCGCTGCTGCTGGGAAGGGAGAGGAGGACAGGGAGAGCCCCAGCTCTGCCATGCGCCGGTCGGGCCGCGGCCGTGCAGCGTGGCTGTGGGTTCGTTCATAAGAAAAGAGCTGGCGCCATGTTCAGCTAAAACAGGAAAGTGGTTCCTCTCTCTTCTCACCGCGATCTGCAGCCCCTGTGCGGGAGGCCGGGGGCTGGTGAGCAGAGCGGGCTGGCAGGCCCCCACCTCTGCCTCCAGCCAGAATACAGAGCAAGGCTGGGAGCATCATTGGTAGTCAGGGCACAGAGCCGAGAGGGACACGGGCTGGAAACCGGAGCGGGAGACAGGAGAAGCAAAGCAGGTGACGGCATTCAGGAAGCAGGGGGAATGGAGGGATAGGGGAGAGGAAAATGCTGAGAGCCCTCCACTTCGTCTGTGGGGAAGTGAATGAAAGGCATATTCCATGAAACCCACCAACGTGTGGTGGGTACAGCCTCTTGCAACAGTGATGGGGACTTAGTGCAGGGGAGAGGGTGACATGCAGCAAGGACCTGGAGTAGCTGGCAGGGCTGACGGAGGATGCATCCCACTGGAAAGCATATTGGTTTGTTGAATAAAATACTTTTTTTTAATAATTTCTCTCCTTTTCAGAGTGGCAGGAAGAAAAGGTAAATATTTATATAGGTGAGAATAAACAAAATTATGCAAGGAGGCTTTTCTAACACCTGATTCAGGTGCAGTCGCCTTCCTTGTCAGAGAAGGAGGTCTGGTTCTGCAACAGTGCTGGCACAGGCCTGTGTTGCTGCCTTGGCTTGTGTGCTCTGTCTATGTTCTCCCAAGTGCACTTGGAAAGTGAAACAGTATTGTTCTAGGGAGGGAAAAGGAGGGGAATCAGATTTATGAGAGATTTCTGCCACAATCACTTAGAGAAAATTGCGAAAATGTACATGCATGTGAAAGCATCCCTGCCTTCTCTACACAGAATGGATTTTCCCAGGCACAAGGGAAGGAGCAGAAAGCCTGCTGCCTGCTGGCAGAGGTAGCAGGGAGCCCTTCTGTGCTCTGCTTGGGCAGGGAAGGTCTAGCCCAGCACCACAGTGTCCCTGGGCGCTTTGCTCTGCCTTCCAAGGTGCCTGCAGGATGAGGCTCTGCATCAGCAAAAATTAAGGCTGGTATCTTCACAAGGGCTAAATATCTGATTAACGTCCCAAATGCCTTTGGGCCTGTTGGATAACCCAACACTGGTCATGGGTTTGGTGCTAGTAGCTGATACCTTCCCAGCAGAGCCCCTTTGGAGCTGGAGGGGGATCAACAGCCCCACAGCATCCACACAGGACCGAGCGCTGCTGCAGCACAGCCCCTGCCCAGGGTCACGCAGAGCCCAATGGGCAGCGTGGCACAGCCTCGGGGCAGAAGGCAGTGCCAGCACAGCCCGCTCACCTCCCTGTAGCATGGCAGCCTTGTTGCCTGTCCTTACCCATGGTCAGGGCAAAACCTGACCTGATCCAAATGGGATCAACGGAGTCCTGCTCCAGCTTGCACACACACGCCCTGGGAAGACAAGGACCAGGCTCGTCACGCACAGCGCACTGTAATAAAGAACAGCTCGTTTGAATGTCCTAGCAAGGGAAACAAAGAGCTGCGATTCATTTTCCCGTTTTTTCAAAAACTCCTCTAAGGCCGTGTCCTAGATTTAGCACAGGTTCTGATAAGGCTGAAGAAGATAAGTCCCAGATTGTACTGCTGTGCCCAACAGACTGGTTACATCGTGCTTGATGACACTTCAGACCCGTTGTCATGACCCCATATAATCCAGCATCCTGGACCATCTGACACACATTTACACTTAACATTTTGTTAGAGACTCTATAAATGAGATCTCTTTGACCTTCAATCCTTGGCTAATTGCTAGTTTCATGTACAAGACTAGCCTAATTTTACGTGATAATTACCTGAAAGTGGCAATACATATGGCATTGCATGTTTGAAATGTCAGAACTGGAAAAATATCAAGTGGCTGGAGTCTTAGGCAAATGGAGGGAGTGGAAGGGTCAGAACAATATACTTTACTGCTCAAACGATGAAGAGAGACTATATATCACTATAAACCCTAGTAAATAGTATACATCTGTAATAAATCCTGTGCATAATGTTTGTTGAAGGGAGTTGTATCCATGTGCTGCTGGATGCTAAGGCAATCATAAAACAAAAAGAGATCTGAAATTTGCAAGCAGTTAAGTCATTCATTCAACTTCTTTCTTTTCACCAAGGAATCCATGCTTTATATGTTGTCAAATAATTCTGAATTTCTTGCACCACATTGGTACAAATCTCATAACCTCCCGCTGTGGGCAGCGCATGGCACAGGTGAGGGGTGATGAACAGCAGTGGGCCAGCGCGGGGAAGTCACTGGGGATGAGTTTGAATGAAGCTTCTCATTCCCAAGGGAAAAAAAAATACCCTGTTGGTGCAGCTGAGTGAATGGTAAGTGGATTTGCCTGGCCATGCAGTGCCTGGCAAGGAAATGGGAGTGGGACAGGATGGCAAAGAGCAGTAGGAAAGCAGCACCAAAACCATCCAGCCTCTGGAAAGGATCGACCTGGAGAAGTGCTGATGTCCCAGGTCCTTCCTAATTGCTGGTTTGCTTTGCTGAAAGTATGATTGTGCTTCTTGTTGGCTTACCAGGGTGTAACCACCAAACAATGTCGCATCCTGTATTTGGATTTAATTAATTGGTTAATAAGATTATAATTAATGAAAATAAATTAAAATCACTTCAGTAATTAATTCACTGTAAACATTATTGACAACACTTCCTAAATAGTGTAAACTCAGATTTAAAGCCCTGGTTAGGAATACTGTGTCACGGGATCCTTGTAATTGGAGGTGGAACAGGGCTATTGGATTATTGAGCAGATCTGCACAGAGGGGCAGGTTATGTGTCCATGTATACATGGGTTGGGGTTTTTAGGTTCTCAGCTTTCTGATACTTCTTAAAATGTGTCAGTGATGCTTCTCTATGACAGCCTTTTTTATTAAACTCATGAAAAATACATTTTCAGGTTCTCAGACGTCCCCTTGGATTGTGGTTGTCTGAAATTTTACAGCCCATTTTTAGACACACAAACCTGGTTTTGTCCCCGAGACTTCACATCAGCCCCACTCTGGGTCCAGGCTGAGGACCTCTCTGAGAGGACAAGGAGCCTCACAGCTTCACCAGCACTTCACTCTCTGTGTCTGTAGGGCTGAAAAACCTACAACCATAAAGCACTGCTATCTCTTACTGGTGGTGTTCTGCAGTGGCCTTTGGGATTAAGTCACCATCCCTGGAGTTGTTTGAAAGATGAGTTGATGAGCTTCTTAGAGACATGATTTAGTAGTGGACAGGTATAGTTGGACTCAATGATCTCAGAGGTCTTTTCCACCAGGTGGTTCTATGATTCTATGATTCTTTGAAGGGAGGTCCTTGAGCAATAACATTGTTCCCACAGCTCTGCTGCTCTCACGCCAGGCTTTGGACTCTCTTGGGGCTTTGGCTCTGGATTCAAGCAACAGGATTTGGGCTGCAACATCTTTCCCCATCCCTTTTCCATCGTTTACCCTGTGTTGTGACAGCCTGCAACATAAACAGTGAAAATGCTCGCTGCAAAGAGGCCTCAAACACTATGTTTTAATTACATTCCTCAAATTATAGGGTTGGTGTGCAACTAGAAGCAGAGCTAATTGTGTGCTCCCATCCTGTACCATCAGCATTTGTAGGAGCTGGGAAAGGACAGCACATGGATGTGGCACCGGACACCCCCTTCCGCCAGCACCTCATGCTTCCAACTCTGCTAACAAAGCACATTTTGCAGCCAAACAACAAAATTCAAGGCATTTGCAGTGCATCTTATCCCTGCGATGTCTCAAACCCAGCCTCTGTTTTCTCAATGTAAAAAGCTAATCCTGTTAGAAACTTGTAAATTGGGAAACAGAGCCAGTGTCAGTCCGAATCACGTCTCCTCCCAGGTGTTGGTTAAGATTAAGCGCTTTTCTTCTCTGTCCTTCTATGCAAACTGATAAAGAGTTGTTTTATCAGATAACAAAATGGTAAACAGCAGGGTAAACGGGTTGGTAACAATTTTAGTGCTAAAGGATTAGGTAAAAAAGAGGTATTTGAACTTCAACCTCCTGTGGCCAACTCGGCTGTGTCTGGACACCCCCCAGGTTGCTCATCTCCGCTAATTGTAAGAGCGGATGGCTGAATCCAGTATTTCCACCATGGGCTTGGGTGCTGGCATTGCAGCCCTTGGTGATCTCTGGGTGGCAAATGTAGGGCCAAAAAGAACCTACCCTTTGAGAAAAGGAAGCCATTTTCAGATATGTCTTTTTTTTATTTGCTTGTTAATTAGTGGTCTGTGTGAGAAGGGCCCTGTGCTGGCCTCATCCACCAGCACTTCCCAAAGGCCTGGCTGTGCTGGCACCAATGTCCCAGGGGATGTGCAGGGGAATCTGGGGCATGTGCTGGCTCCAACACCCTTGCCTGGCACTGGGGCTCTATGGGCATGTGGTGTGGAGTAGGTTTGTCGATGCAGTGCTGCACGCTGCTGCCACTGGTATTCCTGGGCCCTGAGCTGGCTCATTCAGAGAGCTTCATCCCTGGCTGCAGGCTGCAATGTATCCATACCCAAAAATGCAGCAGACATGGGAGCAGCAGGATTTTACCCTGTGGGAGATTTGCTGTGTTATTTTACACCTTCCAGGTTTTGTTGGGTAAATACATTTGGCAAAGAACAGGGCTGATCTCTGTGCAGAGTGGCCCCGGGCTCTTTGCAGACCCCAGGAATGCGGTGACCCATATTCCCTGGATCAAATATCTGCACTCAGCAGAAGTCCTGCTGTAAGGTACAGTGGCTTCAGGCTATCTTCACACCTGCCTGCCCCTAGGGCCGTGCAAACAGGGATCCAGCTCAGTGGCTGTACAAATATTTGGACTGAACTCTCTGTAATGTTCCCAGCCTGTGTGAGGAGTTTTGCCAAGCCTGGGCACACAGAAGCAACCCTGGGGAGCTCTCTCAGGGCTCTGAAGTGAGGCGATCGTTTTCTGTGTGGACAGCACTGCCTTGGTTCTCCTTGCTGCCACGTAGAGATGTGGCACAGCACCCACCAGCTGGATGGGACCAGACCCTTTTCCTTCATCTACCTGGCAAAGTCACTGCTTTACCCTGTGTGCCCAGGCCTGTGTCTCCATCTGGGCCAGCACTGTGGGAGGTGCTGTGCTTGAATCCCACAAGAAACATGTCAATACCCAATGGACACAGGCAGAAGAGGTGCTGATTTAACTTTTGTTTTAAAGGGCAGAGATCCCTTTAACAGACCTGCTTGCAAGGAGACGCTGAGCTTCCCAGGAGCCTCAAATGGTGGGGTTTGTGTGCTTTGGGTAGCAACTCGTTTTGGAGATGCATTTTCTCTCCTGCCACGCCTGTGGGTGCGAAGTATGGTACGTGGTGGGTAGCACGCTGTTCCCCTCTCTATTTTTTGGCTACAGGAGATTGCACAGTGCTAGAGTTGTGTTGAGAGCAGTGTGAAGGCTCAACGTGCCCTGTGTACAGCACATGTCCAGCCAGCCAGCAAACCAGCACGCGGCCCAGATGCTGCCTTCTGTTAGCTTTGCCTCTTCTTTTATACTTAAAGCATGTATCATATTTTGTGCTGACTTAATACAACATGGATAGTTGTACTTTCCAAGTAGCTGGCAACCCTTAATCAATGTTAATTGGCTCTAATTAGCATATGTTAATTAATGATATTTACTACAAATTAAAGGTATGAGTGCTCCCAGAGGGTTTCCTGTTCATCCAATTAGTGCCAATTAGTTGCAATTAACACGTGTAAATGAGATGCCACTGAACCCAAAACAAACAGCACATAGACCGCTGTACTTGCTTGCAGTTGAACTTGAGCGTGCGGTTGCAAGGGGAGGGGAGAGGGACTGCAGAGGGCTTTTAAATAACAGGAAGGTCTCTAACATCTATTTAAGCTGCCTCATTATATCTTATTTTGTTTCTCACTCTGTGCAAGTGAGTTGAAGAAAAGTTGATCTGAATAAAAGCCCTTGGCAGAATAAATGGGGCGTGTTTTCTTGTTTTGTTGGACTGTGAGAAGGACACAGCTCTCTTTTAGGAAAACTGTGGTGTCCATATTTGTATCTAGTCCTGGGTTTGCATTTGGCAGGGGGATACACAGCCCTGAAACTGAGCTTCTGCACCCGTTAGGAGCACAGAGGGGACTCAGCCTCCTACTCTGGTGCTGCCGAGACACAAGAGAAGCCATGGCTTATCAGAAGATGCCGATCATCTCAACCAGTTTCCCACTCTCCCCCTGTTGTTATTTTTCCCAGCCAGTCTTCAGCACCATCAACAAAAGGTGAGGTTCTTGGTACTTTTGCACTTGCTTTTTTGACCTGGAGATAAACACATCCACAAAAGTTTCTTGCCCTTGGGTTCGATTGCACATGCAATCTGGCAGGCAGCAGAACAAATTGTCATAATTGTGTTTAATTAAAAAGCGTAAATGGATTATCTTCAGGTAAGGATGATTTATTTAACTCATCAGTTTGATCACAGAGAGTGTATAGTCTGGAGATGGAAATCATGTGGGGGAAATGTGTGATTCCTTTTCCCATCAGCCCCAAAGTAAGTCAGGATTTTAGCACAAAAGCTAGCACAGAGAGAGGGGCTAAGCCAGGTGCACAACCCGTATTCCCGAGGGATGGTTTTGAACTTATATCACCCCATGTCTCTTGCACAGGGTTACTCTTTTCCTTTTACTTCTTGTTTTCAGATGAAAACAGCTGTGTGATCCCATTTTTGATGGTTTGTGCCTTACACTGTGGGCTCAGTCCTGGGCTCTACGGACACACGTCCTCTCCCTCAGTAAATACAGCAGGGTGGGGAGGATAACCCTGGGTGGGACAGAGCTGGCAGTGCCGCTGCAACCATTCCTGCAACTCGGTTTGGACACTGAGCCCAGGGCCAGGCAATATAAACACCAAACGAGCATAATTAATTGACTGTCTGCTTGAAAAGCTAAGTACTGGGTGGCACTGAAATATGACAGCCATGTCATGAGCTTCTGAAACATCTCCAGAGTGGGGTTCTTTGGACACTGATGTCCAGCTCAGACATCCTGAGCTTTCCTTTGGTTTTATGTGACTGCTTTTCACTTTTAGAAGGTTGAGGTGCTTTATGGCATGATGCAAAGCCTGCAGCCAAGGTTTTGTCACCTCCAGGGGCTGGCAAAGAGAAAAAACAAAGGGGAGATGCCAACCAGCACCTAATCATCCAGAGAAGGGTCTTTGCAGACCTCAATCCTCACCTAAACACATAACAATTCCCTTGTTGTGGTTACGTGTTTGGGGAATTATTTGAAACCATACTGCTGGGAAATAAGGCACCTGTGGCGTTTTCTGTTATTCCTGAGAAAATTCTCCTTGTGTTTAATAGGTGATGTTTAATAAAAATGAAAATGAGCTTATCCTGAGCAGGCATGCACACCAAAAGCTGGCATTTAAATTAGAAATTATGATTTAATAACTTGTCAAGAAACTCACCAATGTAACAGCGTGATAATTATTGAAAGGAGGCTTCATAAATACTGGAATACCATGATCTGTTATGAGAACCAAGCTCATGAACACCTGGTGATTTCTGCATGGGACTGGGCTGCAAAGCTGTGGCCCTCACCAGAAGTCCTACCCATGAGTTCCTTAGGGAATCCCCATCCCGGCGATGATGTACCTTGAGTTTTGCTTGGTTCACAAGGTTGCATCATTGCACAACCAGTAGTGACAGGCATATCCAAGAGGTCGTCTGTGAGTGCGAAGGGCAGGCAGGAAAACACGGATACCTGAGTAGAGCAGGCAGAGGTGGACAGAGGGGGCTCCTGCTCCGAGCAGAGGGGCTCCAGGTCTCCAGGTCCAGGAAATGTGTGCATGATGTCATTTGGTGAGGTGGTAGTGGGGAGCTGGATACCTCACCACGGCTTTAGCAGCAGCAGTGGCGCAGCCCGGGAGCACAGGGCACGCTGCACCAGGACAGCGGCAGCATTTGCAGTCGTGAGTGGGCTGACATAGCCAGGAGCTCAGCTGCAGAGAGTCAGAACAGGGCTGCTCAGCACTGGAGGCAGAGCAGACGGCGCATGTCGGGGCGCTGGGGCCAGGGAAGGATGTGACAGACGGTGCTGGAGAGCATGAGCAAGCCCACGCGGAGGGTGGCGCAGCTTTGCCTGGGGGAGGCTGGCCATGGCCCAAGGACATCGTTCGGTGTCCAGCTCTGCCACTGCCATGCTGAGCTGGCCCTGCCAGGCAGGCAAACACGGCTCCACCGCTGAAACCTCTGAGGTGCTGCTTAGAGACGGACCACGCTGCTGGGCAGAGACTTCTGTTCAAATAATCTGACAACCAAAAATATTTATAGTCTTGGGAGGTCAGGATTGCTCCTTTGTGTCCCCTGAGCCTCCTCTAAACCCTTGACTGATTTGCTAAGAAAAATTATCTTTGGTGAGGCCTTATTGTTTGAGTCATGGCCCATCTCTTAATTTAAACAAAATGTTCACATAAGGACTTTTTAATATATACTTTAAATTACAGTCTTGACTTTCTGTTGGTTGATTACGGCATATGACTCTCAGTTGGAAGGCCATTATTTCTGCTATGATTTACAAAGCAGTTAAAGCGAAATCTGTGTAATAAATATTGAAGCATTGCAATAGATAATTCCATGTATTTAAATGCAACAGACTCCTTGGCACAACGTTTGGTTGGCGGGACAGCATGAAAAAAGACAAAAGCTACTGACAGGCTCAGGTTTTGGTTTCTGACTCAGCCTTGTGTCCCAGTGGGAGCCACACACTGGGTGGACAGTCGCATTCCCATGGGAGCTGGGTGCTTTGTGTCTGGGTGGACAGTGGCATTCCCATGGGAGCTGGGTGCTTGGTGTCTTGGTGGACAGTGGTGTTCCCGTGGGAGCTGGTTGCTGAGTGTCCTGATGGAGACAAGAATTCCCATGGGAGCTGGGTGCTGGCTTCCACAGGCTGGCCAGCTCTTGGAGCTGGGGATCTTGGCTCAAAGTTGTTCCATTAAATGGCAGCCATTCCCATTATGCTGCTTATAGGTGATGCCATAGCACACGTCATGCCGTAGAGGAAAGGGGCCTTAAAACACCACCAAAACATGTGCGTGGGAGTCCAGTGTTTATAGCAGATTCCTGCTGTAAATTCAGGGAGTGGAAGTGGATACCCAATCCAGATTAACTGCAGTGAAGGAAAGCAAAAGAAAACTACACAGGGAAGCCAGAGATTTACTGCAACCCCCCACCATTGTCCTGTGCTGTTCAGCAAAGCGCACTATCTCCAGATAAATCACAGCAGCTGAGGAGAGCACATGGCAATAATGGGGGTTTTGGTGCGTTGCCCCGTGGCTCAATACTGGCTGCTGCTGCTGCCCTGGGGATGCTGGAGCATCCTGGGTGCCAGCCTGAGGCACAGGGCTTGTGCTGCTCTCCTGCTGCAGATCCGCAGCTGTACCCACAGACAAGTGCAGTGGTAGCAGCTGCGTGAGAAAAAACAATAATTGGGGTGGCAGCTTCAGCACCTGAGGGGGGTCCCTTTCTGATGTTTTTTCAAGCTCACCTGTAGTTCTGCAGTGGTGCAGAGATGGGTAACAGAGTGGTGTAACGTGGGGTGGCACCATCACAGACGGGGTTTGTGGCTGTGGAGCTACAATGGGGTTGAGGAGCTGTAGCAGCTGCCTCTGTCACTGCCAGTGTGTCCTGGTGGTAGCTCTGCAGACAGGGGCTGTTAGAGCTCTCTGCAAGTCCAGCAAGCAGACCCTTGCCATCTTCAGGCCCTGGTGCTTCAGTTTTGTACTAGGAAACAGGAAACCATGCTTCCTCCCTCTTCTCCTTCTCTGTTGTGTTCACTCGCAGTGTCTTTGTGCAAACAATTACGCACCAACTTTGGGTTTCAAATAGAAGTGGTGTTACAGAAACCAGTGTGACTGCACCAAGCTTGTGACTGAGAGCTGGATCCGGTTTGAGGCCATCTCTTGTGCACATTCAGAGCTCCTGTCCTGATGTGAACCCATCTCAGATGAAACCTCAGGATGCCACTGTAATGCAAATAACTCTTATTAACAATAATGGCATTCCAGAGTGGCCAGTCATTTCCAAAATCATGTGAATCTGAGCTTTTCTGGCCCAGAGACCTTTAGGAGAGGGTCTTCCTCCTTGCTGTCTGGGAAAGATTGCTTTGAAGAGGTGCTGTTGTTGGTGCTGATCCCTGGGCTGACCACCCCACTGTCCTCTGAATGGCAGCAGGTTGTGCACATCTCTCTGTTCTGGGTGAACCAGCACCCTCAGCTCAGCCCAGCCCTTCTTCCTTGACTTGTTTCTGAACTCAAGTCTGTGAACAGCTACTCCTGTTCCCACTTATATCCCCAGAAATCCAGATTAACTCTCTGGCTTTGCCCCATCACCCTATGTTTGCTGCACCCTGACCGTGACAAGGACCTGGGACTGACTGGCTCCTGGCAGCGCTCCCTGCTGAGTTTGGCACAGGTACATCTCCCACGTGCTCTCAGCAAAGTGTTTTTCCTCCATTCAACCAGCTGTATTGCAAATGTGAACAGCTGGAATGATAAGAAATTTTTTCATACAGCAGGTTCAACAGCAAAGGAACAATGGGACCTTATCCAGATCGATGCTGAGGGGAGAAAAGGTTACCATCGACTTCACTTGCCTTTAGGTCAGGACTTCAAAATAGCCAAATTGCAAACTTTATCTTAAATTGAATTCCTACCATAAATTCTGATTACAACTATTAAGCTGCATGCATAATTAAGGAGAAGTCCATCTGGGCTTTTCCCAACACTTTGCACGCAGAGCGAAGCAGGCGAAGGGGACTCCGTTTGGCAGCTCTCAGCTGACAGAACATCAGCTGCAAACTCCTGTTAGGTGCAAACAGCCACACTTGAGTGATGCACAGAAGGTGGCTTGGGAGAAGGGGTTCCCGATGGTCGCTTGTAGCAACCTCCATCGAAAGATCTTAAAGGATTATGCTTTAAAATCACAAAACACGTCTGATGTAGCTGGTTTATTTCCATTCTGTCATGGAGTGATAGAGTCAGGAGTAAGGATCGTGATGTTCAGGGGATAATACAGCCAAGTATTGGCTGAACCAGGGACATAATTCACCCTCCAAGCCCTGCTTTCAGGCTACAGTCTCTCTGGCTGGCTTAAGGATTATAAACTCAGATTTTGCTGAAGAAATAAGTCTCATAAAAGTCAAGAAAAACATTAAAAACTGGCTTATCTTTGTCAGCTTGTAGAATTAAAACATTTTTATATTTAAGCATCAGAAACAAAATAACTTTGGTTATTTCTCCTCTTTGAGATGTTCCTTAGTTGTTCCTAATGTCTTGTTCATCCTTATTGTATGAGTGACCATACTGGAGGAAACTCTTGGGGATGGGGAGAGAGAGAGAAAGGTAAAATAACAAACTATGAAAGTGATGGGGAAAAATTACTCTCCTGCTTCCTCTAAACCAAGAAAATGCCAAGAAAAAAACTTTGCTACAGAATTTTCCAGTATTTTTCAGTGAAAAATATGTTTCCTTGGAGAAATTTCAGGTCATTCTATGATTAAATAGTGAGTCTGCTTATTATTCTGTCTGGTGCTCCAGCACTTTTTTTTTTTTAAGTGAAAACAACTTGAGAGAGAGAGAAAATCTCTTTGACACTAAAATCAAATAGGTGTGTTTGAAAGTAATTGGACTGGCCTGGAAAAAAATGCTTAGTCGATAATGTTGAATTATAAAATGACCACTGTGTTGTATGAGGGTGACCGGGGAGGCTCGGTGGTGACCAGAGTCATGGCGGTGCTGGCACCATGCAAGGTGCAGGCAGGGAGGAGCTGCTGCCCACGTGGACAGGCAGGAATGGAGCAGAGTTCCTCATGCCCATCCCTCCCACACCTCCTGACCACAGTACAAATGCCCTTCCTTGTCCTCCCCATTGCTTTTATCCGCTTCAGCACTTAATTAGACGGGAGATGGTGGAGCGCTGCTGGCACCTCGAGAGCACAATTATCTGGGCAGCATCCTCGGGGGCCAGAGCTCCATGTGCCTGGATTGCAAACGATGGTGCTTTCCACTGGCTGAGATCCCTGCTTGCGCCTTCTCGCTGGTGGAGCTCTTCTCTCACTCAGCTGTGTCTGACAAGACTAAAATTCATGACTTATGAGTCTGTAGGGCCAGACTGACCAGGGAGTTTGGACCAAAAAGTCATCTTTTTTTCTTTTTAGAAAATATAATAAGGAAAAAAGCTTTTTGTTTCCTTTTTGCTTATTTTTGCTTTCTTCACCCTTCCCTTTTTCTTAAAGAAGAGCAAGGTATTGCACCTTCATTATCAAAAAGTGGTGGTGTGGCCTGAAGCTCCACTGTGCTGTAGGGCAGCTCTGCGTGGTGAGTCCTGTCAGGATGGGCTTGAGGTGCTTCCCCCTTTGTGTCATCTCCTTCAGCCCAAGAAACGCCAGCATTTTGTCGCTGGCTCTGGCCAGGCTGCCATATCTCTCACCTCCCCTCCCCATCAAACATGGGGCACCGAGAAAGGTTAAATTCAGGTCAGCCCTCCCTGGTCACACGTTTCTGAAAGCATCCCTTGGAAAGCTGCAGGGATCCCCACGCCAGCGGTGCCCGCCGACTCCAGCAGCTCGGAGTCAAGGTGAGAACGGCGGCGGGTGCGGGGGCCGCTGCGCTGAGGGTGGGTTCCCAGCCCTGTGCTTCCTGCACCAGGGTCCCCTCCAAATAAACAGAGCTTGCGGAGAGCTGGGGCGAGAGATAGATGGTAAACAAATGCGCCTTTGAAGAGTGACAACAAAATAAATCACCCAGTTACTTTGTTGGCACACTTGATAATGCCGTTATCGTAAAGAAGGGGCCAGGAATGCCTGCGATGGTGCCGTGGCAGGGACTGGGAGCTGCACACAGGACCATCCTCTTCCGCAGGGCACGGTGTTGTCCTCTGCCCGTCTGGCTGGTTCAGAGCAGGTTCAGACTCGCAGAGCACCGGTGAACCTCGCCTTAATTGGGGTGCCCATGCTCTAAAATGCAAACTGCTGATATTCCTGCTGGTGCAGCCATCTCTCTCCTGTGCTGAGTGGTCAGAATTTCATCTGATGTCATAACCTGACCTTTAGCCAGTGGCCATTGGTGTGTGGAATTCATTCAACTCCACCAGATATATCTTTGGTTCCACCAACCTGGAGCACCTGATGCAGAGACATCTGTGTTCATTTTTCCCTGGAATTCAACAAATTTGGGATCAGGGTCACAGCCTGGTCTGGAGGTTTATACCAGGGCTGGAGAGATTTCTCCTTCTGGGTTTGTCTCTCTCCACCCGAGCTGCACAGTCGTTCCCCAGCCTGGAAGCATGTGTGTCCATGTCCGAAAGATACTTCAGCACCTCAACCCTGTTGGTTTCAGGCTCATATTTGCCTAAAACTGGTGGGATTCATTGATTTTTCTCCTGTGTATTTGCCAACTAAAGCTGAGCTGGGTGTCAGTGTCTCTGAAAGTGGGCACAACCCTTTGTTTTCACTAAATCTGCGTAAAATCGTGCCTTTACATGATGTGGCTCTGTGTAAATCCTGCTCCTGGCTGACTCAATGCAAATCCGAAGTAATCCTTCTTTTAGCTAAATTATGTGTATGCCAGACACAACCAAGGCTGTGCAGGCTGCCTGTGCCCCTCCTGCCCTTCCCAGCACCCCAGGTAAGGGATTCATAGCTTTTCACTGGACCTGGAGGGGGCAGGAGGATGGAGAAGCACGTGAGGAGGAGGCTTCTTCCTCCACCAAGAGCTTCAGCCCCACAGGTTTCAGTGAGACTTCACTGGGACTTCACTCAGCCCTCAGAAGTAAAGTTAAGTGGATGCTTAAAAGCCTGGTCCTGAGGCACAGAAGTTGGATGTTTTCCTTTTGACTTGAGGAGCAGCAGGATCTGCCCTCTAGTCCCTGCAAGTTTAGGGCCAGAGGGCTCTGTGCCTCGCGCTGTCCTGCCCGTAACAAAAAAGAAGGCTGAGAAAAGGAAGGGGGAGTAAATATGGAGAAAAATGAGGAATGCTGAAGTGAAGTTGTACTCATTCAGCTCCCTCAGATGCCCAGGTCTCCACCATTAATATTAAGCAATCCCTGACAATACCACTCTGCATTTTCCGAAAGAATAACTACCAGCCGGTAAACAAACCTGGAAGTGTACAAAATTCAGCAGGATGTCTCATCTATAGAGGCTTTATGATAAATGTAACAAAGCAACAGCTCTGAAAAAAAAAAAATTAAAATGTAGAAAATTGACATTTGGAATTGAGCTGGGATGCACGCTGGAAACACTGGCGTCTTATCGACAAGGGGGGGAACCTGCAGCCCTTTCTTAAACCCCAACGATACAGGCTAATTTATATGCAGTTATTCACGTGTGCAGTAAATTCCAATTATGTTTACAGATGTCTGCTTAACATTTATGGAAAAGGAACCTCAGCATGTCTGAAATATCCTTATAAGGGTTGGGACTGGGTTAGCTTTTTTTTCTTCTTTTTTTTTTACCAACACCAATTTAATTATATTTTGCTGATTTAAAAAAAAATAATCCAGCTGAGTGCTCTGATAGAAGGTTTAACACCTAATGCATATATTTGGGTTGTATGACCATTTCAGAGTTGTTTCAACTGTATTTTTTTGTTTTCATATAAAACTCAGAAGTTCAGTTAATTTTTTAGACACACACAAAAAAAGCAGCAACAAAGTGTGGCAAAATGTGCACAGGCTTTCAAATGGCTCCCTGTTGTAGGTTATTTTTATTCTTTGTCTTGGAATTTCTTTATTTGAAGGAAAGGATTCATGGCTCCTGTGTTGTATGTGCTGTGCTGTCAGATCCAGGGGTGGGATGGTCTCACCCATCGCAGTGTGGCATTTTGCCCTCCACTGTGTGAAGAAGCTTTGCATCCATCCTCTTTTTCTCCATGTTTCTCGCCCTTCTCCTCCCTGGACCTGCACATTTCCTTCTCCTCTTCTATGCACGTTCAGCTGCAGTTTTATACCAGGTTGGGTGTTGTCACTGCTGCCAACTGTGGTGTTGGTGGGGCTGAACAATTCTGGGAGTCATGGTGTGCAGGCAATCCCTACCCAGAGACCCCACAGCCTGGATGGATCTGGTCACACACCTGCAAGGATGGATTTTCTGGCTGTGGCAGTCATAAGAAAAATGTGTATTTTCAGGATGTACAGGGCAAGAAGCAGCAGTTTTCTCACTTTCTTACTCTGGGTCTGGGCTGCAAAGGTGGCTGCAGCTCCTGGGAAGTGACAGCCCCACAGGGAACCTGGCACAAGCTGAACCTCAGCAGGGAATTTCCCCCAAGGAAAAGGATGTGGGAATTCTCAAACTGCTGTTTTCAAATGTTTTTCCTCCTCTTTCTCTCTCAATTTTGAAACACTCATAGACTATTGGAGCGCATTGTGTGAGCAGCATCACAGTGGGCAGCAGCCTGGCTCTACAGATGTGTCCACCTGGGGACAGCATGTGTCCAGCTGGGTACCAAGCCCCAGCCCAACCCCTGAGTGCCCAAGACAGGGATTTCCCCAGCAAACTAGAGGGTCAGCATGGTTTATTCGTGCTTACTACCACTCACTTTTTCTCTGGAGAGTGAAAGCAATGCACACTTGCCTGCTGGGGATCTGCAGCAATGCAGGAGTTACCTCAAGTTCGATCTCAGTGTCCTGGAGTGTGCTGGGACAGCATCAGATCCCTGAACATGACTGTCCCTGTCTGTGTCCAGTAACTTGTTCCAAATATTGCTGGCTGGCCCATCAGCACAGCTGCTCATGGTGGTGGTGCGGGCACTGGATGTATGGAAAGGCTGTTCCATCATCATTTTCAAAGCTAAACAAGTCAGTATCCTACAAATGAATGTACCTGAATTCGAATAGGGGAATGGAAACCACGTTGGTATTTGGAAATGGCATTTTCCCCCTATATGGGGCACCAGTCCTGAAGAATATTCATCTGGGGTTTTGAAAACTATGGTAGGAAATCGTCTTTCTAGAGCACACACAGCCCTAAACCATTCCTCAAACACTGGAGCAATCAGAGAACTCTGCCCTGTGTGTTTGCTTGTCCACTCTGCAGATGGAGGTGGGAAGGGAACCTTTCTGTGTGCTTCCTTTTGTAGGGGACATCATCTCCTGCAGGTATGCAGAAAAGATTTGTTTTGAATTAACACCTTATTGATTTTGTGTAAAGACATCAGAGGGAACTGCAGCAGAGATTATGCGTGAGCAGTAGGCGCCCATAGAGCTCCTTCAATCTGCTCTCCCACTTTTCACCTTGTGCACAGACACCACGGTGATGGAGCTGCTATGGATGCTGTGGGCTGACTTCGCAAAGTGAAAGGAAACACTTTCCATCACGAGCTTTGGGGCAGCTTCTCTGGTTTTACAACAGAAGCGATAACAGCCTAGAGACATAAAACTTGTAGTGGGTTTAGGCTGGTGTGAGAGTATGCAGACTCAAGAGATCCATCCTGCAGATCTGAGGTTGGGATGAGGACAAACACCCAAGCTCCTTTGCAGAGATTAAGTGACCCTTTGGGAAGCCATTCCAGCTGTCAGACCAGGACTGAGGGCAACAGGTTTACTATGTAGGATGCTGAGTGGGAAGAAGGGCCTGTCCTTGTAATCAGCAGCCCAGCACAACAAGTGTTAATGAGTATTTCAGAGAAAAAGACTGTGCTGTGGTTAGAGGAACTTACTTGATTTGAGAGCATATGTGGAATATGATTTTAAAAATTAGCTTTGTTTATTTGCCCACCCTTAAGGAAATAAACCATACATCATTAGGACCATCCATCTTTGTTATTATTAACACATTTATCTATAGGCATGCAAATTTCTTTCAGACATTTATTCTGGAATCTTATAGGCTTTGCAAATATTAACTGATTGCAGCAATGGAGATTTTATTTCAACAACTGAAAAGACACATTGGTAGGGAATTGTCCAGACTCAGAGTTTCTAGGTTTGAACATAGAGTCATGGAATGGCTTGGGTTGGAAAAGACCTTAGAGATCATCCAGTTTCAACTCCCTTGCTATGGGCAGGGACACTTCCCACTGGATCAGGTTGCTCAAAGCCTTATCCAACCTGGTCTTGAACACTTCCAGGGATGGGGCAGCCACGACTTCTTTGGGCAACCTCTGCCATGGCCTCCCCCACTCCAGTAAAAAATTTTATCCTAATATCTCATCTGAATCTATCCTCTTTCAACTTAAAACTTAAAACATCTTGGGAGATTTCCATTTTTATACACACATGATAATCACCACATTCCTGGCAAGAGGCAGATCAGCACAGAAATCTCCTTCAGAAAATAATTATCAATGAAAACAGTGTAATTTCACAGGATAAACATACTTCTTAAAACTGTTCACTAGGGTTTGGGATTGCTCCTGAAGGAAGTGTAGAAACACAGATTAATAAGGAACTCTCCATTTGAAGCAACATTTGCTTGTTTGTAAGCAAAACAAGTTCCTGTGCCTTCATGGTTCTGCTGGTTCAGGTTGGATGCATCAGCCTCTGCTCTCCAGAGCCACCTTCACCTGTGGATACAGAGAGATGAGAAGAGCACCTTGGGACCTGGCTGACACAAAGTTCTCAGTGCCCAGTACCTTGGGAATGACAAACTCAAAAACGAGTTGTGAAAGGCCACCGGTAAGGAGAGGGGTGGCATGGTATCTCCCCAGCTGGCTGATCAGCTATTCTGGTTACGTAGCAACTTGTGCGTGTTTCTGGGAGCAGCTGACTTGAGAACGTGCGATGTTAACAGCCTGCTGCCAGGAGTTCAACAAATAACTATGCACTGCGAGTACCAAACAGGAAAGAGACAAGTTCAAATTGTAGCATAACAAAGCCAGGGTGAGCAGCTTTTCTCACCACATTTTTGCCACTTTGGGATGATAATGTCATTGTAGGGATGATTTTCCAGTGCAGGTGATGCCTTGCGGAGCGAGATGACGACTTCATTGCTGCCTGACTCCAGAACCTCATCCAGCCCTCTGCAGCAGCCCTGGGCAGGGCAACACAGACAGAGTCTGGAGCAGGGAGTGATTTCTCATCCACCAGACAACACAATCAGGAAGGGAACTGCGAGGTGATGGAATCTGAAGGGTGAAGTGTATCGACATGGGAACTGGAAGATCTGGGTTGCACCCTTCTTTGGGTGACCCTCAAGGAGCTGCTCCCCACCCTGTGCTCCCCCTGACTGCCTCACCAACACATCAGCTCTGGCGGGATCTCCAGGCCTAGCTGGAATACAAGTGGCAATGATGCTGAAGAATTTTTTTTTTTAGAACAAGATGGGTTTTTTAAAGTGAGCTTCTGAGCATGGAGAATTGATCCTTGGTAATGCCAGTGTGCAGCTCTGGCCTGTGCAAGATATTTGTCCTGGAGTGCAGCAGAGGACAGCAGAGCGTCATCTGGCAGAACCCTCACAGCTCTTCCCCCAGCTTCTCCTGGAAAAATTATTTGAAGCTAGTGAAATTTCACATTCTGCAACAAAATTATCTGAGTAATTTTGTCTTGAAAATGGTATATTGATGCACTTCAGGGTAATGGGATTGTGACTGTGCACACCATATCCTTGCTATAGTGTTGAAATTAGCTATATATGTGTACAGCAAAACTCAGAACATCGCTTACTGCTGAACAAAGACAGGGAGAAGGTAACAGTGGTTTAAAACATGCATTTTTTTAAAACAAAAAAATATATTTGGTTGTACCTCCTTAGTGCAATGTTCCAGCTTTGTGCCAATGCAGTGGTGACCCTGTAGAAATCAGATGTTCAACTAGCAGCTCAGGTGTCATGAGCAGTGCAGTGCTGTGCAGGGCTAACAAGCCCTCTCTGGAGCATGCCAGTGACCTCTTTAATTGCCTCCACACTTGCAGTGCCAGGGCATACAAGCACTTTGAGCCACAGGCTCCCACACAGCCTCTGCCTTTTACCTGGCTCTTACCCACCTGGCCGAGGCTGACAAAGTGTTGTGCTGAGCTGCTGACACCTGGCAGCCAGAAACTTTGTTGGGTTCAAACTGCATGAGCCCAGCTGCCTTGATTTGTGGGGACATGATAAAGCGAGGAGAAAGAATGGCACGTTGGCCAGAGCCTTTGCATCCCGTCAGAAACCTTAAAATAAAAGCCTATATAAATAGGGTGTGACATAGGATATTATATAGTAACGTGGTGTCAAATTACAGAATCTATATATAGAAGATTAATCAGAGGTTGGAATTAAGCAGACAGATATAAATACAGCCAGGAGCTCTGGATTTATTTTCACAAGCAGCGAAGGAAGTTTGTGGTGCTGTGGTTCCTGGTTGAAGTAATGCTGTTTTATCCCCCTGAGCCAAGATCTGCTCCTGCATCTGCAGCAGGTAGGCAGAGGGCAGTGCTGGCTTCTCACCAGTGCAGGCATATCATCCTTATATTTTATTGGGATAGTCTTATTTGCTTTGATTTCAATTATTTTTCTCAAGTGTTCTGCATGATGATGATGTCAGACACCAAAAGCTGACATCCTGCTGATGACAAGAAACGCTCTTACATTGGGAACCCTCTCCTCCAGCTGCTTGTAAAGGACAAATAACACAGCAGTGCTTTATCTGTACATGTGTGGGAAGCTGGGATAGTGTTCAGCAGAGGAAAGTCCATGCAGTTACTCCTTTCTGAGCAGGAGGATATGCTCCTGCTGGGTAGGAAGGTACTGTCCACCCTTAGAAACAAGGAAAACAAACAGTGTGCTTGGATTCCCACAGCAGGTCAGCAGCAGGAGCAGAGGAAAAGGTCTGGGCACCCTCTTCCCTCCACCACTGCCTCTGCACAAAATCGCGTAGACATGCGAGATAGGTGGATGAGATTGACTCTCACTCCCAAGGAAGTTCAGTGACTGTGAAATTAGTAAATTACACAGGCCCACAGAACTTAGAAAAACAATATAATCCTGAGGGTACTGAAATAATTAATTTGCTAATCAACTACACCTTGCTTTTTTAATTTGCAAATAGCACCGTGTTTTGTTTCCCCTTTTCAGCCACCTCAAGAAGAGCAATATTCCAGGCAGCAAAGCAAGAGGGGCCCAGAGCAGGGCTGAGCGCAGGGGCACAGCATCCCAGGGGCTGCAGGGCCCTGGGGAGCTGCTGCCTCCGCACTGCAGGGACCCCAGCTAGAGCTGGGCGGTGCTTTTGGGGCAGGGGGGTCTCACTGTGCTCTGGATCTTGCCCCCCAGATCCAGCCACCAACTTGTTAGGGAAGAGCCAGAGCTGCAGGGTTCCTGCAAATGTTTTGTGCTGGTTTGTCTCCTGGTCGTGCCACACCGTTGTTTGCTTTAAATCTTTTCAAATGCGCAGGTTGTCAGACAAGACAATTAACATGGGGAAGGGGGAAAGTATTACCATCCATTATTTGCCATAACATGAATTTAAGCTGGGAAGTCAAATGATAAAATATGTGGTGAAAAGTGGTGGTGGTGGGAGTGCCTCAATGAGTAATAGCCCTGGGCTTCTGAGCCTTGAACTTAGCGTGCTAAGGAAATCCCCGAGGTCAAAAAAGTATGAAAATTGTTGCAGCTTGGGGAGATATATTTTAAGTTTGCTAAAGGTCCTCGCAAAGCCGCTGCTGGGCTCAGGCGAAGAGGTAGAGACAGAGCGGTGGGATGTGCTGCGGGAGAGGAGAGGGAGAGGGAGAGGGAGAGGGAAAAGGAGAGGGAGAGGGAGAGGGAGAGGGAACTGCACCGGAGGGTCCGGAGCGGGTCCAGGGGGTCCCCAGGGCCACGGGGAGAAGCGCTGGCAGCGCCGCTGTCGCCCTGGGGTCCCCGCTCCGCTCCAGTTCTTCCTCTCTCAAACTCCTACTCCCGTCGAGCTGACCACGCGGCTGGATTTATGGAGAGAGATGTTTTAGCAGAAATCCCCCCGAGTCTCCCATCAGCCCTAAATCCCCAGCCCGCTCTCCCTGGGAGACCTCATGACACAGAGCATGCCAAAACAGCTTCGTTTTGCCTATGCATTAGCAATCTATTTTACCTTTTTGACATCTCTCACACATAAAACCGTAAGAGAGAAATAAAATATCTGTCTCTGGGCGAAAATAAAGCTTTGCCTCCCTCCTGATCTATAGGATATAAAATAAAGCCATGGCTTTGATAGTGGCTTTTCCTTATACCGGAGCTGCTTTTGCACACACGGAGACAATGAAGATGGATGAGCCGGGATCGGTGCATCCTCCTGGGGTTTGTTTCACCCTCTTTTTTTATAGCCCCCCCCCCCCCCCCCCCCCCCCCCCAGGCGCCCCCGCCACTTCTTTACTTTTCTTTCTTTTCTCTTTTATTCGTCTTTTATCTGCCCTTTCTTCCTTTAACAACAGGAAGAGCCCCGTTCGGCTGTCATATACCTGGCTCCCCTCCGCCCTGCCCCGCTCCTCCCGGCCCGGTGTAACACTCTCTCCCCTGCTCTACCGGGACCCATTCCTGGGGGGCTCGGGCCACCACCAGCCCTTTCCCGGGCGCTTTCCTGTCCTCACCGGCAGCTATCACTCAAACGCAGGGATACGCACCTCGGATTTGTAATTATTTATTAACTATATTTCCCATAAACAATGCATGAGCCTGGAGTGTAAGCGACAACATTTAGCGACGTGGAAGGAAAGTCGGGGGTGCTCATCAAGGTGGGGGGGGGGGGGGCTCAGGAAAATAAATAAGGAAAGGGAAACGTGGGTGAAGCCGGGCGTGTTTACCCTCAGCATCGACCCGAGGGTGGCAGAATAAACCGGGAACCCCCGATACATAATTTAAAGAGCTCTTTTTTTTTTTTTTTAACCCTACAAGCTCCTTTAAAACAAACCTGGCGCGGCGCGATGGATCCTGTCCAGCAATGGGGATGTTCTACAGGCTTAATTACATCTTAACTTCAATATTTGTTTAGTGCATTAACCGCATATATATTTAATCAGGCGGAGGCGCTCTGCCTGCGGGGAAAGTTTGGAGGGGGGAATATATCGAGGGAGGGGTGACCCCCACCTCTTCCCATGGGATGAACCCCGAAGCGCTGCCCGGGCCGGCGGGGGATGCTCCGAGTGCCGCGGCATTCCGGAGAGCCGAGCATCCCCCGCCGGCTCGGGCAGCGCCCATAGGGATACGGTTGGCTCGGAGCCGTGGCTTGGCGCTGCCTCCCCACCTCGTTTGGGTCTGGGACGGTGAGGGGGACGCGGCTCCTGCAGCTCATGGAAGCGCCCCAGCACGGGGCATCCCGGCATCCCGAGCACGGGCGTTGAGAAACGTTGCGAGGGAAGGAAAAATAAAATAAAAACGGGAAAAGAAGGAAAGCTTCGTGCTGTCGGGGAGTGTATACGGGAGGAAAAGTGGCTGTGCCCGGGCAGGAGGGTAGTTTCTTCCTCGGCTTCTCTTGGGGGGCTGGAACCGCTGGAGATGGGGGAATGGAGAGATTGGGGACAGGGGGTGGAGGGGATGGGAATGAGGTGATGGAGGATAGGAGGAATGGAGAAGATGGGGATTGGGGAATGGAGAGGCTTGAGATGAGGGGATGGAGAGGCTGAGGACAGGGGGATGCACCAGTTGTGGTGCCCGGAGCACCGGCAGCAGCCCCGGACATCTCAGTGTCCGATCAGAGCGGGCTCCCATGTTCGTACAGCACCAGTGTCCCGGAAAAGGGAGACAAATCCCATTACCGAGCTCAGCGGTGCAGAAAGGCTGATGATAAACAGGGTGGTGTTTAACTAAAAAGACAGGAACGACACCAATAAAATGCAAATTCAAAGTCGCCTGAAAGGGACTTTTTAAAAAAAATCTATATTAGATTTAAAATAAATTTGAGATTTAAAATAAAATAAAAACAACTCAATTTCCCACTTTTCCTGCTCGCGGGTCGGGCGTGGATGCTCGGCTTTGGACCCCCCCCCCGGCCGGCTCTGCCCGGGGTGCGGGGGGCTGAGGGCTCGGGCCCCGCAAAGGGTCGGCTGGAAAGAATTGCAAAATACAATGAAAAACAACAAAAAAATGAACGTGGACAGCTTGCCGCGGAGGGAAGGGGGGTTAGGCGGCAGCCCGGTGCTGCCGTGCCCTCAATCCCCATGGCCGGGGGAACTGGGGATTTTCCCTCTCTCCCCAGAGGGCAGAGGAGACCTGTGGGAGGTTGAGGTTGGCGAGTGTTTCCTTTCGGAGCTGGGAACAGCGCTGGCATTTCGGCTCTCAGACGCCTGCGCTGAGTCGGGGTCCCCGATCGGAGAAAGAGGGAGGCGCACCCACAGTCCCCAGCGCCCCGAGGTCGCAGCCTGGAGTTTCAGTGGGTTTGCTTGGGCAGGGATCCCCGCCGGTAAATCCTTGCTGCCCGCCTCACTGCAGCGGGACAGCGGGAACCCTCAGCTCCCTCCCAAACCCCCAGGACAGAGCTCCGGTTTGGGGGAGGGATGGGCAGAGATCTGTCGGGGGGGGGGGGGGAGGGGGGGGGGAGGGGAGGGGAGGGCAGGGCTAACCAGATGCTAACGCCTGCGAAAGGGGAAAGAAAAACAACAAAAAATCGCTGTGAAAAAGCGGTGCTTGATGGACACAGGATGCTCATCCCCTCGCCCTCATTCATCCCCACCAACACATGGCACCAGGGGGGCCACGGTCCCAGCAGCGCGGTCCCCCGAGCAGCCCGCAGCTGTCGCCTTCCCGGGCGCCGAACGGGGCCGCCCCGCATGAGAAGCGGCCCATATGGGGGGTGGGGGGCGAGAGAGAGGGAGGACACGCAACCCCCCCGCCCAGGGCTCTATTGATCCCGGCAAAGCGAGCCAACAGCTGCGCGAGGGCGCGGAGAGCCCCGACGGGGCGGGGAGGGACAGGGTACGGGAGACTTGAGCGGGGAGTGGGATCGCAGAGGCAGCCCCGGGGCTTTTAAACACCCGCAGGGACACCGAGGCGATGCCCCGACCCCGCGGGCTGCCCCGGCCCGCGAAGGTTCCGCACCCTCGGCATGAGTGGCGGGCAGAGCGCGGAGCATTTTCCTATTTATTTTCCCTATTTCTTCTCCCCTGCTCCCCACGCCTGTCCGAGGGAAAGAAAAAGTGTGGGGTGCTGCGGGAGTGCAGCTCGGGTTTAATTCCACTTTTCCCTCCTAATTCCCAGCCAGCGCATCACCCAGCCTGGGAGAATTCCAGAACGGTTTGGGTTGGAAGGGACCTTAAAACCCATCCAGTTCCAACCCCTTGCCATGGGCACGGACTCCCACTGGATCAGGGTGCTCAAAGCCCCATCCTAGCTGGCCTCGAGCACCTCCAGGGATGGGGCAACCATGACTTCTCTGAGCAGCCTGTGCCAGGGCCTCACCACCCTCACAGGAAACATTTCTTCCTAAAATCTAATGTGCATTTCCCCTCTTCCAGCTTAAAACCGTTCCACCTCATTCTATCCCTAATAAAGAGCCAGCCTGGCCTGGAACTCCCCCAGGGATGGGGCAGCCGCCACTTCTCTGGGCAACAGAGAGGGGAAGGGTTGCGCGGGGGACCAGGAGGGGATGCGGGAGATGACGCCGCCCGCGAGGGGCTGAGAATTTCCGGCCCCGCGAGCCGCCCCGGCTGAGCCCCTGGAAGGGGAAAGCAAATAGATTTTTATTTGCTAAGGAAGAAACAAGTCCACCCGCGGCGGCCGGAGCCGATCGGTCCCAGGCGGGCTCTGTGGGCGCCGGCAAAACGGAATCGCCGCGGAGTGGCCGATGCCTTGGCCCTCCCCGCACCTCGGAGCGCCCCGCGCTGCCGGCCCGGCCCCTCCGCACCTTTTCCGCCGGGAAAGGCGAGCCCTGGCGTGTTCCTTCTTAGCGAGGCGCCCCGCTTCCCCACCGCAGGATGCTCTTTTCGCCGAATCGCGGGATGTTCTCCGCACCGCACCATGGAATGCTCCTCTCCCCGCGCGATGCTCTTCTTCCTGCATCCGTGGGATGCTCTACTTCCCTCACCACACCGTCCCGTAGGATGCTCTACTCCCCGCATCACCCCCCGCAATGCTTCCTGCACCGTGGGATGTTCCGTGCCCTCGGTGCCCACCGTTTGCGATGGGGGAACCCGCGGTAAACCGGGAACTTACTTGCCGCCGCTTCCCCACCGCGTTGCTCGGGGACGGCCTGATGAGTCGCTTTACCGGCTGCAACTCCCTTATGGGATGCGAGCCCCCACTCCGCGCCCGTCGGCGCCCTCCCCGCCCCTCCCCCCCCGTCCGCCTCCGCGCCCTGGCACCCCCTTACCCGCTGCCACCGGGGTCCGAGCAGGGCGCAGCGCGGGCCCGGCCGGGCGGTACCCGGCGGGCTATAAAGGGGCGCGGACGCCCCGTCCGGCGGCGGGCGCGGGGCGGGGGGGGGGGGGAACGGGCGGGTGGCAGTGTTACCGGCGACGTTGGCGGCGATTGGCCGTGGCGCGCCGTGACGTGTGCGCGCGGTGCATAAGGCTGCGGCGGCGGGGCTGCCGGGAACATGCAGAGCGCCCTGCGCTGCCGGGACGGCGCGGGCAGCGCCGCTCTCCGCCCTCCCCTCCGCTCCCGCCGCCGCCGCGGGAGGCGCGACACGAGCCGGCAGCGCCTGGGCAATGCCTCGGCGGGAAGGCGGGTAGCGGGGTGCGGGGGTTGGCAGGGACCGGGCACCGCGGGGACGTCGAGGGAGAGAGAGGAGGACGGAGCCGGGCGCCGCGGAGCATCCTCACCCCGCGTAAGGACGGCGCGTAGGGCCATGTCGCCGCGGCAGCAGCCAGAGCCCTTCTGACCGCTGCTCCACCTCCCGGCTCCTTATTTCTTGTTTTTTTAATTGGGTTTTTTTTTCCTCCTTTGATTTCTCTTTGGGAAAAAGCACTTTTGACTCCTGACTGCTCTACCTCAGACCTGAGAAAAAACTCGTCACGCTTGCTTTTTTTTCTTTTTAATTGTTGATTTTTTTTTAATTTTTATGAGCGCCGATCTTTATAGTCGTTGTTGTTTTATTGTCGCTGTTATTATTATCATTATTCTCGTTGCTGTCGTGGTTGGTAGCAGCCGGGATTCTGCGGTTGTGTCGAAGCGCTGGTCTCCTCGGGCAGTGGGTGGTTTCTCCTGTCTATCCCTCCTAGGACACTCGAACGAAGATTTTTCTTCCTCCCTTCCTTTTTTTCCTCCTTCACTTCTCCAAGGCTTTTAAAAACAAACACACTCAAAAAAAAAATCAAACCAACGCCGGTGTTGTCGTCTTTAAAAAAAAAAAATTTTATCGTTTTTATTTTTGTTTTTGCTTGACATCTGGGAAACCAATCCCCCCACTCTCAGAAATAACCAAAGACAATGGTTCACTGTGCAGGCTGCAAAAGGCCAATCTTGGACCGGTTTTTGTTGAATGTACTGGACAGGGCTTGGCATGTAAAGTGTGTTCAGTGCTGTGAATGTAAATGCAATTTGACAGAGAAATGCTTTTCGCGAGAAGGCAAGCTTTACTGCAAAAACGACTTCTTTCGGTAAGTACTGGACCCCCGCTCGCAGCCGTAGCTACTTCGCATCTATTTTTCATCTCCCTTTTTCCTTTTATTTTTTTTCCCGTTTGTTCCTTGTGTCCCGCAAACGTCCCTTCCCTCCCTTTTCCCCACCCACGCAAACACCCCCAAGCCCCGGGGCATCCTTGGGCTGGGCGGGGATCGGGGCTGGGGAAGTGACCTCCGGGAGCCCCGTCGGGGCCAGATCCGTCCGACCTCGAGTTCCCCAAAGTTGCCTCGGAACTCTGGACAGGCGGAGCGGGAGGGAAGTGTGAGGGCCCAGTGCTGCAGGGAGGGGGCAGCCCCGCTGCAGCGCTCACCGGGGCTTCCCGGTGCCTCCTGTCAAACCAGGGCCTCCCCGGAGGGCACTGACACCACCCTCCTCCCCCCGCCCCCAGCCCGGAACGGATTGATGGAGCGGGCACCAGCACCGCATCCCGGCGGGATAAAGCGACTCCCGGGATAAATCCTGTGCCCCTGCCCAGCCGAGACCCGCAGGCACAGCGGGAATAACGGCGGGGACCGCCTCGAGGCCGGGATGGCCGCGGAACCCTGCACCGCCCGGGCTGTCCCGAGCCTCCCCGCTCCCCCCCGGGTACTGGCACCGGCTGGCACAGCCTTGGTGCTGGACCGCGGTCCCCAGCGCCGGCCGAGCCGGTCCCGGCAAGCTTCTCCGGCCTCTACCGATTAATAACACAAAAATATCTGCTTCATGTTTATGAATGTCGTTAATCAACGAATGGAAACCCTGGACATGGTGTTTAATTAATCCCCGCACTTCATCCTCTGCCGGCATCGGGGCTTTTAAATTTTTTTTTAAAGGTATCATTCCAGGCATTCGTTCGGGAGAGACAATGCTCTGGATGTGTGATTTGTTTTGGTTTATTTTATTTCATTTTAATTTATATCATGTCACTCTGCGCGGACCGGCGGGATGCGGTGGCGGCGCGGGATGGGGGAGATGTGGTGCCTACGCGGATATGGTTGCTGCGCGGGCGCTGCTGAGCCCCTTTCTGGCCTTTCCCCGCAGGTGTTTCGGGACCAAGTGCGCGGGCTGTGCCCAAGGCATCTCCCCCAGCGACCTGGTCCGCAGGGCGCGAAGCAAAGTGTTCCACTTGAACTGTTTTACGTGTATGATGTGTAACAAGCAACTCTCTACCGGCGAGGAGCTCTACATCATAGATGAGAACAAGTTTGTCTGCAAAGAAGATTACTTAAATAACAGCAATACTGCCAAAGAAAACAGCCTGCATTCAGGTGAGGGAGCGCGACCGGGGCCATGCGGGCGGGGATGCGCTCAGCCCAGCTTCTCCGCGGAGTGAGAGCCGCTCCTCCATTCTTTTCTCTTCTCCCTTTCCTTCTTTTCTTTTCTCCCTTCCCTTCTTTTCTCTTCTCCCTCTCCCTTCTTTTCTCTTCTCCCTCTCCCTTCTTTTCTCTTCTCCCTCTCCCTTCTTTTCTCTTCTCCCTTCTCTTCTCCCTTCTCTTCTCCCTTCTTTTCTCTTCATCCTTCTTTTCACCTCTCCTCTCCTCTCCTCTCCTCTCCTCTCCTCTCCTCTCCTCTCCTCTCCTCTCCTCTCCTCTCCTCTCCTCTCCTCTCCTCTCCTCTCCTCTCCTCTCCTCTCCTCTCCTCTCCTCTCCTCTCCTCTCCTCTCCTCTCCTCTCCTCTCCTCTCCTCTCCTCTCCTCTCCTCTCCTCTCCTCTCCTCTCCTCTCCTCTCCTCTCCTCTCCTCTCCTCTCCTCTCCTCTCCTCTCCTCTCCTCTCCTCTCCTCTCCTCTCCTCTCCTCTCCTCTCCTCTCCTCTCCTCTCCTCCCCTCTCCTCCCCTCTCCCCCTGTCGCCCCGCGATCGCCGTGTCCCCCCGGCCGCTCCCAGGCTGCCCGTGACCCGCTTTGCTCTCCGTCAGCCACCACCGGCAGTGACCCCAGCCTGTCCCCGGACTCCCAAGACCCTTCCCAGGACGACGCCAAGGACTCGGAAAGCGCCAACGTATCCGACAAGGAGACGGGCAGCAACGAGAACGACGACCAGAACCTGGGGGCCAAGCGGCGGGGACCCCGCACCACCATCAAAGCCAAACAGCTAGAGACTCTGAAGGCCGCCTTCGCGGCCACCCCTAAGCCCACCCGACACATCAGGGAGCAGCTGGCGCAGGAGACCGGCCTCAACATGCGGGTCATCCAGGTACCCCCGGGCACCCTCTCCTCTCCCCTTTCCCTTCTTTTCTCTTCTCCTTCCCCTTCTCTTCTCCTTTCCCTTCTTTTCTCCTCTCCTGTCTCCTTTCCCTTCCCCTCTCTTCTCCTTTTCCTTCCCCTCTCTTCTCCTTTTCCTTCCCCTCTCTTCTCTTTTCCATCCCCTCTCTTCTCCTTTTCCTTCCCCTTCCCCCTTCCCCCTTCCCCCTTTCCCTTTCCCCTTTCCCTTTCCCCTTCCCCTTTCCCGCAGTGCGGGACCGGGAAAGTCCCGCGAAATCGTTCTTATCACTGCGGCCGACGGGCAGGGGCAGAGCCGCGGGGCTCCTTTTGGTCCTAAAGAAGCTGTAAGCGGTACCGAATTTAATAACCATAAATGTGAGGGGTTAATGGATAAATAAGAACGACAATGCGCCGGAATTATTAAAAGGTTTATAAACCCGCAGCGCTGGGGGTAATGGGGGGTTAAAGGACCATTAAAGACGAGGTTACATTGGAGAGTCTCAGTGTGAGGGTAATTAGGAGTAATCTTGTCAGGGTAATAAGAATTAACTCCATCATTCTTGACCCGCGGGGCCGCTGCCACGCGTGGTCTCGGACCGTTCGGAACGAGGGCAGCGAAAACAGCGACCAGAGGTGGCGGGGATCCCAGGGGAGCCCCGTCTCGCCTGACCGGCACATCTCCCGCCAGGTCTGGTTCCAGAACCGGCGCTCCAAGGAGCGGAGGATGAAGCAGCTAAGCGCGCTGGGCGCCCGCAGACACGCGTTCTTCCGCAGCCCGCGCAGGATGCGGCCGCTGGTGGACAGGCTGGAGCCCGGCGAGCTCATCCCCAACGGGCCCTTTTCCTTCTACGGAGGTGGGTAACGCGCTGTCCCCGCCAGCCCGCGCCGTTCCGTGGTGCCCCCTCGCCGCGCCTTGATGTCTTTTTCCGTGTCGTCATGTCTTTCGCCCGACCGTGGTACCCACATCCCCCTTGCACCGCGCTCCCGCGTTCTCTGCCCACCGGCTCCGCTCGAACCGGCGGGGTCCGGGGTCCCCGGGGAACGGATCGGGCAGCCGGGGGTTTTCCTCGCCCCTCAGCGCCTGGCATGGGTGATTCCCCTCCACCCCGAGGCTGCTGTCGCAGTGGGACCCGCGCATCTCTGCAGGGCGGGCCGTTCCATTCCTGTGTCCCCGGGCGTTTTTGAGGATGAGGCTGTTTCATTTCGGTGTCCCCGGGAGATTTTTCGAGGCCAGGCGTTTCATTTCGGTGTCTCGGGCGTTTTTCTGGAAGGGGTCGTTTCATTTCGGTACCCACGAGTGTTCTGGCAGAGTGGGCTGTTTCATTTCGGCGTCTCAGGCGTTTTTCTGGAAGGGGTCGTTTCAAGTCGATGTCCCTAGACAATTTTCCGGCGCCAGCCGTTTCACTTTGGTGACCTCGGGCGTTTTTGCAGAGCGGGCCGTTTCATTTCGCCTCCCCCAGGCCCCTCACCCACCCACCCCGCGGTGGCCGGGAGCTCTGCTGGAAGGGAGTCCAGGGAACGGGCCAGATCCCGGCCGAGCCGTTTCCCGCTAGGCTCAGCCGGCACCGGGTGACATCGCGAGGCACCCAGCTCAGCGCTCGCGTCCCTGCCCTGACTTACCCTGAGCGTTACCACCCCTCTGTCTCTCCTTGTCCCCCAGATTATCAAAGCGAGTATTACGGCCCTGGAAGCAATTACGATTTCTTCCCGCAAGGACCTCCTTCATCTCAAGCTCAGACCCCCGTGGATCTCCCCTTCGTGCCCTCCTCGGGGCCATCAGGCACCCCTCTGGGGGCCATGGAGCACCCCCTGCCCGGACATCACCCCTCCAGTGAGGCTCAACGCTTCACTGACATCATGTCACATCCCCCCGGAGACTCGCCCAGCCCCGAACCCAACTTGCCCGGGTCCTTGCACTCCATGTCCGCAGAAGTTTTTGGCCCCAGCCCTCCCTTTTCTTCGATATCCGTCAACGGTGGTGCTAACTATGGCAATCACTTGTCACATCCACCAGAAATGAATGAAGCAGCTGTGTGGTAGCTTTAAAAACAAACTGGGTCTAAGTAAGTGATGATCATCTAGTCTGCTTATTGTTATGGTGTACAGAAATGAATAAATATAACATCTCTCCTGCCCTAAGACAATATTACCTTGGGAACGAACTGAATCCCACCGCTCCAAGGCAAGCTTTGCTCTAGACCAGGACAATCTCCATGTTATGGTTGTATCAAACAAGCAAGGGGACTTTTTTTTTTACCATTGACAAAGAAACTGGTGAAGCTGTACAGTAAAGTGCTGCCCTGCCGTAGGATGGCGTGAATTTGATTACCCTGTTGGATGTCATCCTAAGAGCCACAATCCTTAGAAACTTCTCATAAAAAAAAAATAAAATAAATGAATGAAGGAAAGGTCAAAGAAAAAAAAAGGGGAAAAAAAAGCTTCAAGAACTCTAGCGTTCCCAGTTAAGGATGGTTCTGGCATTCTGAATTTGTTTGTTAATTTTTGTCTCTCAGAAAGTCCAACAACGAGAAACTCTTTTTAGCTTCAGCCATTTCAACCTGCTGACTACCAGGTGGGACAACTTTCTTTTTTTTCCTTTCTTGTTTTTGTTTTGTTTTCCAAAATAGCAAATACTAAATGTTAAGCCCTCAGCACCAACTCTTCTACCTTCACAAAGCTACATGTACAAAACCTCCTCATCATAGCAAAGGTCACCACCCAGACCTCTAACGAAAATGACTTGAAAACAGACAAACAAAAAGTATTCTACCTTCACAGAGAGAGAAAAGCTAAACAAAAAGACTCTATTGAACTAAAAACAGTCAACTGTTTACGTCTAATGTTAAATTCAGGAGTTCAATGTTTTACTAATAAATCTTGTTTTAGAACCTCTTGTTCAAAAGCAAAATATTTTGAGCAACCAACCAAAATAGTTCCTTTTCTTTTCTGTAGATGTTATAACAGATTGCAGGGCTTGTGGTTCACTGTGCTAGTTTGTAAAAGGTGTTGTTTACAGAAGGCAAAGAAAAAAAACCCACGAAACCCAGACAGTTGCCAAATAAAGTAAATATATAGCACAAATACTGTAAGGTGCTTTGCACCAGCAACCCGAGAAGGTGTTTAAAAAGTATTACAAGGTTAAAAACAAACAAACAAACATCTTTGCTAATTTTTAGTCCTGTTGAACATTCATGGAATTGTTAATATGACTTATATAGACCCACACAGGTTTTATTTTTGTGTCTTTAAAATAAAAGTCCAAAATATTTAAATTTTATGGTCAAATATGCAGTCAACAGCTGCTACTTTTTTCTTTATATATTAAATTTCTCATATGTCTTTTATTGTTCTAATAAACCTAAGCTTGTGTGACCTCCAGTGCATATTAGACCATTCACTGTATGAAAGAAAACATGTTGGATAAAATTTGTGCGTTTTTAATAAAATTAGAAAATCTGATGTTTAGATAACTTGTGTTTCATTTGATGTTTTAAGCAATTTTAAATGGATTCTCTTGAGTAAAATAGCCCTGAGAAAGACTGATCCACTCTGCTGATAATCCCGTATAGCTCTTTTGCGTTGGTGCAAGTCTAAGCCCTGGTGTCGATGCAGATAGCAGTCAGTGGCAGCTCCAGCCTTTCTTTCCATCTGCAGCCTCAGCTGTCGAAGTGCAAATAATACATTTCACTGTAGGTTAAATTTCTGAATCAGAAGCTAATCAAATTATTGAAGATATTAATTTATCCTTGGTTTATGCTAAGAGAAAACATATTAAAAATGCTTATTTTATGCATAAACAAAAATGTATTGTAAATGTAAAAGACGTGAAAATATATGGTTTTCAATTGACCCATATTTAGTTAAATTTGCTCTCCAAAGGTAATTTTTCTATTTTTTTTTTCTAATTGGATGTTTTTTAATACTGCATAACCTCAATGTCACGGAAGTAATTTTAATCCTTTTTTAGAGCTGATACAAAGTCAATTGTTTCGTAGCCTTTGCTGTATATGGAGTTCTCTGAAGGGCAGCGGGAGAGAATGCTTTGCACTAGATACATACTAATGTTCTTGGAGGAAAATGAAACAAAACAAAAAAATCTGCAACCTTGTGAAATGACAGATTTAATGTTTTAATTATATATTATTGCAAAATCCTGAATACTCAGTTCTTCAAAGTCTCACTGATTCGGAGAGGACTTTGACCCGTGTCAAAAGCAAAGAATTAGTTTCTGTCCTTAAAAGTTACTGGTTTAAATGTTTTCCACCTGCTGAGCTAATAGAATGGGATGAACTATAATTGCATATTTTCCTTCGTCTCTCAACTAATCGTGACTCTGGCTTCTTTTTTTATTTTACATAGACACAGAAATTTGCGCTAAAACACAGCCTTCTACATTCCCAGCGATTCAATTATTGATCTCTTTGGACTGAGGGGAAGGGGAAAAATCAAAAGGCTTTAAAGTTGTATGATCTGTAATTTTCAATGGTGATTTCTTATTTTGTTCACAACCTACCTAGTTCCTATGCCCAGCAGAGGGGCTGCCAAGATGAAGCAATAGTTCACTTTAAACACAAAATGTCTTATATAATAATATAAAGATAAAAACTATCTGCAAGGGATCTGTTAGTGTTTCTAAACAAATTAATGCTTTATTAAATACAGGGGAGACTTCTTAAACCCGTGGACTCTGTGTCTAACTCATTTATTTCTCTTTTGTACTGTTGCTATATTTTGTTGTTCTGTTTTGCATTTATATAAGCAAAGTAATGGGTGATCTATTTATTACAAACTTTTACTTATCTGGGCAAGAGCTATTGATAAATGCTGCTGTTTGTGCTTCTGGTCTAGGCTGCTGGATTATTGTTGAATCAATTATTTTAAATGAGAATTTCACCAAATAGGCTTGTTTTGTAGAAAATATGTCTGCCACGTGGTTTTTCTTCCCCCCTCCTTTTTCTTTCTTTTTTTTCCTTCCCCCCCCCCCTTTGTAATGAGGTACTTGTACAGTTTATTCTGTGTTAATTTAGGCAGCAATGTGATACGGTTCAGTTTAGGTCACTGATTTATAAAAGAGAGGGAGGAGAGCCAGTACTTTTTTCGATGCTCCCATCCCTTCCGTGGGGGCTTTGCCCATCTTCGTGGAGGAAACTCCGAAGCCGTTCCCATGCTTAAGGCTGAGCATATCCTTCAGTGCTTCCCGGGATCCGCTCTGGAGGCCCCAGCACTTTGCAGATTTGAATTCTGTGCTCTTCAGAGCGAACTCGGTGTTTCTGAAGACCCTAATCCAGCAACAATTGCACAGTCAAAACTCCTTTTGAAATCATTGTCACGTTGGGTTCTTGTAAGCCCTTGTTTACAAGAGCATTTCCATTGACTTCAGTAGCATTGCTTGGGTGAATAGAGGTCTGCAGGAGAAGTGCCTAGAAAATATGTGCTGCTTGGATGTATTTTATATGTGTGTGTTATTTTTTTAGCTGCAGAAACACGGATGTGACATGTGTGCAACCACACGTATGTGAAATGTCATTTAAGAAGCATTTTTAGAAGTAATTACTCTCTTTTGATCTTTTCTTCCTTGAGTGCTGCCGGTTTTGGTGACCTTCACCTTGTTGCTGTGTCCCAGCAGAAGGCGCAGCCCGGTGATGTTAAACCCTGCACAGGCCCATGTCCGCTCTCCTGTTGGGGATGGCATCCATGGCATTGGCCAGGGAGAGTGGGACACTCTGCTGGCACAGACGAGGGCAGCTCGGTTTTACGTGTGCGAGACTGAAGACTTGTGCAAAGCCTGTGTGTAAGACCCTTTGCTGATTGCTAGGAAAAAGGTAGAAGGCAAATCCTGTAAGTATGGTTCATATTAAGCTCATCTGTATGAAGGAGATATTTTGAAGGTTACTCTAAGTGTCTTTAAAATGCTTTGTGTTTCCAGTATCCAAACAAACTCTGCTTTTGGCCCAAACTGGTTGTGCGCTGTGTCCCCCCAGTGCTCTTCTGTGTGAGGTTCCTCTTGGCCCTTTCCCTTCGTCCTCGGTCACTGCTGGTATTTATTTACTCAGGCCTTGCTTGGGGAATGGTAGGGGATTGGTAAAGACCTGTATCCCAGGAGTATGATTGTATTAAATTGTGATTTGTAGCCAAATATGTCTATTATTTTAATATGTGTACATGTGCTCAGATGCTGAGTGCTGGGTACATGATACAAACCTATAAATAAATATAATTTAAAAATACCAGTGGTGATTCACATAATTTTGCCATCCTAGGAAGTGGCAGATACTGCAATGTCCTCTCAGGAATGATTCATTTTGCCATAGTCTGGATTTTTTTTCCCTGAACAAGAATGTTGTATTTAAGCATTGCATGTTCTTACAATATTAAATATAAGCAACTGCAGTCTCCCTTTCTGTTACTACCCTGGTAGTACATAAATTCACGTGTATTAAGATTAAAAAACTGATACAGATCCTTAAATGCTGCCGACACACTTGAGCTGGGGACAGGGAATTTTGATGTTGGAGCAGGCTCTGGAAGGTCTTTTATTTGTGTCTGCTGTGGCACTATTGTGCTCAGTGTTCCTCATGCCAACAAAATATCTATGCAGTCAATAATGAAATTAATGGGACCATTAAAATATATTTTGCTTATAAATTCTGCTGGAATTGCTATTTACTGTTTCTTTTTCAGTGTGCTTTTCGCTGTAGACCACAGGGTCATGCTTAGAAAGAGGAGTTTGTTGTGGTCTGGAGTGTTTTTAAATCATTAAATGCAGAATTGTAATGCAGAAATCAAGGACTTAATGTGGCCTTGCAGTTAGTTGGCCTTACAGTTAGTTGACCTTCCAGTAACAGAGTTGCTGTTCTTAGGATTACTGGAACTGGAATGTGAGGGTACTCCCAGGGCAACTGATTTTCCTGCAGCGTGGTTACCATTTGTGCGTGGGATCACGGAACGCGATGCACGTTGCTGGTTTTATTGTGTCCGGTTCTCGGAGAATCCCTCTGGCCCTTTGCATCATCCTCCTTGGGGACGAGGGGCGCAATCTTTGGTTCCAGGCTGTCTTCAGATTCAGGAATGATGACATTTGGTGTTCTGGGTAGACAACATTTTGTGCAACTGTAAGAATTAGATTTTGTTTTAAGCCAAGCTTATTTCTTGCAGAATCTGAACGTGTACAGAGGCTGATGGTCTCTCATGTGGTTTGGAACGAATCCTTAGCTTTGCTAATCGAGGCAGCCCAAGTTTTCAGGACAGGTCTAGTGTGATTTTCTCGAGAGGTCTCTATCTGGTGTAGGAGCTGTTGTGCAGCACAGCCTGTAAACAGGAGCTGGACCCCCCCTGCCAGCTGCTACAGAGCTGGAGCGCAACGCACGCCGAGGTTTTGCAGTGAATGGTTGGGAGCGAAGCTTACGGCAAACGCTGCCTTGTGTGGTTGTGCTCAGCATCTCGAGAAAGGCTGTAGGCTGGTGCCTCTGTGCACAGGAGGGTGTGCACATGGGGTTTGCATGGGGAAGCTTTCTTGGGGATGAAAAATAGATTTGTTGTTCTGTCTAAAAAATGTTTTCTTCTGGCTTTTAAATTGTTTCTGGGTGGCCTTTAAAATTCTTATCTGCTGAAAGCATCTTTAGGCTGTGCATGTATTCGGGCACACTCTAGTCATATTTTTAGATGCAAGCACAATTAAGAGTTGATTAAATCTTTAAAACTATTGTGGTTTTTGAATGAGTGATGGGTTAGGAATATCAGAAATATGTAAATAAAAACACGGAAGAAAAAGAGTAATAAATATTTATAAGGAGCGTACGTAATTTAAATTTCCCGTTATGTAAATTGTTTTAGTGGATGGAGTTTATCTGTGCTTTTTCCTGCTTCTCCCAATTTTTTTTTCTCTTCTTTTTCTCTTTTTTTTTCTGACAAATTGTGTTGCTGATTTAAAGAGAAAAATCTTTAAATGAAATAGTATGACTGAAATGAAAAAGGTTGGTTTGGAAAATTATATTTGCCAGCCTAAGTGTTGGAAAGATAAGCCCAGCTCCAGCGCGTAGCTACTTCTGGACAGCATGCAGTCCTCTCTATATGGGTCAAATTCTGCCGTTGATAATGCAATTCAATTAAATTCAGGAGACACGACTCTGGCGCGTGTAATTCCCGTGCATAACTATGGGAATGCCATCACAGCCTGGTGCCTGCAGCCCACCTCGCTCCCACTGCTCTGCTCACCAAGGTAGGGACCCAACGTCGGGTGCTGCGGAGTGCGGGTCACGCAAGCAAGTGGTAAATTATCCAGAGATGGAGTCCAAACGGCTTTACATTTCTAACACATTTCTTTATTTATATAGATAAATAATATATATATATAAATAAAGAAATGCTCTGAAAAATGGATTCATATTAATAACCTGTAATTATAGAGACACACAAGGTTGATGCTGTCTTTCACTGCCAAAGCCACCATCTAATCTGACAGTTCCCTAAACGGTGACAAGCTCCACAAATACACAGGAGCAAAAGAAGCTGAGTGCGAGAAATCAACAGTGCTTTCCTGTAGTACAGACTATTCAAAATTCACTTGTTTATCTCTTCTATGTTTAGGGTGTTATTTCCATTTTAGCAAATAAGCATGTAAATAAAAAGTAAAAGTAAGAGGAAAAATGCCAAAGAAATTATGTCCGTTAGTTTGACAGCTTCTGCTTATAGTTTATAAACTGGCAGAGGGTTTTATGGAATGTACCATGATGCATAAAAAGGCTTTCATGATTGTCTTAAATGAAAATGTATTGATATAATTTTTGTACAAATATTCCCCCGCATGATTATGAGTCCAAAGCACAGCAGCATGGTTTGAGGGCATGTGAACCAGAAATTAAAAACGAGCCTGAAAGTCTGATTTAATTACCCTGCAAAGTGAAAGGCAAAAGAGAGAGAATAAACAGCAATGAAGGAGACTCTGTTGGTGAAATACTTTAACAATCCATGACTTTGATACACTGCATTTTCTGTTTGATGTTGGTTTATATTGATGGAATCTCCTTATCAACGATTTTGAATTAGCAGCTCCTGCAGCCGTTTGAGTGCGGCTCGGCGGAGCTGGGGTACCCTGAGCGAGTCCCCGCGCGTGGGGCCTCCCCCTCTCCCTGCACACCAGAGCGTGTACGATCCATACAGCTGAGCCTGGTGGGCTTTCCCCCCTCCACGGTTGTTTTGCACCGACGTAAGTGATGGATGCAGGACAGAAAAGAAACAGGTCTATAAGCTCTGACAGAGCCCTTTGAGTTTGCAGTTGTACACGCATTAATTTCAATGCGTTGCTGGATTAGGGTCTGTACTGACCGGTTGTCCCATCAGTCTTAGTGGGGGAAGTCCTGATCCCACTGGTGTGAGTGGCAAAAATGCTGTTGACTTCAAGAAACCCCTTTTTTACTCCAAAAGATGAATGCAACTCACTATGTATTTTGTATCAGTTATGTTGAGTATGTTTTATTTAACCGTCACTAAATGCTTCTCCCCCTTTATTAACAGCGCTCTTTATTATTCGTTAGGTTAGCCAACATCCCTTTTTCACTCTGTGAGAGTACAGAGGTTTGAAAATGCAATTATGTGGGGGGTCTTGGCAGTAGTTCTTTGGTTAGGTGAGTGCGAGGTTTTTCCTAAGTAACTGTTCAGCTAAGCACTTGTTCCTGCTACTTAATTTTCTATAGAATTTTTTTCTCCAGGCTCCTCCCTTTGTTTATAATGGAATATTTTACTCTGGAAACAAAATGCCTAGAAAATAATAAAAAACCCCTAAAGCAACCTAGAAGCCAAGTCAGGGAATCCACATTGTGCACATCTCCTGTTTTATAAAACCGTGTTTCAGTGAAAGAAAAATAGCAGTGCTTAATTTGACATTGCTGGAGTAATGTGAACACACATAATCTATAATGCAAAGCATCACAGCTGTCAATCATGCCATGATAAAACTAATACAAGCTACAAAATAAAGTTGGAATAGGATTGAGGTTCTCAACAGCAGAAAATCCGAGGGTTTGGTTTGCAATGAAGATGTGCCTTATCAGTCAGCGCTGGGTTATCAGTCAGCACATTGGGTGCTGATCGAGCTCTGGCACGTGGTGTCACCCATGGTCCAGGGGACACCGGGGTGTCCGAGAAGGGGGTGCGGTGTGATCCCCCCGTTACAGAGCCCTGCTGCTGCCGGCGGCACTCGGCGATGTTCCTCTGCCCTCTGTAGGAGAGCAGCCTGCTTGCACCCTGCCTGCACCCTTCCTTGCCTGCACCCTGCCTGCCTGCACCCTGCCTGCACCCACCTCCCACTTAAAAGCTGCATAAGGAGTGGGGAAGAGTCTTGTATTGGCAAGAAGGGGATGAGCAAGGGGCCTGCACAGTTCAGCTCCCAGCTAGGGCTCAGGCCGGCGCCCAGCTCCAGCTCGCAGCACACACCATCGCAGGCAGAATCCTAGCAATGGCTGTGGAAAGCCCAAAGTCTGACCTCCTGAACTGTGGGGCGTGACCTTCAGACCCACATCTGCAACTCGGAGCCGAGATGCTGATTTGGGGACCTTCTCCCTTGTAACAAAATACACACCGGCCTCTATTGCTGTTCCCTAATTCCAGATCTAACCTGGTGTTCTGGGGCCACCTCACCCCCAAAGCAGCCAGGAGATGCTGTCAGCAGGCAAACTCAGAGAGTCAGTTCTCAATGCTCTCAGCAGGTCACTTCTGCACTACTTGGCTGCTGCTTCTGGGCCAGGGTTTGGCAAAAGCACCTCAGGAGCTTCAGTGCTGGTGTGAATTCATGGACGTTGGTGCAAATCTGGTGTAAGGATCCGTCTGTTGTAAACCTGGTGTAGTGATTCATGTGATGTAACGCTGGTGTAGGGGAATGTCAGTGTACAAAGACTGGGTTAACCAAAGGACTTGTTTCTCAGCTCTCACTGCTATGAGAGGGACTCTGGGTTCCACAGAGCCCGCAGAGTGTTGAGCACAGGGGTCAAGGACAGAATGAACCCGGTTCTGTGCGAACACAGCGCGATGCTGGCTTTAACAACCGGCTGTGACACTTTTGCAGCACTGCAGAACGGGGCTTTGCTCCCACATCGCTCCCTGTTACCGGTGCCGCTGCACTAAGGGCGCGGGCGGACCCCGATCCTCACGTCCCGATTGCGGGATTACCGTTACTCCCCCGGGCACCGGGACTCAAAGGACTGGAACCGGTATTTCAGTCCTTTATCACAGCTATTCCTGGCCGCAGCGCAGCCGCCCGCCGGACAAAGAGCGGGCACTCGCGAGCCCCGAGCCCCGCTGGGCTGGCTCCTCCCGCTGTGCCCGGCACCGGCACCGGCACCGGCACCGGCCAGAGCCGCGTTGCCACCCGCGGGCGCCAGGACCCAGAAGGAAGTGGCCCGGCCCGGAGGCCACGCCCCCTTATCGGATAGGCCACGCCCCTCAGCTCTGAATCCCGCGCAGACCACACCCTCAGGCCACGCCCCCTCCTTACATGGACCACGCCCCTCCGCATAGCGCACCCACACAGACCCCGCCCTGCCCTCCGGTCCCGCCCCCGCCCTCCGACACGGCCGCTCTGCCGGCCGACGCCGCACAGGCCCCGCCCATCGCATCAGGCCCCGCCCCCTTCCCCCTCCTTTCCGCCCCCCCTTGAGAAGATGGCGGCGCCCTTGGCTCAGCAGCTGGAGGAGCTCCTCAACCCCAGGCCCAGTTTGCGCGACCCCGAGGACGACGCGGAGGAAGGTGAGGGGGGGACCGCGAGGAGGATCTCAGTCCCGCGGCCGGCGGGGAAGGGCCGGGGAGGGGCCGGGTCTGCCGGAGCAGCCGCACGTGGCGTCGCCGCCGCGTGTTGGGGCCCAGGCGTGGGGCCGGGGCCGCCTTAGGGGCTGCGTTTACCACAGGGAAGTTGGGAGGGGGTTGGGCATTAGGAAGAAAGAAATTCTTTAATGTGAGGGTGGGGAGGCCCTGGCCCAGGTTGCCCAGCGAAGCGGTGGCTGCCCCATCCCTGGAGGTGTTCAAGGCCAGGCTGGACGGGGCTTGAAGCCCCCTGATCCAGTGGGAGGTGTCCCTGCCCACGGCAGGGGGGTGGAACGGGATGGGCTTCGAGGTCCCTTCCAGCCCAAACGTTCAGCGATTCGGTGTTAGAGGGTCTGTCTCAGGGGCCAGGGCCGCCTTAGGGGCCAAGGTTGCCACAGGGACTGGGGTCGTGTCAGGGAGGGCTACAAGGGTCTGGGGGCTACTTCAAGGGGGGAACCTTAGGGACTGGAGTTACCTCAGGGACTGAGGCTACATCAGGAGGGTTGTCTTTGGGAGAGGGGCTACCCTAAGAGTCCGGGGCTGCCTGAGAGGCCAGATCTATCACAGGAACTGGGATTATGTCAGGGAGGCAGCTTCAGGGATCGAGGCCCCTTCAGGGGCCGGGGCTGCAGTTACCTCAGGGATCGAGGCCTGGAGTTTTCCCTCAGGGCTGCCCAGGCTGCGCTGCCCCAGCGCAGGCCCCGCTGCAGGCTGGGCTGTGCAGAGCCAGACTGGGGAGCAGATCCAGCTGGAAACTTCCAGGAAAAGAGACGTGAAACTGCAGCGTGGAGGCTGGGCTGCTTCCTCTGCCGGCGAAGCACAGCTACTGTGGCTGTGGGAGTGGGAGGGAGGCTCGCAGTCGCTGGTGACACCCCTCTCTGGCACACCAAGCACTCAGAGCAGGCCGCAGTGTGCTGCACGTGTCTGCTTTGATACCAGTGGCAAATAATCGACTTATCTTTTTAATTAAGCTCTTTTTGCCTAGTTATGGTTCTTGAGACATTTGTCCCTTTCTCAGTGACATATAGGTGGCAGTGTCCTCTCCTGAGTTCCTGGGCTGGTGCCTGCCATTCCCTTGACTTACCCTTTCCAGGGCAGAGTCTCTCCACTGGGCAGTAGACTAGCCAAGCCATGGGGCAGGACCAGTCTCTGGAGCTTGTCTGGCACACAGTGCCTGCATTCACCTCTTGAGATAACAAGTTAACCACAATCACACCCTGGCAGTGGTTGGCTTTAGGAGATACGAGGTTCCAGTTTTGGTAAATGTGCCAGCTCACCTGGTTCTATACACATGTATGTGAGAGTGGTAGTATCTTGTAAGCAACATGTTTGTAACCACTGAGGGAATGGGTGTAATCAACAGAGGCGTTTTCCCATTTTAGTAATCGTGGGTTAGTTTCAGATTTTATGTTTCTGTGGCTCCAAGATTGAGAATCCGTTAAGTGCCACAGGCCATTCTGCATCTGCCCCTCTTGCCCAGTCATTCCTTGGTGCTGAGCTTCTTACCATCCTCTCTAATGACTGTATTTAGACATGATCTTGTGGCTTTGATTATGAGCAAGAGGCTTTCTTGCTTCTCTCCTGCTTCAAATAAACACTATATGTGAAGCATTAACATTTCCAAACACACATTAAAAGAGCACTTAGCGATGTTCAGCCAGTTGGATCACTCAATTGGTTGAACAAAGCTAACCCTGTAATTTTGCATACAGGGTGTCTTGCACATGAGTGAAAATAAGGAGGGAGTACAGAATTATGTGGTTCTCTTTGGGCTGCTCCATTCCTGTGTCCTGGAGAAGATGGATGGGAGAGAGGGTAGTAACTGCAGTGAAATTACTTTTCTCTAAATTTTCATTCTAAAATATTTACTTATTTATTTGTCACACATACAGAGTATGAAACCAGAGTGCATCTGAACTGCAGTTTTCCTCATTTAATCTGTGTGTGTGAAGTGAGTGAGGGCATTCCAACTTTACTAATTCCTCCACCTGGAGGACTGCAGTTCTCAGGAGACCTCATGAATCTATGGAAGGGCCTGGGTAGGCTTAGTTTATCTAGCACTTTGTGTGAGTTCTCTAAAATGAAGAATAGACAGGGAAGAAAGTGTGAGTGTGGGCAATGTTCATTCAAAAGGAAAAAAGAATTCAGCAGGATTTTTTTGCATTAATAAACATTCATCTTTGGTTTGTAGGAGAGCCTTGTGGTACCAAACCTGCATATGGAGGAGTCCAGAGTACTGAGAGGGGGTTGGTGTTGGTCAGTCATGTAACATCTCCCTTCTTTCTGCAGAGGTTAACCTGATGGGTGGGAGAACACCCCTGGCTGCAGAGAAGTCGCAGAAAAATACCCTTAGAGCTGTCATCTCTTCTGCTGATCTTAAGTGTTTTGTTACTCAGCAATCCCTAGGCAGAAGTGGTGCTGCTCTGCCCAAAATTCAGCTTTCAGGCTTTTTTTCTGCCTTTGATTCCCCAGCAGCCTTTCCCCCTCTGCAGAAAATTAGTGTACTGGCTTTCTTTCACCAGGCAGGGAAGAGTTGTGCTCCCTATCAAAGCCTAAAAGGCTGACTCTTGTATGAGGCTGTGTTGCCATCCAGCTCACCTTTGCAGTACATTTCTGTTTGTAGAGCATGAGGAGTGTTCCATGGCTCTTCCCCACAGGTAGTTGTGCTAGTCTGGAATTCAGTTCAGTTAAGACATGCCTCCTTCCTTTTTTTTTGTCCACAGCTACAGTTGCTAAAGTGATTGACAAATTTGAGGATGAAAATGCTGATGACATTTTACCTGTTGGTAATATACGGAAAAGAGCTTCAGCCTCTCTCTTGGAAGCTGATAAAAGGTACAGTGGAAAGGCTACATCTCGCAAAGCCTTGCAGGAAGAGCTCTGGGGAGATGCTCTGTCTGAAGAAGAAGGATCTGGTAAGAATTCTCATTTCTTTCCTGTTTTCACTAGACTACTCAAAATTTGATGTTAGCATGTTAACTGAGCTAGTGCTATCTGAACCAAGATGGTAAACTTTAGGTCCCTGTTACAGGGCAATAAACACGTACAGTTAAGTTGCCCATCTTCTTGAAGTGCCTTCTTGAAATTCAGGCTGTATTTTTTGGCCTAAGGGACAGGGAAATCCCAAAGAGGAGCCCGACTTATACAGACTGAGGAAAGAATGTGACTAAATGCAAGGTTTCGTGCACTGGCTGAGCATTGTGTGGAGGAAAAGAAACTGGCTTAAGAATGGGACTTGTTTATCTCGGGGGCTGCAAGTATATGCAGATGCTCATTTAAAAAATGCATATAGCAAATTCTGACCACCTTGCTTGCATGGGAAGGCTAAGCCATGTATCTACTACTAATGTTTGCTGCAGAAGAGGTGCTATGCCCTTGTGTGTCCATTGTTAAGCCAAAACAAAGAGTAACATCATACTGAGCTCCAAACTGTTTTATCTGTGTGTCCCAAACCAGTAGCTTTTGATGATGCATACTGCAAAGTGGCACATTTTGTTTGCAAGTAAATAACTTCTTTCTCTTTTAATTATTAGCTGGAGAAGCATTAGATGAATGGTACAGTGGCAGTGAAGATTCAGAAGAGGATGGCAGCGCAGGCAGTAAGACAGAGGAGAAGCCCAGCAGTGCTGGCAGTGACCAGGAGGATGACTTGGAAGATGATGAAGAGGCAGATCTGGCTGTCAAGGCTAAGGCACCAAAGTTCAGTTTTCAGGATATCACAGACTTTGAGAAATTTACGGAGGGAATGGATGACGTAGGAAGCAGTGAGGGGGAAGATGAAGATGATGCCAGCATGAAAGAAGGAAGTGATGATGAGGAATATGGGAGTGAAAACCATGACAATATAAAGGAAACCAAAGACAGTGAAGATGATGGGGGGATAATGACTTTCTCAAAAGGACAAGAGGATGAAGAAGTAGAAAAAGGAAAAGCTGTGAGGAACCAGCTAGGTTTGTGTGTCTTTGTTTTGTATTTTGATAAGACTCTCACATTGCTGATGAAACTGGCCATATTAGGAAGCATTTCAGCATGTTAACATTCTGTTAGCACAGTGCATGAGCATGCTACAGCAGCCCTAGTCATTTGCAAATGTTCTGCAAAATCTGCTGTGCAAACTGGTGTCACTGCTGGTACGAAATCTCACGTGATGAAGTGTATTTAACCACTGACTTAATTGAACCAGGGCTGAATATACTTGTGTTGGTGGACACAGGGACTTCCTGCAATGATTGTGCTGTGCAGTGGTGCTGATATCGTTTCTGTTACTTTTGAAAATGTATTACTGAATACTGTCTGTCCTGTTAAACTATCAATCTGTTTTTGCAGAACGTCCTTTTAAACAGGACAACAAAGGAATGGGTTTTTTTGTGGATCACAGAATTGCAGTCAGGATCATAGCATGGGATGCTGCTTTGTCCAGCGACACCCCATGGTGCCAGTTTTGTGTTGGGTCAGCGAATGCAAAGATTTGCCCTAACCAGGAGTAATGTAGCCTAAAGGAGAGGGCCTGTGCTGTTGAATTAACAGCTCCTCCCTCAGTCTATTGTTAAATAATTGTATTTTTTTCTTTGTTATCAAGCACTGTGGGATCAGCTATTGGAAGGGAGAATCAAGATGCAGAAGGCACTCGTAACAGTCAACCGGCTTCCGCAGCCAGATACTTACCCAATCTTCAGAAAGGAAGGTGGACAAGAATTTGACAACGCCGTCAAGAACTGTAAGAATTTTTCAGTCTTTCTCCTTTGGGTAGACTCTGTAGCCCATGTGTTTTGCCTGTGCGAGGAGGTGTTAATGGGAAAATGAGGGCTTTGGATTGCCTGCCTCTGTAGTATTAGCTGTTGGTTTGTATTGCTTTAGTCATTGATAAGGTACTGTGCAAACAGAAACCAAGAAATGTTTCCTGCCCCAGGCAAAGAAAATGTCCCCTGTCACCCATATCTGTATGTGCTTGGTTGATCTCTGCTAGTGGCCCATTGTCACTTACCTGATGTTGGAAAGTCTCAGGTCAGGGCCCGGCGCCGTTTCTACTTTGTGTGGGGACTGTTTGCTTATCAAATTTTAAGTTTCATGCTGGATTTTTTGAATAATTGGTTTGGTTATAGCTCTCTGCTGCAGAGCTGGGATGCTGCTTCATTCAGGGACACCTGGTGGTGCCAGTTTTGTGCTGGATCAGTGAATGCAAAGGTTTGCCTTAACTAGGAGTAGGAGAGGGCCTGTGCTGTTAAATCACCAGCAAATGTATTTTCGCTTGGAGATGCTTTATCTGTTTATTTCTTAGGATCACTACTGATGATCTTGATCTGATGGGATTTGTAGTAGTTTCTTCAATATGGCAAATATAACGTGCACGCTCCAGTTGATAAGTGCTAAGAACTCGACTTCAGTGTGTTGTGGGTCTATTTAACCTTGGAATTGGACACCTTTTTTACTGGGCTTAAGGTAAATGCACAGGAAGGTAAATGTCTGGTATGTTATCCTTAGGAATAAAGGCAGACTATTGCAGGTACCAGTTGGTGTCCACTTCTCCCTGACATGTTTGTTGTTTTCTGTCGAAAAACACACAGATGAGTGTTCATACAGGGATTGTTCTTTTTTCCTAATCTCACTAATCAGAGAATAATGAACTTCATAGGATATTTTTCCAGTGATTTTGAATAGTGAAGATAAGCCTGATAGTGTTTTAGAGCTTGATTGATTGGTTATCCCTTTCACTGTCTCCTCTCCCAGTCTTGAGATGCTGTTCACTTTCTGGAATGTTTCAGCTCCATAGGTGAGCCCCAAGAAGCGCCCTTAGGCAAACCAGTCAGTAGGAAAACCTGTAGTGGTGTCTACAGCCTTTCATGGTGAACATCAGAGGTGTTGTCTTTGCTGTGGCGGTGTATCCGTTCAGCCACACCGTGTGCCAGCTCATGTGTGCTATAGGGATACCTGCACACGGAGGAATTTTGGCCTGGGCTGGCACAAGCCATCTTAGAACTGGATTAGGAACTTTCACTATCATCAGACTTGATCCTAAATCTTGCCCCTACACCCAGTTTTGACGATCTTACAGCTTACACCTGATCTGAACATGGCAGCTAATCAGCATCTGAGTTACAGCAGGTGAGATACTTTATGTTTTAAAGTTAGCTCTGCTGCTTTAAATGAAGTGATTAAGAAAAAAAAAAGGCGAACTCCCAACAATACTAAGCTGACCTTTCAGTGAAATGCATGTTATTAATGTATTTAATGAGATGCGTTACAGACTGCACCGAGCACCGTGTTTCATTACAGGTCTAAAATGCAATATCATTAAAGACCTTTAACAGAAACAATGGTTGACATTTTGATATTTCCCATAAGCAAAATACATCCAGGAACTTGGAGTGTAATACTGTACACAGTACAGTAGAGAGGTTAAGCTCTCACTTGTCCAGAATGCTAAAGGGAAATCCACTGTTAATAACTGCTCAGTGATTCACTCTCTTCATAACCTGAGCAGGAAAGTTGCAGTAGAATACTCTGATGTTCCTGATAGCCTAGGTTTGTGTTCTGTATTTTATCTATGAAGACAAGAAGAAAATAAAGCTGGAGTGACTTGGGCAAAGTTAGCAGAGGAAGTGCTCAAGACTGGCAGATGGGAAGTAATGAATTTAGAAACATTCTGCTACTACTGCACTTGTTTGGTGTTTTCTGGTGTTCCATAAGGGACTGCAGTTATATTCCTTTTTTTTTAAATAAAATCTGTAACTGTATGACAAAATAGGTTATAACAAATAGTAATTTTTGATGAGCTGCACTCTTGTCCAGTGGCACTACCTTTCACCGTCCTGCAAAGGTGCTCTCTCCAGAAGCATGAAATAAGGAGCAAACTTATACATAAATATCCCATGAATGAGTGGGGGTGTAATTATTTTATGTGGCAAAGACCCATTTCTGTCTCACTTTGCTGTGTGAGTCACTGGGAGAGGGATTCATGTCTGATCAGCAGCCACAGCTTCACCCTGTGAGCAGTCTGAGCTGTCTTACATCTTCACTTGTGGAGCCTCTGTCTGGGTAACAGGGCTGTGACCTGTCAGTTCAGGAGGTGAAACCAGGTCTGTTCAGAAAATATACAGCACAATATATTTAAAGTTCTTTCATTAATCGATGCACCTTGATTTATGAGCTGGAAACATCTCACTTATTATAAATCAGCTTCCAATAGGAGTCTTAATTTTTAGCTGATTAAGTGGTTTAGTGGCTTCTATAAAAAATAAACTTTTTTACTCCACTCTGAATGGTGATGTAGTGGGCTGGATAAACATTTCTGCATCCCCAGTTTTTGTCCCAGTTGTGGTAGGATCTCATTCCTCAGACAGGAAGAAAGTAGAAGAATTGTGCATGAGAAAGTTTAAAGATGAGTGGAAGACAAGACTTTGTAAATACTGAATGTTGATGTGGTTATTATATGCATTATATGTGATGCATTTCAGTCTTGGACAGGATTTGGGATCATTGTGATATTGACACTGTTTTGGGCCGAATGATGTGCTGCTTTTGGGGAAGCCTCAGCACTTCTTTCCAAATCCACAAAATACACTTGGCATGCTTTCATCATCTTCATTGAACAAGGGGAAATGAAATGGTGTTCAAATTGCACAAAGCAGCTGGTGCCAAAATCCTGACTCTGGGTATACACTGCAGCCAGCTGGGGGCAGGAGGGCACAGGGAGGTCTCACACCAGGCTTGCTCTGAACTCCTGGGCAAGTCCCTTGCCTCTCTTGGAAGGCTGCCCCGGGATGCTTTCAGTGATTTATCCCAGGTCTTTCTATTGCTTGTGAAATTTCTGCTCTGTGCTCACAGGAAGGATGAATACTTTGAAATGGAAACAGTCCTCCATATATCTGCTGCTCTGGTCTCTCCCACTTGTGCCAACCCTCAGTGCAGTCAGTGGCGGGAGTGAAATTCCCTAAGGGGTTGAGTATAATTGTGTTAAAGAGGAGACAGCAATGTTCTAGACATTTGTGGTTTTAAAGCCAAATCTGAGTGGAAATGGTAAGGTCCTGCCTGTTTTCCAAACCTTGAGATCGGGGGCTACAAACCCTCAAGTGTTTGAATTATTATTTTTGTAATCTTTTATGAATTTTTTTTTTTTAAATTATACAAGATGCCTTGGACAGTGTCGGATTCCTGAGATCTCAGGTTCTGGTGGATGATTTACTGCAAAATTGCTTATAAATTGAAGTAGAAAATGTTTTGCAGACCTGGCAGCTTTCAGGCTTCACACCCATTTGTCACCCAGCATTTCCCTTTGTGTATAGAACAAGAATTAATTAGGCTGCACTGCAGGAAAAGTTTATGGCCATAATTTATATAGGATGAATTTCTGTTTAAAGAGACAGCATTGCTTTGTTTGCACTGTCTTACTTTTTCTTTCTTTTTTTTTTTCTTTTTTTGAATCTTTAATTATATTCCAGATTTTTTTTTGCTGTCACCCTATTTATTTACGAATTGGAGACCAAACTGTGGTCATGGAGCTCATGCTTGTTCCTGTTTTGCATCCATGGAGAAAGTCAGAGTGGTTTTTAATACTGAAATCAAAGGGGTTGTGCTCTATATGCAGTGCAAATGTTTAACATTGAATGCACTGCACCTGTGAACTCCCCCAGCTTATGTTTCTGAGGTGCTGGTGCCTGCAGTGGTCTGTTTCTCCAAGATACATTTGTTTTCTCTTGCACCATATCTTCTAGTCTAGTCCAAGGCTTGAGATGTTGCCTCTGTTTGGGGTCTTGAACGTTCAATTAATGTTTTTTTGTAATCAATGCAAGTCAGAATTTGCAATCTGCTCCTGATTTGCACATTAAAGAGACCCATTAATTAAAAATTCCGATCCCTGGCATGTTCCCGCAGGATCCTTGCATTATTTACATAGAAAAAGGGTGCAAGGTGCAAGTTTCTGTGCTGTGTCTCTGCACAGATTGCATGCCTGCCATTCATATTTCTGTGTAGGTTTTCAAGGGGGAGAAAGGTTAGAAGCGGATCTTATGGAAATACCACAAAAAAACCCCACCTCAAGGGCAAGAAAGAGCCAAAGAAGAGGTGGAAGCAACATTAGTGAAGCCATAACCAGTGTCAGGAATTAAACAGTTTCTAGGTTTGGAGCTTGTTATGTTAAATCTTGATTTGATGACAAAAAGAAACAGCTAACTGGGGGGCACAGGGGCAACAAGAGCTTTGAGAAATTGTATTTCTCAATCTACAAAAGCTAAAACTTGTATGGGCCCTGGGTACCTATTTGAATTAGTTTCACTTTACAATTCTTGTTAAAAATACTAAGCTGCTAACATTCCAGTGACTACTGGTCAGACATATTTTATGCTTCACAAAAGGAGCCAAGAATTTGAGTGTTTAAATAATCTCGTGTGTTATTTTCAGTTTTTAGTTGATGAGATGAGGAGTTAAAAATATACAGAAGCCCAAGTGATGCTCTTGCCGAAGGCGAGATGCTGATGGGAATGGCAAGCCTTTAAACAGAGTAGTTGTGTGTGTTTTCATATGGACATGCTTTCACACTCCAGGAGTTCAGTAGATCCCTGAAATGCAAACTATGGGATGACTTTTTGTGGGTTTTTTTGCTTTGATTTCACCTGTCAGTGGATTAGGAGAGAATACTGGAATCCCATATTCATCTCCTTTAGCATAAGCTCAAGATAAGTTGTTTTGGAGAAATGGAGACAGGGTCTATAAGAATGGATTTGCTCACTGAAGGGACCAAAGTAGGGACAACAAGTATTAGCTGTTATTTACACTTTGTAGAGCTGTGGGGAAGTTATACAAATGTTTGTGGTCAATAAGAAAATAAACTTGAAAAAAGTGATTCACATGAAAAAAAAAAAAGATGCTCCATGTGCTTGCAAGGCCATTATCCCCAAACCTGCCTGGGTTGTTAATGGATTAATGGAGCAGCATTCGTGAGCTCTGCCTGGCAGTGGCCTCAACATTTCAGCACAGTGCCTCACCTGCTGCTAATAGAGACAAAATTGTATACAGCTTTTATAACTCTGCTGAATTTTGTGAGTCTTTTCACAACTACAGTGATAATTGAACTTTAATTTTTATCCTCTATAGTCAATCATATCTTCTTTTCCTGCCCACTGTGATGTTACTGTAGGTGACTCAATGATGGATGTTCTCCATTGCCAGGAACTACTGGCATTGCATCCATGCACAGGATGCAATTCCTGTATTCCTTATACTCAAGCAGGATGTACTATCCAGAAGAAACCTTGTTTCCCCTATTATTTATCATTTCCCTGGTATCCCCTTTGAAATCCCTCCAGAAGAAAGGGTGCGTTGGGTCATGCGCACACGGAGATGAGCTTACATTGGAGACAGAGCACTGGCAAGTGCTGTGGTTGGCACAGCTGCCTGATAAAGAACACTGCAATGTGACCTTGCTCACCCTGTGAGCAAGCTGCTCTGGGCCCAAGGATAGGAGAATAGTGCCTTTGCCTCTTGGGAACAGGTTAAACATAATGATGGAGACCAGTCCTTTTCTGTACCCTACCAATAGTCCTGTAGCCCTCCTTGCAGCCTGTGTTAGGGGTAGAGAGTTTCTTTGTGGCCGCTCTAGGGATGCAATTACAGCTTGAAATGGCAAATGGCAATTGCTGCCTGTTACAGTGCTTCCCATTCCTGCCTTTTCTTCTCCGTACTGAGTTTGGACTGCAGGATATTAGAGCATGGGCACCTTTTATGTCATTTAGTATGTGCTTTAAATGGGATGCTGTGAGGAAACTTTGTTCCAAAGAAAGATGTGAGAAGATGAAACAAGGGGAATGAGTGTGAACTCTTATGTGAAGTTTGCAGGAAGCAACTCACTGTTAATGATCTCACCATGGCCAGCCTCTTCAACTGCTGGATAACTTATATTACACATTGATTAGTTATTGCCTTAAGGTATTCTGTGTCTCAGGTGCAGCTAGACAATGGCTGCTATTTAATGGTACTTTATTGAAAAGTAGAGCTAAAAGGAGCACTTGCAAAACTTTGCGGGACTTGCCTGGCACTGCACAAGGCCGGGTGTTTGGTGCCTTCTGGGAAGTAAAGGAGGTGTTTGTTCTTTGTTCCTAAATTGTGCAGTCAAGTGCTTTGACCCAGAAATGTCTGTTTCTGGGGTGGAAATGGGTGTGTTTGTCGCAAGCGTGCTGGTAAAGGGCTGTACTACCACCTGGAGCTGAGTGGACCTCTATAATAACTGCCTGACTTAGGATCTTGGTACGCTGGGTTGGTTAGCTGCTCCCATGACAAATATCTGTGGCTTCTGACTAAACAGCACATTTGTGGACAAAGCCTCTTAAGGATGTGATTAAAGATCCCACTTACATTCATTGCCAGCAGGAGACCTCCAAAGTAGCCATGTGTTTTCTGTTTTTACATTCTTGCATATTAAACATTTCTGTATGAATGCTCCACACTGAATATCTTTGCTTTCTGCTGGGTTAGTTCTGTAATATTTTTTCTGAAACAGGAACTCAAGACAGGGGAAAGATTCTGTTTAGTATCTATCTATATAGATAGCTATATAGTATCTATATATGTCTGTCCTTTGTGTGTTCTCAGTGTCTTTTCTTAGAGGGTTTTTTCTGGATTTTGTTACTCTGATTCCTGATATTAAAAAAAAAAAACCTCCATAGCATTATGTGCACCATCCAGGTAAGCCACATCGAAACAGCTGATTAAGCGTTGACTTGCTCTGGATAAGATCAAGTCTACTTTTAGGTACTGGAGAACCTGTTCCACTTCCTGTAAGAAAGGATGTGTCTGGCAAGGCATCCTCCTCTCCGTTTGCAGAGCGTGCTGTGTCCAGTGGGCTCAGGCTCTGCACCTGGTTGTCGTTTTAAACATCTGATGAGAGAAAAGCTGTCAGATGAGATGTGCTTTATTGATGCAGGCTCAGGATTTTTCAGAGGAGCCTGCAGGAATCGGCTGCTAATAATTCACTCAATTTTATTATCATCTCTGTTCGTGGATCACTTTTAAAACTAAAATGTATCCATACGTACATCTGGAGATGCTAATGCATTAATGCTGAGCAGGGTAGGTGTCACAGGGGAGTGGGGGAGGAACTGAGGCACAGGCAGATTACACAGTTTCCAGAGGCGTAGCGCAGTTACAGGATTAATTGGTGCTAGGCAAGATCATGGACTTAAATATATTCTTGCTTTGAAGATTTTACTGGGAACCTGCACAAATGTGTGGCAGCAGAACTGGGTTTCAAGCCTGAGTGTAAATTATTGTGATCCGATCTAGCCCACTTAAAACTGATAGTTCATTTTAATTGAATTGTATTAGTCTAGACACTTTATGAATACAAAAAACATTGTGCTTGGGCTGAATTTGATTTAAGTGGATGTGGATGCAGGTGTCCCCAAATGTCACCTTTCCTCTCGGATCTAATGAAGAATCTATTCAACTCTTCTTGGGTCTGAGCCAAAGCCTGTTGACATTAATGAAGACTTTTCTCTCGACTAAAATAAATGAATGGATCAGACCCTTTCTGTAAATTTTGTTGTAATAATCCTATGCTGTGGAGAGCTTTTGGTAAGAACTGGGGTCAGTCAGGATCATAAGCTCATAGGGGGGGGCATTCTGTGTGCATGCCACCATGTGAGAAGGAAAAGAGATGAAGTGAGAAGCTGTAGACAAAGGCACAAGTCTCGTTTTTCGAGCCTGTTGTTGTTAAAGCGCATGTTTAGGTGGGTTATGATGTTTTCTGCATGTGCCAAACTCAGGCTGTGCGAGGTACCAGGACACTATTTTGTGGTTTGTCGATATCGCCTGTGAATTGTTTAGACATTCTGCATGGAAGTTAGTGGAGAAGAGCAGGATATTTGTTTAACATGCAGGTTTGGGCTTTTTTTTTCAGGAAAAGAACTCCAAGTAAACCTCTTGCCCTTCCTTGTTGAGAGCCAAGGCTTTTGGCTTGTGGTATTTAGTTTTTTCAGCAGAGATTTTTCTGCTTCTCTTGTATAGATGTGGTAAAATTGAAATGCTCCCATTTTATAGATTGTCTCCATAGCCATATGTGTTTGGACTCTGTTGGTGTTTTAGGTTTATTTTAAAGGTGTCTTAAATTCTAGTGCAAGAAATGGTAGCAGAGTCCTTAGTTGTTGACCTCATGCACCCCAACTCCAGACAGTGAGATTACACACACTTATAAGCACATCGAATAGGTTTGCCTACACTTGAGTTTCTCAGGGTAATTAATAGCTAATTAAATAGTTCAGCTAAATGCTTGGGCATGTTAGTCTGCATACTCCACAAACTAGATGCAGGGAAACAAAGGCTTACAAGGCATCTCCACAAGCACGTGCAAATGTCAGCTAATTCGGATTAATTGGCAATTGGTTACCTTGAGATGGAAACTCAGTGCTTGTCATGATAAATGTAATTAATGACCTGGTGTTATAAAGGGAGGTCAATCTGGACAGGCTAATGTTCTTTTCTGGCCTTAATATCTAGATAACTATGAAATTTCACATTTCTTCTTCCTTTCTCATTCTTGCATATGTACTTGGGGATTCCTGCCTGGCAGAGATGGGAATGCGTACTGTCAGCTTCTTCACATTTACAGTAATGTAAAACATCAGTTTTTATAAATCTCATTTTTACAAGGCCCATCCCCTCCCTGGTTTGGGCTGATATCAAAAGATGATGGTTGAGGCGAATCAATAGAGCATGAACTTCATGGAAGTGTTTCTCTTTCTCTCCCTTCTCAGCTTCCCCCTCCCCCAGTCCTCACTAATAAACCCCTTGAATACCACACCTTTTATTCTGTTGTTGCGTTGAGTTATTTCTTTACTTTTAGCAACCTCATCTATGTCTGATCCTGTTGTCCTTACTGTCAAATGCATTAATGTTAGAGTAGAAGGGTTAAATTGAGTCCGTTCTGTAACTCTTTGGGAGTCAGATGAACTGCTTGTGTGAAATAGGTTTGCAGCACTGGCTCCTTTGTGCTGAAGGAATACAATTTTCCCCTCTGCAAAGGCTTTTGCATCATTTGCATTCCAATGGAACCGGCAAATTGGGCCTTAGGTGTGGAGCAGACCTTTTTATTGCGATCAGCACAAAAGTTGGCCTTTTCCCTACTGTCATTTGATAAAATTCCACAAACCAGGGTTTTTGGGAAGCGTGAAGGGAATGTGGTTACTCCTGTAATTTCCTGAAAGAATGGGGACAGATTTACAAGTGCTTTGTGCTAGGTTTCAGCTGAAGTCTGTGAGGAATGTGTACATGACTACACCACCTCTGAAGAAACAAGATCACTCTGCTGCCGAAGAAGAGCTTGCAGCTGGCCTGTGATTTAGTCCAAGCTGGCTTGTGGAGCTTCTGTCTTATGCTTATAAGTAGCCTTTGATTTCCATGTCATCTTGGTTTTGGGGCAGCAGGATGTATGGGAATGCAAATTTGAAGATACTGGAAGTCCTACCTGCACCACATTGTTCCTTTTTTGAGTTAGTTACACATGGGAATTACAGAAAAGCTGTTGTCCAAAGCTCCATGTTTAAGATGCGGTACCTGAAGGAATTCCCCCTGCCTTTTCCTGGCTGGTAACATTGCTCTGCTGTTGGGAATATAGAGCAAGCTCCAAAAGTAATACTGACAGGCTTCAGAATTATGATACACTGGAGCTCCGGCGTAATTCTTTGTTGAAGAAGTTAGAGGCCTAAAATGTTAAGGCTTATTGTTATTCTGAGTTGATAATCTCTGCCTTGCTTTAATAATTTTTCCTCATGCCTGGATAGCCTGCGAGTTGCACAATAATCACTCACACAGCTTTGTAATCAATGCCCAAAGTAATAGGATTCCGCTGGCCAACGGCAATTAATAAATTTGTGTCTTTTTTAAAACACTAGCAAGTCGGGCCTGAAATACGACTGACTGGCTTTCCTCATTTGCATATTTATTGCAGTGGAAAAATTCTTGCCGAATGATTGATGTTGAGCCTGCCTCTTGAATTCCAAACAGCACATTATTATGAAATGAAAAATGCCGGCCATACAGTTGATTAAAGTTGAAGACAGTGGAATCGGTGTTTTTTAAGATTGTGGGAGAATTAAAGGCATATTTTAATAGATGTTGACAAGAAGTGAACTAACAAAAGCAAAGCAAAGGATTTGCTTGAAAAGATTTAATCAAACGTGTTTCTTGGGGGATTAATTGCTGGGGATGACTAGTGCAAGTGGCTGGCTTGTGGATTTGAATGAGAAGTATTGTTCTCAGGCCAGCGCATTGAGTGCCATTTTGACCTGTAGTTTAACTCCTGTCCCGCAGTCGTTTGAAAGGAGTGAAAATTTCCCCTCTTCATCCGAATGTTGGGATGAACGCATGCACCTGATAACGATACTTTTCATTATGTACAGCTATTAAAATAAAAGAGGTTTGATTCCTCCTTTCTATTTGCACAACGTGACCGTAGTGCCTTTTCTGTGCGGTGGTGACACGGTGACTCCATGGGGACAGGGGAAACTCTCCCAATATTTGGCAGCTCAGCTTTTGCTTTGCGTTCCATGGTTCAAATCCCGGTGCTGTTCCACCTTTTCATACAGCCTGTGGAGGGACATGGAAAATTAAAAGCTTGCATGCTGCTAATAATCGTGCGATGCCAGATCCTCAGATTTAATTGAGGGGAAGAAGTAGTTAATTTCCAGCTTTGGAAATTTGTGGGCTTGGAATTTCAGCCGTGTCCTGTGCGGGTGCTGCTTTGTGCTGGTGCATCATGGTAACGATGCTCCTGTTTGTGTTTGCATACAGAGCACACACAGGACAGGCTGACACCGCTGGCACTACCACAGCAGTGCCCCATCACGCCTGTGAGGTGCCATGAGCATATGGTGATGGTGTGAAAATCCTGGGAGGTTTGCCCCGCTTTTTAGGATTCCATCCCTGACTGTCGTACTCGGAATCCGCTGGATGGATGCACCAGGTTCAGGCAGGGAGGAGCTTGCCTGGTCGAGCAGTTTTGGGAATCCCACTGCTTGGCTCTTTCTGAATACTTTTGAAAGCCTGGCCTTGAGGCACCAGCCTTTTTCCATCAACTTAAAGTGTCCCTGCATGAGGTCGCTCCCTGCTGCTCCACACCAGCTGCTGCTCTCTGCAGCTGCTCGGGAAGATGAAATGAAACCCCATTTTTAGAGGTCATGGAAAAGAGCGCAGGTATTTTTCTGTGCAGGAAGCTGCCTTGCTGTAGAAATGCTGAACTTACTGTGATGGGTGAGTGCAGAAGCCATCGTGCCTGCAAGTCTCCATCAAGGCAGCACTTGGGTTCCAGCAGCAGAGGAGGCAGAGCTGCCCTCCACGTGCAGGATGGGCTGGTGGGATCAGTGCTGGGTGGGATTGGTACCCAGGAGCCACCCTGTGCCGAGGACGATGCCAGCAGCACAGTCCATAACTGTTGGGATTGACAAAATTGATTTGTGTAGTTTGAAAGCAGTAGGACAGATTTCATCTCTGGTGGGTGTCTTGACACTTTGATACATGGTAGTGCTATCCCTGAATAGTGCTAAATACTCCAGGGCTCCTTTCTGACTGGGCAAAGGGATGTATAAAATGAGAACATATAAGAGAGTATTAACAGGAAGGCACAGTTTGATTTACTGATACTGGCTCCCAGCTTTCTTGGTGGATTGATATGCTGTCTGCTGGATCTGGAACAACTTTTTCATTCCTGTACACAAAATGAAGGGACTCCTGTGGACTCTTAAAAGTGACTCTTACAAGTTAGTGTCACACCAGAAACACTCCAAGTCCCATTTAAGCTGGAAGTTATATTCAAACCACGTTTGCTGTGTTCTTGGAGCAGCTGCAGATGGATCCCACTCAGCATCCTCTTTTCTTTCCCCAAAGGCAGTTTTAGGAAAGGTTTAATGGAAGGAGGAGTCGTGTCTTGGCCTGGAGTTACTTGGCCTCTTCTACACGTAGAGGATGTGCTGTTGTTTGGGGGATTTTGCTTGCTTATACTGAAATGCTGCAAAGGCATCCAACCTTTCTTGATTTTTAAGGCAGTGCTGAGACACCTGTCCTCAAAAAGGACAGGCTGGACATGTAGAGGTGACTCCTGGGAAAGGATCAGCTTGAGATTTCTCTCACTGATGTTATAATGCTCAATGTTAAAAGGTGTCAGTTGGGACACTGATGTTGATAAAAGGTAGAATATTTACCCCAGCACATTGCAATGCAGATTGTAAGAGAGAAGCAGCAAAGCTGCCGGTGGAGAGCAGGAGAGAAGGGGTGGGAGAGGCACAGACTGGGGTTTTGGGGTGACAGGCTGTGCCTGCAAAGTCAGGCTGGGAGCATTCTAAGTACTGCAATTTAGAGCTGCTTTCACAGTGCTGTGCCTGCAGTCACTGACTGCTGCCTGGTGCACTGGACTGGGAAGGGGCAGCTGGGGGACATTTCACTTCAGAAACTAAAAATCATGAGGGACAGCCTAGGACCTGCTGCAGCTCTTGGCAGCAGGAGGCCCCTGCTTACATGGTCAGGGCTTAGAGTTGTTGCTGGCTTTGTTTTGTGAACAGAGCAGGAAAGGGAGCAGGAGGTACAAACCTGGTGTTGTCGCATGTGGGAGCTGCTAGCTGGTTTCCTGAATGTACTGGCATGCTTGAAAGCTCTGTGTTTGTCACTCTTCTGTTTAATTGTTTTGTTTGTTTCAGTCAAGGAGCAGCATTTAGAAAAAATTGCTGGGGGGTAGGAGAGCAGGCGCATTAGTTTGCATTTATGGAACAGTTTTGTTTTATGCTGCCTACATTCACAAATGGATTCAGTCTTTTCCCCAAAGCAGACAATGTAAGGGCAGATGAGGGCATTAGAGGGAAGAGAAGATGAAGAGGAGGCTGGGAAGAAAACAGTCCCTTCTGGAATTAAATGTGAAATAGATAGGGCAGGACTGGATGGGAAGAGGGCAGGGGAGGGTAACACTTGGCTTCTAAAGTTGAGTTTACAGCACACTTAAGCACCCAACAGTAACAATGAGAATGCCATCCAATAATGCTATTAAACACACGAGAACTGAAAGCATGGAAATTACCCAGCTGTAAGAGGCTCATGATGAAGCCACTGCCTGGAATAATTAGCCCTCCCACCTGGTTAGACGCACGGTCATTGTCTTCCCTGCCCTCTCCATCCCCTTCACTCCAAATAAAATTGCTCCCCATCTCCACTTCTGTTGGGGTCCATATCTCATAGCCTGGGGGAGCTTGAGCCTGTCTTTATTCCTTGCCTGCTTGCCGTGGCCCTGATGTACCCCAGAAGAGCTGGAGTGCTACTCCAGTTGTAATTGACAGGATCAAAGCCGCCTGGGGTGCATTAGCACTGCTGCTGGAGGATAGGCAGCGGGTAGAAAATAAACAGTTTCGGAAGCTCTGGGGACATTTAGCTGCGTTGCAGGCAGTGGGAAAGATTTTGCTGCTGTAAGCTGTGCACTCAGGCAAGGGTGGGGGCACTTTGGTTTTGGAAGCGATGCTTTAGCTGCAGACACATACAACAAATGCATTTTTAAGGGCTTTTGTCTGTTTGTCTCTTGGAATTGTTTTGATGCTAACACACAACTGTTTTACAAGTGCAGCAAACCTAATCCGTTAATAGGTTTATATAGAAGAGCTGTCAGAATGTGTCTGTAATGAACTGCAGGCCAAGGGAGAATGAGCCCAACAGCTGATCTGCAACAAAAATCTTAAAGCATCTTCCTCTTGACATTCCTGTAACTGAGGTCAGGCCGTAATTTATCTGAAGATGGTGACAACTGAGCAATATCACAGCGGTAACACGCGGGAGATTGAGACCTCTGAATGTCTGGGCTGATTTCTGCTTGCACTGTCTCTGTCTGCCTGATGAAGATTTGCAGTTCACTGTACCCATGATCTCTGTGTTCTCCATTAAAAAAGAGCAGAAAAGCGAAAAAGGCAAGTGGTGAAAAGTTCCCTTCATCTGTTATGGTAACTCAAAGAAAGAAACAGTTTTGGGAATTAAGCAAAACTGTCTTCACATCAGTGGCGGAACTGGCAGAGGAGGTACCAGGGAATGCTGTGGGGAATGTGCCACCACTGCAGTGCTCTTCCTGTCCTTCAGACAAATCCACATGCTCTGTCAGCCAGAGTTAGAGCTACCCTGTGAGGATACTTCTTCTGGGCATGTGAGGAGGGAAGCCAAGCTGCATGAATGTGTCCTGCAAGAAAACACATCCTGAAGTGATGTGCTATGTTCCTCCAAGCAGTGTGTTTTTTTTCCCTTTCTGTGGTTCCTCTTTGTAAAAGCAGAAGGCAATACAGCAGCATTGGCTAAATATAAGTTAATCTGGGTAAACTTCAGTTTAGATTTTTGGTTAGAAGTGTGCTAAGTGTTTTAGCTGTAAGAGCTGACCCTGTGATTGATGAGTAGCAACGTACAAAGGGAGAGTTTGTGTAGGCCCAGGCAAACACTTGTTTTCTATCAGAGCGTTCTGCAGGGAGGCTTGTTGGTTGCCACAAAAGAACTATTTTTAAAGAACAGATGCTGCAACAGTGTGCATTTAACCCTTCCCACAGTCAGCTCCAACTGTGTGTCCTTGGAAAACAAAATCATTGGAACAGAGATCCTTTTCTCTGCATTTTTGTAGATTCAGGAAAATGTCAGCTATGAAAGCCTTTGGATACACAGCCTCAGATCTACATTCAGGCTTTGTGTCTGCAAATACCCTGGAAGGCAACTACTCATCCCTGTAAAACTAACCATCACACCATGTATTGATCATTTTGTACACCTCGCCACCTAAATCTTTTCTTCACTTTCTCTCTTTCTAAGGTCCTCTGGGCCTGCAGGTTCTGCATTTCTGATCAGAATCTTCTCATTAAACTTGCCAGGTCATTGTTGAAGTTTCCCCCATAGATCAGATCTTGCTACATTTAATTTTACTTACAATCTAATTTCTCATACCTCCTGTGTGCTGAGCACAGCGGCACAGAAATCAGTGGTAGTCACAGCCCTGCAGGAGTTTGGTTCTTCTTTCTTTCCCTCCTTCTGCTCCCTACAACTTGCACATTGTGTCAAGCTTACATGAGATGTATGTATATACATTTTCCCTTATTTTGCTTCGTATCCTACAGCTGAAGTTGGCCTCTTCTGCAGAACTTACACAGGAGAGATACGACTCAGTCAGCAAAAAAGTTTGTTGTCATATGCATGTGTCAGCAGACACTTGCTTCTTCAGTGTTAATCCTGTGTTCTCTGCAGTCCAAATGTTTGTCAATGAAACATTAGATCTGTGTACTCCCTGATGTGCCAGATAGGCAGATGTTTGGTAGGCAGCACTCCTTCCCTTCCTCCCTTTTTTAGGAAAGTGTTCTTTCCCAGATTGGTGGTGTGTCATTAACAGCTATAAATCAGTTGGAAGATAAATCTCTAGCTGATTAAGGAAAGAAAGTTCATGGGACAGGGAGTAGCTGTAACAGAAATTCAGATTGAAGATGAGAAGCTAAGCACTGCTAAGTTGTCATCACCAGAAGCAAGGATCAGTGGGAAATTGTCCCTTGTGTCTCTTGTTCTGCAGGTTGTAAAGCCCTGGAGGCATTGCTGAAAGTATTGGTGGACCTTCAGGATGAGCTGCTTTATCAATACCCAGGCACGAGACATCTGGTGGACGGAAAGCAGTCAAAAACTGAGAGGTAAAAGAAAATAAGGCAAGACCTTTCTAAATTCTGTGGTCTCCAGCTCTCCAACAAACAGGGCAGTGCGCAGCCTTCCTGACCATACGCACTCTCTCAGTTGCTGCTGTATCTGGGTGAACGACACTGGAGAAATGACCATTTGAATTTCTTCTGCCAGTGTGGGAAATCTGTTTCGTAATCTTTTGTGATAATGGAGGAGAGGCTAAACTATGGATATTTTGGCTAAATATCACCATGGTGTGGAAAAAGCATGGGTGGTGGTGGAGGCGCCATTAAGAGTTCACACACATTGCTTCAGAGAGGTGCAGGGTCTTTAGTCTGCATGTTTTTGTTCTAGTGATGATGAAATCCCTAGCAGTAGCGATGAAGAGCAAGTGGATAAGGCTCAGGAGAAGAGGAGGAGGCTCCCCAAACGAAAACTAAAGATGGAAGACTACCCAGAATTCATAGCCAAGCGCTATGCTGACTTCAGGATGTATCGGAACAACATCTTGCAGAAGTGGCATGAGAAGACAAAGCTGGCATCTGGCAAAATCGGAAAGGCAAGTCTTTTTTTATGTATACTGACATGCTTGTTATTTAGCAGAGATTTGTGGTACACAAGTTGGTTTGAAAGTTTTGTATCATGGATGTTCCAAGTGAAGTTGAGAGTTAATGACGGTAAGAATTAAATACACAGGTAAACACTTTTCCTCTACCTTAAAGAAGTTTGGAAAGAATCTTAGCCTTTAGACTTCAAAGGCATAAACTGCTTTCTTTTGTTTTGAGCAGATGGGCAGGAGAAGAAATTTCAGGGCCAAATGGTTTTCTGCGTTTTGGGAGAGACTCTTAGATAGTATTGATGTTCTCCCAACCAGACATCTTATCATAGCCAGTCTCCAGCAGCAAAAAAAGCTCTATGAAAATGCTAGTATTGCTGATCAAGAAACCATTTGTGGTATATAACAGGGGCTTCTGTGGTTCTCCTCCTCCATGAAGTGTAATTTTAATACAGTGGGTAATCATTTCACTGACAGATCCAGGGTTTCCTAACATCTGTGAGTTGGTATTAATCATTGAGAAGTTCATCTGAACCAGAACAGCAAAGGTATTTTATTAAGCCAGGCATCAGGTTGCCTCGGGTTGGGAAGGGAGGGAGAAACAAATAAAAAATCCTACCAAAAACCCCTGCAACGAAACATAAACCCCCTCCTCTTGGAATGCTGTCTGCTTATCCACTGACATGGAAAGATAGAGGAACATTGCTGCCTTGAGGAAAAGCTTTCTGCATTATCTGACACTAGTTAATGTTGTTGCAGGGTTTCGGTGCCTTTGAGCGTTCAATCTTGACTCAGATTGATCATATTATGATGGACAAAGAGAGATTACTACGGCGGACACAGACCAAGCGATCAGTGTACACAGTGCTGGGAAAGGAGGAGCAGGAATCTCATCCAGTCCCTGAATCTTTGCCTGAAAATTCGGTAAGGGTATTCTGTTTATGTAACTCATCCTGTAGAAGCAGTAAAACTCTCTGCAAAACAATTAGCTTGAGCCTTTAGCAGGTAATGTTATTGTTTGTGAGAGATTTATGAAGGAGATATCTCAGTGTTGATTCCTGTAATGTAGTGGCTAAGAAAAAGATGTAGACATTTCAGTTCCAGTTTTATGGTGTTTACGTTATCTCCTGTGCCAGTTCTTGACAGGAAAACAAGGTTTGGTCTGTGATTTTGCCCTTCCTGTGCAGTGGGAGCTGTGCTCACTAAATCTGCTTTTTGAGGTAGCAGCTACAGAACTTTGTTTTCACTCTGGAGTTTGGAATCTTTAACACAGAAAGTCACTTCTAAAATCATACTGCATGGAACCTACAGAATATGTTAGTAGGAAGCCTGTTATTAATTCAGTATTTAAGAGTGAATAAATAGTCAATTCTGAGAGTTCATGTAGAGTTACTGCATTTGCAAGATGTATTTTTGCTATTATATTAAAAATATCAGTTGTATTTTGCCAGAAAGACTTTGCACAATCCTATTTATTTCTCAGTAAAGGTATCATAAATCTATTTTGGCATTGGCAGCATTTCTGCCTTGCTTTTAAATGTATTCCTAGCCTTTAAAAGCTTGTTATGTTTGGAGCTTTTCTTCATGCCTTTGTGTCTTCAAGAGTGTTTACAAGCTGCTGCACATGGAATCATCAGAGTTAGGGGCAGAAGCAAGCACACACAAGCTCTCAGTATTTCCTTTGTGCTTCTAGGAAGTCCTCCCTGAGTCAGATTCCAACAGGCACCTGAAGGACATAGATGAGGAGATATTTGATGATGATGACTTTTATCACCAGGTAGGTGATGACAAATCTGTGGCGGAATTATGACTCCAGTTGATTTTTAATACTTACAGAGCAAATGTGGTGGGTTCTGTGCTCTGAATTTCTCTGATCAGTGAAACACATTTATCTGTTTTAACACCCAGAATCTCTGTAGATACCTCAGAAGACTTCACTCTCAGCTTTCAGTACAGGGCTATGTGAGCTCAAACTCATATTGTGGATGTTAACTTATTGCTGTTACTGGCACTGCTGTACTGGAGTGAGTCAGAGCTGCAGGGTAAGGTCTGTTATTGTGGTTCTCTCTGGTGAGTGCTGCAACACAAGGGAAAAATTACTGGTTTCTCTCAAGGTTCTCTGTAGGTAGAGTCCTGTTACAAAAGCAGTCCTAGTAGATCTTCAAAAGTTACTCTCATCTCAACCTGAGTCATGTCATCTACCCGCAGAATGAAAAAGCTGCAGGGCTTCTCCAGCACTTCTCTTGGAGTTGTGCCAGCTTGGATTTAGGCCAGTTTTTATTTGCAAAATTCTTAGAAATAAGGAATCGGCGCCCAGTGCATGGAGGTTGCAGCTTAGGGAAACCTTGTGTTAATAATTTATTATCCACTGACATGGAAAGATAGAGGAACATTGCTACCAGCTTTATGAAATACAGAAATTGCCATATATTGAGGAGTATGAGTCACTGTAAGGACTTCCCCAGTGCACGAAAACCTGATGATCCACAGAGAGCATTTCCAACCCTGCTGCTGTAGAAATCCAACGAGAGCTCACCTTCTGCAGAACTAGGACCATAATAACAAACACTGTGAATGGTTAATTTTTGTGAGGTATCTCCTCAAGCAGCCTGCCTCAGAGCAAGGAGGTCATTCCAAGCTAGCTCCTCTCCAGGCTGCATGTTTATTGTAGGAGTAGCTCTCTTGCAGTACTGCTGTGAATTGAGCAGCATCCTTTGGGTGGATGAAGGTGCCGGGTTCATCTGCATAAGCTCTAAAATGGAAATGAACAAATCCGTAAGGCAGTGAGATGATACTGAGATAGAATTTGAGGTCCAGATGGACCAGAAGCCCAGCTTTGGGGGCCAAGTGGACCCTAAGGACAGTGAACAACTTCAATTAGTATAACAACATAGTGAAGTGGTTGAGGAGCAATAGCTGTGATTGACAGGCTGTGGGTCTGTGCAGAGAAAGTGCTTGATGGCCACAAAATGTTAAATTTTTAAAAGGAAAATAGCAATAAATGAATGACCCATCTTTCCTTCTAATAACTTTAACTTCGATAAATTGTGGTTTCAGAAATATGACTGGTCACAGCTTAGCTTTTCCCCTCACTGGTTAATTGGGGTGCTGGGGTTAATCTAAATTAAAACTTAAACTAATAGAGGTCATTGAGGGAAGAGAATCACCTGAGTAAAACAAATGGGTCTGCCAGGCACAACTGTATCTTGGCCATTTCCCAAGAGGGAAGTGGCAGCAAATTGGAGTTGTTTCAGCATTCGGTAGAGGTGAAGGATGGGTGACACCGGTTTAATATACGGCACCTCCGGAAACGCTCCAGATTGCATTCCTTGCTGTACCAACTGCTGCTTCCTGCGTGCAGTGAATGGGAGCAGGACCAGCCAACAACATCTGGCAGCACAGCAAGGAATGGGTGCAACTTTCGAAACCCCATAGACTCTAAATATGGTGCTTAGCCTGGTGGAGGCTTTAATCACTTACCAGTCCCTGGCAGTGGGTTACGACAGCTTATCCTGGCCTCGTACATCACGCACAGACATCTGCTGAGCCGCCAGGCAGCTACACATTCATTTTCCTTTCCTGCTTATGGTGGTGGGTTTTTTTCTGTTCTTCCCTCCCTCCTTCCTCCCTCCCTTCCACTCTCCTCTCCTCCCGTCCCCAATATGCTTCTTGGGAGAGATGATCTGTAAAGATTACTGCTTCATTGTGTGCAAGTAATTGTGGGGATGCCAGCCCCTTGCCAGACACGGCGCAGCACCTGTGCCGCTGACCTGGTTAATGTTTTCTGTTGAGTGGGATTTGGCGGAGATTGGAGCTGAAGCCAATTCAGCGATAAGGCTAGAGAAAATGGCTGTATGTTTTCTGTCACCTCCCAATTAAATTGGTTTCATAAAGTGCTTTCCTTTATTTGTCAGGGTGGTAAGCTGAAGCTGAACATTGCATTCAGAAAGGGTAGAGTGCATTACAATAGAGCGCTGACAATGCACTGAATGTGTTTCCTTTCAGGTGGGTCATAACTGTGCAGCGCTTTTGTGTGTGTGTGGGGATGTGCATATATAAATGAAACCTAGAAAGTGAGCTGCTTCCTCAGGAGATATTGGCAGCAACTCCTCTGCTTGTTGGAGCTGAGGTTGCTCAGGAGCTCTGACCTGAGCGTTATACTGATTGCACAGTGTGTGTACAGATTTCAGTGGAGGCTTTTTTCTTTGTATTTAAATTTAGATCCAGACTTTTTTTAGTATCACTTTCATTTTTCTAAGTTACATTTTATAATGAATAATTTATTTTGATTACTGCTTATGGTTTATTAAAGGTAAGTGTTCAGATAAAGAAGGACATTGGAAACCAACTTCCTGTATGTTTCAGTGTGAAGCAGAGCAAGTAAAAATGAACGAGTACTGATGAATGTGCCCAAGTTAATAGCAGAATAAGTAGTTATACCCTTTTTGTTATGGATGCTAATATAAAACTCTTTAATGAATCTGTTTTTCCACTGGAAAAGCAATTTTCTTGTCCAGCTCTTGGTGTTCAGTGAAATTCACCATGTGGGGCTAGTGGAATTGTACAGTGATTCAGGATTTAACTCTCTTCTGCCTGTTCATTCCACTTTGCCTTTTCTAATATTCTACACTTGTAGTATAAGCAGTTATAAGTTTTATTGAGGTGGCTCCTGTTGAATGATAACGTAGAGCTGAATAATGCAAGTGACATACTCTTATTTGGGTTGCACTGGGTCTGAATAGTTAAACTGTTTCAGAAAAATCCTCATTACTGACAGCAGTGAGAGTCTGGACCCCATTTCTTTTAAACTCTCCTTTATACGTGGTTTTAAGGGAGAAAAAAGCTTTTTATTTTTACAAGTCATATTTACGTAGAATTCATTACAGCTGATATTGCAGCATTAAGACTTAAAATCCCAGCCTGCTACCAGAGAACTGTGGGTCTGACATGCTACAGTGGGTATTTTATTATTAGGTTGAAATACTCCTCTAGTAAAGGAGAGAGTGGAAATTGGTTTATTTCCAACAGGAATTAGGTTAGTGTTCATACACTAAGCGTTCCACTGGTGGCAGCTCTTCCCAGAACAAATGTTCATCATTGATGGCAGCAGGTGTGCCTAAGGAGAATTAGGAATATACATAATATCCTTTTTTTCTCTGCTCTCCTGCTCCCCCCTCCCCCTTGATTTTGGCTGTGTTGCATGCCACGTCACGTTAACAACAATCCACAATCCACAATTTTGCCTGTGATCACCACAACTTCCAGAAACTCAGCAGGGCCAAAGTGGATGGGGGAGCATTAAATGGAACGCTGAAGTCTTCAAAGAGAGATGCCAGTAGGTTGGAGGGAACTGTCACCCCTCACCTGCTCTGCTGTGTTGAGATGAACTGTTACTGTCTGGGATTTACTCCCAAGTAAGATGAGCATGCTTAAATAATGAGAAAGATGCTTGTTCCATTCCTTATCTATACGTTAATTACTCAGGAAAGGAGTTGATCTTGTAGGAAACATTTAATTGAAGGACTTGTGACTTTTTTGTTGTTGTCCCTTCTGGACTTGTAACTTTCTTTGTTGTTGTCCCTCATGGAGTGGCACTGAATGTGCCTGCCCACTCTTGCACGCTCTGTGTGAATAATGTGGTTTTTACAAGTGAGCAAGAGATCTCTCCGATTTCCTTTTGCCTGGCTTAGTGTTCAAAATACCTGCATTAATCTGAGTAGCAACAACATGAACTTGCAAATCTGAATCTCTTGTTAAGATAATTGTAGGTCAGTTTGTTTATCTTCTGGACTGTGCTTCTGTCTTGTATGGCTTTTTAGAGAACTTTTATGGGGTAGATTTCTCCTTGTGTCCCAAGCAGGAGTGAACCCGTAACAGTTCCTGGGTACCTACCCTGGTCAGGTACCTCCCAGGTATTTGATAATGCCATAAACAAGTAATTACTAATCCAGTGAACTATTAAAAGTCGATAATGGTGAAGAATAGAGAGAAGACTGGCTTTCTGACAAGCTGGTTTACCTTAATTAAACTGGTGAGTGATTAATATGGACAGCTGATCTTGTGGCTTTAATTAGATGCATTTGGAGTTTTGCGTGAATAAGAGATGTCTCGAACCATCCCACAGGTTAATGGCAATACAATACTCTTATCCCAGGCATGTATCTTTCAAATGGCTGGGTAGATGGTTAATAACACGTTTTAAAGCTTGATTTGAAACTTCTCTTAATGGGTTATTAGAAAATACGCGTGTCAATGCCTATTTTAAACAAAACTGCATTTTAATAAAATGTTTTTAAAAAGTGACTGTCCAGTGATTTCATCTTGCAATTTAATTCTTTTACATTATAAATAGATTACAGAAAATTAAATGTTAAAGTGTTTCAAGGTGATTTAAAAATACTGTTTGAGCTGCAGTCTAAATGGTCTCTGGTGTTGCTAGAAATCCAAGTGATGTTATGCTGCTGCTATGGAAGCTTGAAAGAGGAGAAGAAACAGCTTGTTTCTACATCAGTATAAAATGTATGCTGAGTGAGTCCAGGGCTAGAAGCAATCTTTTCATAATTTATGCTGTTTTTAAAGAATTGTATGGCGTGTAGATATGAGAAAGAAGGAAAAATTAATGTGATTGACTATGTCTCTGCAAAGAAACAGAAAAGGGAAAAGGAGAAATACATTAAGTTGGATAATACTGAAACCACATTGATAAAATGCAATTTTGTCAACTTTTGTTCAGTAGAGGAGTGATTTTGTGATTTCACCTGGAAAGAGGAGAAACATTTGGTGTTTGTTGCTTTACTTCTTTACTTGGACGTGACGAGTTGTGCCTAGGTTCTCTCTTTTTGTTTCCTGCAGTGATTTTGTTGACAAATAACTGGTTTTTAAAGTGTTGAAGGATAACTTCACCAAACCACATTTTTCCACTGTGCCACGTCAGGTTGCTTCTCCTTGAGGCAGGATGAAGTTATTTGCCTGAGCTTTTGAAAGGATTCTGTGTTAAAAGACAGCAGAATGCCATTAGTAGACCTTCACACCACAATAATTGTTTTTTTACTCTCTCTAGTAACAAATACATATTTAGAAAAGTCCACGTAAGTGATTTGCAAATATTTTAGAGTTCCTCACTAATAAAGTCAAATCTTTTTCTATTTCTGTTGCTTTCAGCAAGCGACTAAGATGGCAGAAGTGCTATGAGGTCCTGTTTTTCCATCATTCTGTACAATTGTTTTAAAATTAACATTGTTGGCCCCCTGTTTGAGGATATTATGGGCACAGGGAACCTGATAAGTCTGTTTTGACTTACTCGAAGCAGACAACACCATGGCTGGGCTGAGACTGCGTCTCACCTCTTCACATACCTGATCTCCTGCGTTAAATGGCAGCAGTGCCACTTGCAAAGAGAGAAAGTGACTTTGATGCACTGTAGTGATCTGTGCCTTTGCTGACTTTTCTGAAGATTTTAATAACATTATAAAAAAATGTTCCTTTTGTTCTGATTATATTTCTAAGCTTTGTAAACTGAACTGTTTGCTGTGATGTACCTTAGATGAACTTTTGTGAGGTATTAATTCAGATTAGTCTGTGAGGTCTAAGGAAAGTGAGCCTTTTGTCATGAGCCTTATTTCAGCTGTACTTAGCTCTTTGTCTCAACTGGAAATTCTTAGAGGTCTGCAAATCAGAAAGGTCAGCAACTGTAGTGTGAGAAACACTGATAGATAGTGCATGAAAATGAGACCTAACCTCTAAAATGAAAATTGACCTCTAAAATGAGAAATGAATCTCTATTACCCTTGAACAACACCCTGATGGCATTTCTAAATCTCTCTAATTTTGTGCAATGTACTTTGTGTGCATCTCTTTAACTGGCACAGAGAGGGAGTCCTTTTAAGGTGAATTCTTCAGAAAGCACACATCGTTGACTCCAGTGTAAATTTTAACAATGGTTTTGGTGTCAGCAAAGGCACAATAGTAACTGCTATTGAAGTTGTTCCTACCTTCAGATGTGTTCTGTGGGAACACTGTCAGTGGTTGCAAATTTTAAGCTCTCTCAGGTGCTCAGAACACAGGAGGGAGAGTCAGTTCCCATCTGCTCCCAGCTCTCCGTGAACACAGCTTGTGGGCCTTGGCAAACCATGTAGCCTCTTTGTGCTTTTCTGTGCTCATGTGGTAGATGGACCTTGGTTTTGAGTAGGGAGTCTGACTGGGTTGGTTTTGATACTATTTGCCAGCACTTCTTGACTCCTGGTGTGAAAGAAGCTTTCTTGAGTTCAGAAGCACGCACATGAAGAAGCACTCCTAGCAAGCATCACTGCTTCGTTCCAAAGACAAATGAAACTGGTATTAACAGCTTCCTTCTGCTTGCTGTTGCCATTGTTCTCTTTGCACATAGTTTGTCCTGGTCCCAGCTTTTGGTGGGAGCAGCTTGGAGTTGGTAATTGAGCTGCAGGCTGCTGGACATGGTTGAACTTTGGTGCCAGTGGGCAGTTGTGTTCATTTACGTGGGAGACTGAGCTTGGGTTTTTGAAGTTCAGGGAAGATGTGAAGAGGTGAAGGAGGGAAAGGAAAAAAAGGATATGTTTCCATTCAAAGCCTTTTGAAGCTGAAATTGTCCAACTCAAACTCTGTCTTCACACATCAGGGCTTAATGCTGATAGTGATTTACTTACACTTCCTAGTTAATAATTAGACATTGGGAGACACCATATATCACTACTAGTGGAATATATGGAGTCTGATGAGAGTTTTCTGTTTTGACTAATAAATTTTAACCAGAATCACCAAGCTTAATGAAATATTGCGGCGTCAGAAGTGTTTTAAGTCTTGTGCTGTGAAAACAGTGTTGCTTTATTCAGTAAATGAATTTATCATTCATTCTGTATCCTGAGCCCTAGCTGGCTCTGGAGCATGGGCTGAGTACAAGACTCTGAACTAGAAAGCGGAAAAACTAATCAAATCCTTAAAGACCAAAAGCAGCGAGGCAGGTCTAGACTGACTTTTTCAGTGGTAGCCTCTGGCTACATCCACTTTTATTTTAGTAACCATTGTTAGCATGATTTATAACTTCAGCTTTAACATGTACACTATTTAGATGTAATAAGATGCTTCGCAGCTTTTATTTCTATTCCTTAATTTCCCTCTTGTCTCTGCATTTTTTTACTTACCCCTCATTTTTTGTCACCCTCTCCTCTCAGAATTGTCTCCAGTCCTGCAGTTGCTGCTGCACTGAAAGAACTTTTCACTGTCAGCCCCAAGGTCAACAGAACTGTCTCTGTCCCGACAAATGGCTCATGGGCTGGTGGCCCAGTTAGTGCAGAGGAGACAACTGTGTATAGGGTTTAGTCTCCTACTGTTGCGCAAAGCTTTTCCCTGCTAATTCTGGTGAGAGGATCCTCTATACTCAGAGGAGAGGACATGCACCCCAGCCAGTAATGAGATCCCTGCCATTGTCCTAAGTGGCACACAGTTTAATCCTTACCTTTGCCACCTGTCATGGGAAATGTTGCCTTGCCAAAAGGAGGCTGATCCTGTCCAACAAGATCCTGCCCACTTGTAGAACCATAGAATGGTCTGGCTTGGAAAAGACCTTAAAGATCATCCAATTCCAGCCCCCCTGCCACGGGCAGGGACACCTCTGGCTGGATCAGGTTGCTCAAAGCCCCATCCAGCCTGGCCTTGAACACCTCCAGGGCAACCTATACCAGTGTCTCACCACCCTAATGGTGAAGAATTTCTTCCTGATATTTAATCTCAATCTTTCCCCTTTCAATTTAAAGCCATTCCCAGGTACAGCAATAGGAACCTACCCAAACCCTGCATCTTATTCTAAACCAGTGTAGCCATAGTTGTAAGATCTTGGTGCACTCTTCAATCTGCCCATCTGTGGATGAAGAGCGAGTCCTGCTGAGAATGACTCGCTGCTTAATTCTCCAAGAGTGTGGGATGTCTGTGCATTATTGTCCTCTTGTGCCTTAGCCTCTGCCATTGCCACTCAGCAGATATTTCTGTACATTGTGCCAAGGAAGCAATATAAGAGGAGACAGTAAACACACCTTATTGCTGGTACAGGAAGAAACCACTAAAACCTTGCTGCACCATTTCTCGCTGCTGTTAAAACCATCCCTCCCACCTTGCTTTTGACAGAATATTGACTAGAAACCAAGATCCCATTTCTGCTTCGCCTTAAGGGCAGCTGTTTGCAGAGTACTGGTGTTACATAGGTTTACTGTGTCGTATGTCTGTGTAACACTGGATTTGGATCTTGTATTTAGCTGCCAGAAGTGACTGTGATGAAGTGGGAGAGATAAACTGATAGATTGTGTGCCAGAAAGATGTTGGGAATCAATCAGACAAACAGGGGAGAGAAGTAGCTTACTGTTTTCTAGTGATAATAAACCAGTGGCCTCTCCCTACAATTGTGAAATGTAATTGTTGCAGTAATAATATCCAAAAATAGCAAGTAGGAAAAAAAACTAGCAGCTTTTAAGTTATGCTTAAATTGCTTTCTGTATTTTTGCAATGTGACGAATGCTTTGAAGGACAGGAAAGTTGTGGACAGGTATAAATATTATCTCTCTTGCTTGAGTGTCTCTTATTTGGAAATAAAAAAGGGTCATAAAATGATACTCATCTACCTTTATGGTGTTTTCCTTTTGTGGGGCCCATGCCTTCACCCTCCCACACTCCAGCAGTTTACTTAAGTGATCAGGAACTGCGGGGGTCACTGATTTTCTCACGTAGCACTGTGCCTGGGACAGCTTTTGGTCTCCGCTGGGCTCGGTGGGGCAGCGTCGGTGCCTGGGAGGCTGTCTGAGAGCAGCTGCTCTGAGCACAGTGGTGGTCAGGAGCTAAGCTGTGCTCAGAAATGCCGTCATCACACTTGGGCTAATATTTCCTTATACAAATCCCTTGCTTCTGGGGGAACAGGTAGAGCCTTTTTTTGTCCTCTTACCTTGTCTGTGTGTGCTGTCTTGGGCCTGGTGAAGGCTACAGCCAGGACCATGCTTGTTCCCCAAGCCCTGCCTTCCATGACTGTTACTGTACTTCAGTTGACCATTGCAGTTGATTCTCCTAGTTCAGCAGAATTATAGGGTGGAGGAAAAGCGTCCTTCATTCTTTCTTCTCCAGCATCCTTGTGGAACTACCTGGACTTTGCTTTCCAGGTGGGTCTGTTTCAGGTCCTTTCTGAGCTGAGGCAGTAACTTCTCTAGTCAGTGACATGTCAGCATCCAGAAATCAGTCTGTGCCCCTCAGTTTTGTAGGGTTTATTTCTGTTCTTTGTGTTAATATGTTGGCTAATACCCAAGGCACAGCATGTACAATTTACAGTGAGTGGTGATAAACATATAGCATCAGTCAAGTATCCAAAAAGACTGTTCACAATATTCTTTGGCTGCAGGAAGCAAAAAGGACAAAACCCAACCCTCAGGACATGAAAAAAAATGGAAAAGCCTGCTTGAGCGTTGCTACTCTAGCTATAAAAGTTATTTTCCTGTGCTGTGCCTCAGAGCGAGTGTTACTGCCCAGCAATGCTTGGCTTTTGTTTGGTGCAGTGTTTCAGTCCCACCCTTTCCTCCCCATTCAAAGTGTGGGGCAAGACCTGTGGGGCAGAGGTCTTACTGCAGATCTGATGGCATTACCTATCATGCCTATGGGAGCTGTATACACAACAGCCTTTTTTAATCCTTCCCATGCCCCAGAACAGTACCAGCCTCTAAAATACAACCAGAGTTTTTCATTCTGCCCCTCTGGGTGAGAAATGACCACCTCCTGTCAGGCTCAGCTGCTCACATCCCCTAAGGCTCGTCCCGTGTTTGCTGCTGTGGGATTGTACACTTTGCTCTGGGCTCCTGGGACCAGCAGTTCCCAAACTGCTGACCCATCTGACAGTCCCAGAGGGACCTTTGCAGTGACCCCAGGGATTCCAGTACTTTGCCATTGCTTACTGCTAATACCATTAGTTTGCTTTACCCACGTGGGTCTTGTGCTTGAACCACGGTGCTGCTAAATTGTGTCCCTCTGGCTCTGCGTAGCCTTTTAGATTCTCTTCAGATGGATGACATGGTGTTACATGTCACCTAAATAAACCATGATGCATTGAAGGGAAGACTATACCACTAGATCCACCTTAAATTATGTTCAGAAACTCCTGTAGTGGCTTGTGTTGTGCTCATATATTCTACAGGGACCTCTTGGGAAGAGGGGAGCAATCTACAGTTACATAAACTTTTAATATAGGGTTTTACTTCCTTTCTTGAGCCTTTCCAGAGCTGTCAGCTTTTCCCCTTGGAAAACTTTTATGCAGAGGAAATGTTAAAAAGCCTTAGTTCTTGGCTTGAGGTTTTCTAGGGAGTTTTAGGAAACAAGGCATACAGGTTCCCTTGGGAACTTGGCAGCTCATTTCCTAAGACTCTGAGAAACCTGTGAACCTGTTTGCATTTACATCTTTACTGTGCTTTCTTTTAGCTTCTTCGAGAATTTATAGAACGTAAAACCACTTCGCTGGACCCCAATGACCAGGTAGCAATGGGCAGGTGAGTAGGAGATTGTCTATAACATCACTAACTTCATCCCAGTGTTGCATCCCAGTCCAGAAGTGCAAAACTACCTGTGGGCCTCTAGTCCAGTTCATTGTAGAGGGTAAAATTTTGAATGGCACTCGAGCAAGCATCTAGGTTAAGAAATTACATAACAAATTATCAAAAGAGTATGACTTTAGTCAGCAAAGCCACCCTCTGTAACAGATTCGTTAGTTCTGGATCACACTGTCTACTTTGAGTTTGGCAGCCTTTGAGCTGTGCCCTGGTTTGTCTGTGATCCCCTGAAGATGCTTTCCAGTTGTAAAATCTGAACTTAGGATGTTTCTGTCTTCGTGCAGCACAAAGGGGATCCATAGAGGGGTGTCTTAACCACCTTTGTGAGGGGGATCCAGATAAAGTGACTGCTTGCTGCTGAAATTTCACCTTTTCTCGTTGTGAGCTCTGATTTGACATTGTTGTAGAGGAGCAAACCTGTTATGTGGTCAATTAAAGCATTCCTGTATATGCTTTCTCCTTGCTGTGAGGGAAGATTCTTTACAATATCAGGGAGTGTTTCAGGCATGTAGAAGTAGAATATAATTCCATGTAGGGAAGCTGTTATTTCTCTGTTTAATTCTGTAGTTAGAAAATAAAGAATCTTCCCCAAACCACTTAACGAACGGTGTCCATTTAAGTAGCTTTGGGCTGCAATTCAGAAAAATGTAAAAGCAGAAGAAGGCTGAAAGTTCTGCAGCAGGGCTCTTCAGTGAAAACGTGCTACAGGGGTATGGGTATGGAGAGGGGAAGAAAATGCATTAGGAGATTTTGTGACAGTGAAATAACTTTTATCCCCATAAAATATTACCCAAATTTTAGTACAATGTGTCAAATTTATTTTGTGTATGTCTGGAATATTATGGAAAGCTATTCACTATAATTTAAGATGATATAGACAAAATTACATTTAAGTGGTGATTACATTGTACATTTATCTGACTTCACAATAAAATAGATTACAGTAATTAAGATTATATTAAGATTGCAGTAATTGGATTTTGCTAGATTTTTTTCCCTGATGTCGAGTTTTCATTGTATAAATCAGGTAAGATGACGCTCGTTTCCATAAAAAAATATTTATAACTAGTGGAAGTTTTTCCTTTGCTGAAAACTTCTTTGGCTTGATGAAGTTCTGTTTGAGAGGTTGAGCTGTCCCTTCTGAATAATACAGCCAGGGATCAGACAGCACTTTCACAAAAAGTGTTTATTGCTTTTCTTTCTGTTGTAGTTTTGTATAATAATATATAGGACTTCTTGCTAGGTTTGTCAGGTTTAATAGTTAGAGAGGGTGGGGAGAAATACTTGCTTAGAATTTTCAATAAATTCGCGAAACTGAGGGAAGAAATAAATTCAGAGCATCTATTGTATCATGGTAATTCTGTTCATGAAGTTAGCATAACCTATCTCACTTAAAGAATCAATTTAGGATGTGTCAGACCATCTATTCTGATATGGGCTTTCTATATGCAAAAGAGAAGTCATTCTAATAATCAAGGCTGAAAAACAAAAACAGTACCACTAACGATGTTTTTTACAGATTTCAGCATTTATATTTTGTAAAGATTTTCTTTTTAATTGTGAAGATTCTTAAAAAAATCAGTAATCAAGAAAAAATTAAAAATGGAGCCGAGTTTATGGCCTCCATGGATTTCCCTGCAGGTGGTATGTTCTCACTGTCTCAGTGGGATCAGCAGGTCTGGTCTGCGCGTGTTCCATTGTGGTTGGAGTCAGGAGAACTGCTTATTCTGTGAATGCTGTGTCTGTGGAGTGAAGAAGTACCATGGGCATTTGAAATTTCCTACTTGTTTCCCTGAGGTTCTGACCCCTTTCACTTGTGTAAATGCAGTAGGTAGAAAGGCTGGGAAGGACCCGGACCCTGGAGCACCTAATGTTGATTTTCATAGTGGCTCTAAAAGTCGTGTAACTTGGTTTTGCATTCTACAGGCAGTGGCTGGCCATCCAGAAGTTGCGAAGCAAAATAAAGAAGAAGGTGGACAGAAAAGCCAGTAAAGGAAGGAGAATCCGGTGGGTGACAGCTTCTGCAAGCAAACAAATAAAAGTCTGGCTGTGCTGGGTTGGCTCTGGGGTGCATTGGTAGGCTTATTAATGCCTTTTAGGGCAAGATGTCTTGCTCTAGGGCACCCACTGGGAAATCTTAATGTTCTTTGAGCCTAGAATAAGGGGCTGGTTGGGTGCAGCCTGTGAGCATTGGCTGTCTTGACAGGAGTGTTCATTGGTCTCAGAAAGCACTGGAGAGAGGTGCTCAAATGTCCCTAAGCAATGTGGGGCTGTGATTTGCAGTGAAAGCCAATAAACACCTCTTGTGCAATATATATTTAGCTGACTAAAACGTGGATAGCAGCTCTAGGGGAGGATGTACAGAAGTGCCTCAGTGAGGTCGGTGTCTATTTCCTACCGACTGTCAATTGGAATTTGCTGTCTAATCTCTCTTTATTTTTCCAAGTCCCATCGCAGCTTTCTTTAGCTTCAAAGCACTTCACATCCTGACTTCCTGGATCACGAATTTCAGTTGATCTCTCCCGTTGTGTTTCCAGTGGAAGAATCTTCCACGCTGTAGGATGGAAAGGGGAAGCAGTTTGGAGAAGACAGGCTTTTTTTCCCCTATGCAGAGCAGATATATTAGCCTCCCTGAGTTTAGCATGACTGCATGATTTGTAGCAGAGGAGGTGTTTGTGGCAAGGAGGCATGCTGAAAAGCTGCACCATGTCCTGAAAAATCTGCAACATTAACCATCCTTTTGTGAGTAAACTATAAATCGTGAGTTTAGATGGCATCTGATAGAAAGTCAGTGGAGTCAGTCTGGGTCAGACCTGGCATAGCAATTTTTAAGATAGATGTCATAAGATAATTTATTAAAAGAGGGAAGAGCTACTTTGTTGGCCTGAAAAGCCTATAATTATTGACTATCAATATTCTTTTCTGTCAGCATCACACATAATTGGATATATTCATGATTCAGTCAAAACTACTGACAACATCACACAACTGAGTCAGACTCGTAAACCTCCAGGAATAATGGGGAAGTCTCTCATTGTGTGCAATCTGTGCACTTCAGCATTCCTGAGAGATCAACTATCTTGCCAAGTCAGGTGCTTCTTAGATCTTAGGTAACTTTTTATTTCTTTTTTTAAATAAAAGTTGCACTGACCCTGCAAGGAAAATACCAATAGAAGAAAAAAGTGTCGTTGTCTGGGTTTAGGATTAGCATGCATTTAAGCTCCAGCATCTTTTCAGAATAGCTCAGTAGAGCCTCAATGGATGGTTTTGAATGGTTGGTTCTTCCACTGAGAGACTCAGTGTCACCCCAAGCATATCACAGATCCTCTGTTCTTTTTCCTTGTCTAAAATTGAGGTAGCAGTGCTTAGATCTGTTTTCCTGCAGGACTTTGAGGTCCTGGAGAGCGAAGTGTCAAATATTAAGTTTCATCTGTCTCCATATTTCTTCCTTTTTAGCAGTCCTTTAGCAGATTTCAGTATCAGAGCATGTTTGGATGGAATGTGCTGGTTTGTTGTAGGGTCTGTGAATCTTCAGGTGCTTTCAAAAGCAGTCGATCTTCTGCTTGACCTGAGTACCTCTTCCCTTCATAGACTGGGAAATTGGAGCACTGAGAGGGAAACTGATTTCATCCAAAAACTCTGGAGTCGAGTTTAAGAAACCTGGTGCCCAGAGCTCTGTTGTTCCTCGCTGGGAAATGCCTTTTCGTGAGGTGGATACGGAGGAGTGATGTGTGCACACCTGATTTTCATGTCAGTGATTTCTGGTCCTGTGTTGCTGCAACATGGGATGTCTTTCTGTGAATGAAATTACGTATTTTATGTTTGCTAGACTGGGATTTTTAAAGTTGTGTTTTAAAAAATGCGACAGCAATTAGTTCTGGACAAACAGCTCATGTCAGAGAATTTATCTGAATCGCTGAGTCCTCGACACTGTGCAGGCTGTCCCTGTATATGCTTTGATCTGTATGAATCCATCAGTTGTTAATGCCTCATAAGCAAACTACCTTGTATCCCAGCCTGTTGACCTGTTACCTGTTGCAGTACCAGCCCTGCATGGCTGTGCCTGTTCCCTGACTTCATCATTACAGTGTTAGACCAGGGCCGTTTCTTCCATTACGAGTGACAAAAACTTGATTGTGCAGAGAAGCCCTTGTGTAAGGGTGAGCATGTGCTGTGCATGAAGAGCCATTCTGAAATAGTCTTGTGAGCTAAAAATGCCCTCCAGGGAATGTTCCTGCATAAGCAAACAAAAGGGAGTGCAGAGGTGACAAAGTGGAAAGGTGATTCTGGTCAAATGCTTGTGAATCCTTTTGCCTGCTATTTGTCAAGCTCTAAAAATAGCAGCAGCTTGGATGAAACGTTTCAGACTTGGGTAGGCAGCACGGTAGTGTACACCAAAAGCCCTTGGTTTGGAATCCCCTGCCCTTAAACACTAGAGTTTAAAGACACCTTTTCATTCACAATTTTTGAGTACTTTGTTAAATTTTATGTGTCGGGCCCTTGAACATAAGGGATGCAAAACCACTGCCAGTTCCTAGCACAGTGTGGAAGGTGGGAAGGGGATGCCATGCCTGGGGTGCAGTACAGCTTACTGAAATGTTTTGGTGGATCAGAAGCTGAGGCAGATGCAGCACTGCATCACATCAGACTTGCCTCCTCTCTTTGCACAAGTCTTTTTCCTGTCTCCTTTTTTTGTCTGTTTTACATGCTCCATTTAGAAGTTATTCAGGGTAAGACTTCCCAATTATGGGTATGGCTAGCAGAGTGGAATTTTGATATCCTTTAGGGCCCTAGATACCACAGAGCAAGGAAAAAGTGGTAGCAGATGGATTCTTGAGAAGGTCTGATGCTCTGGCACTTCTGCTGCCTACAGTGGGCTCTTTGGGCACAAATTCCTGAAGGTGGTTAAGACACCAGCTGAATAGAAGGCTGAAAAGGGGTTCTTGTTTCTCCATCTCTGACTTTTCAGGGTTGTCTGCCTGGGAGTCTGATTAGGTACTTGCGCACAATTAGGTACTCGCACACAATTATGTCCTCTTTCTAGCGGTGATAAACAAGGATTTGCTTGCTATTCAGTTTGTTGTATCATCTGATTATTCTTCTTTCCATGTTATAAAAAAAGAGGAGGGAAGGGAGGGGGAATTAGCAGCTACAACAAGTGACTCATTGGGTATCACCCACCAGAAACCCAGGGCTTTGCATTTCAGGGGCTGCTGTGTTTCTATTCAAGCAGCAACATTTCATTAATAGCTACTAATGTTCTGCCTGCTTATTTCCTGCACTATTCAGGTATCATGTCCATAGCAAGCTGGTGAGCTTCATGGCACCTATTGACCACTGTACAATGAATGATGATGCCAGGTAAGTAATAGATTAATTACGTTTCTCAAATGGCTTCACGACAGCATGATATTGACCTGTTCTTCAGGCTGTCGCCCCCTCCATTTCTTCTTATCAGTTAACCATTTGTCACTGGCATCATAGCCTGGGTGTCTTAGTCACGTCTGTCCAGGCAGTCTGGCTGAGCTTTCACTCTTTAATTACTGTGACATCAAACAAGAAACTTTCATAGATCTCCACACATTTTGGTTCCCGCTTTAAAATCCCTCTGGTTTTCAGATCTTCGAGTTTTAGGGAATTAATTTGGAAATAAACAACTAAGTTATCTGCTGTCTTCAGGTATAATTGAAACATAGAAAGAACTTTTCTTTTAGCAGAAATGGTGACTGTTTTAAATTCTGGTTAGTTTGCATTGACTTAAATCACTTAATAACTGGAATAGTTCAGGCAAGATTCACTTGAGGCCTAAATGTTGCTTGTGTTTATGTCAATTTAAAGAGTGAAGAATTTTATTGGAAGACTAATGTTTTAATGTGCTAATTAGTAAAGAAAACATCAGTGAAGTTTTGTGTGTAGATACGAGGGAGTTTTTCTACAAATACACCCGTATTTCTTACGTCTCACACTGTTAAACTAAAACTCGAAATGCTGAGCTTTTTTTTATCCAGTGAATGGGTGTAGAAGGCTTGAGAAACAACTTTCCCCTGGGTTGTGGAACATATTTGTGGTTTGTGAGAGAGAGATGTCGTTTGTTTGATTGTGAAATGGAAACCAAATGCCTGCTGTTCTCAGACTGCTGCCTTTTGGGGTATTGTGCAGACTGCTGGATGAGAGCTCTTCAGTAAGCCTGGCACTAAGATGTTTTGTGTCTGTATTAAGACCTGTGCTGTTTCATCCTACACCTTTCTCATAAATTCTTTTTTTTTTTCAAGTGGGAAAACTGCTCTGATTTCTGAATATTGTCTAGATCCTCTTGCCACAAAAAATAAATGTGTTAGATGAAGGCTGTGCCTCCAGCCATATGAGGTGGTTGCTTCTTCCACACCCTTACCTGGATCATAGGAAGAGAGGAACTAAAGTGACTTTGGCACTGTGAGATTAGACATACACATTTTTGGATAACCCCAGATAAAATGTGGGCAGGATAGACATAGTTCCTTGTAGAGTCATACCATCCTATAAGAATTTTTCTGTAATGTGCTGCTCATCCCCCACATCTCTTTGTTTGAGGGTAATTAGCAGGTTGGATATGTGTGTTTAGGAAAAGAACTGTTCATACTATATGCATTAATTAACTCTAGTATTAACTATTAACTCTAATATCATTAATTCTGGTATTTCTCTGTCTCAGTATTATGTCCAGTTGACTGGTTACTCCTTATGCTTTGAGAATTTTGAATGAGGTCGGGGTGTGTCATTTTTTGCCTATATTACATATTGCACTGTCCTGCAGGTTGGGCAGGCACACAGCCCCTGCTCTGTCCCCAGAGTGAAGGCAAGATAGGCTTATGTGGGGGATGTGTGAGGGGGATTGAAAGGGAAAAAATAGTGAAGGGGAAAGTGATCTAGGAGTTACACCATGCTTGCTATTCCAGAGGTGACATTGCCTCCTGCTTCGCAGTCCACTGCACTCACTTTTGTTCCCACAGTTGCATTGCATTCTGTAAGCCAGAATCCTCCAGCAAGTCAGTGAAGGTGTGAAGTGCATCAAAACAGCTGGGGCAGTGGGGTCATTCTGCACCATGACCTGCTTGAGCCTCAGCTATGCTTCATCTGCCTGCCATCATAGAATTGTAGAATGATTTGGGTTGGAAGGGACCTTAAAGCTCATCCAGTTCCAGCCACGGCATCAGGTTGTTCAAAACCCTGTCCAACCTGGCTTTGAAAACCTCCAGGGATGGGGAGTCCAGGCCTCCTGTGGGAAACCCGTGCCAGGGCCTCCCCACCCTCACAGGAAAACATTTCTTCCTAAGATCTCATCTCCATCTCCCCTCTTTCATCTTAAAACCATTCACCCTTGTCCTATCCGTGCACTCCGTGATAAAGAGCTCCTTCCCAGCTTTCCTGTAGACCCCCCTTAAGTACTGGAAACACCATCTTCAGGACCCTATTCCCCTCACTTCTCAGGAAGCACCTTGAGTCCCCCACAGGCTGCCCGGGGTCTGGCTGACCCCCAGAAGCTGTTACAGCTGATAGGATGCTGTGTACGTTATGCTGTCAACATAGTTATCCTTGTGATAGGAACAGAGTGTTTGACAGTTGGTTTGCTGATAATGTCTCCTGGGGGTTTTCTCCACGCAGAGCAGGATGCAATCATTGCTTCCATGTTTTACGGGTTCTTTGGTTGCAGCAGCTGCTGCTGCTCATTGTCTGTCTGCAGGAACTTCTTCCTTACATTAAGTTTATGAGTTGCTCTGGAGGGCCACCATGCTTGCTCTTAAAGGCATTTTAGTCACTTATCTCCTGATGTTCATTGTGTTTGCACCTCAGCAGGTGTGCCTGAGGATTGTATCATGTGAGCACCTCTGTCCCATTCTGCCAAGATTGCGCTTTCAAGCAAACCTTGGACATGGATGGGGCAATGCTGGAACCAAGCTGGGCAGATTCTGTTCTGAGTCTTGCCCATGGCTTTGTGGATGACCTTGAGCAGGTTGCTCTGTGTTTTTGTGGCTCTGGTTCCCCTTCTCAAAAATAGAGGTCTGCTGTTGAGAATTGCTTGTAAAAAAGAATGGTTTCAGTAATAATAGCATTATTATTTCATTTTTTTAACATATATAGGAAAGCTTTTGTTTCAGAAAAGAGTCAGATCCACAAATAAAAGCCTAAATGTTTCTCACTGTTTGCCAAAATGCCTGCTGCTTACCTGTAACACAAAGAATATGCCTTACCTTTGCCTATTGAAGCTGTTGCAACCTTCCTTAAGCAGTTTCTCCACAGCTTCCTCCCCACAGGATGTTCTTTGGCATTGCTTAGTCCTAATGTTGAGCTTAAATTTATCTCTGCTGTAATTTTGGACTGTTATTTCTTGTTCTGCTCAACGTGGGCTTTAAGAACAGATTCTTGCTTCCACTTTGCAGCAGCCCTTCCTCATGTGAGTGGGCACTCTTGCTTTGCACACTGAAAACCTGGGCGTTATTTATCTGAGCTTCCTTCCTTGCCTCCCGAGTTTACACCACTTGTGTTTGCATCCAGACATAAAACATTCAAAATGTTGGAGTGGTCAGTGTCTGAAATCCAGCCTCTACAGGTGTTTTTGTTCAGCTGTCCCAAAAGGAAGATACCTGCTGCTATTGGTCATTTCTTGGAAAATCATAGCCACTCTCAAGGAGTCACTTCACATCCCTGTTTAAAGCCCCCTGCACCTCCCATGGACTATAATAATTCTCCAGCAGCCCACAGCCGTGCCGGGCAAGGCAAGAAGAATTCAACATCTGCTTTAAGCTGCAGGTGAATTAAAAAGTAAGAACTGGGCCTGTACGCATGGGAGGGAAGCAATAATGATAACAGTTCTCCTTTGTGATAGAGGAAGATGATTTTATTGTTTGCAAGTGTGAATTACTAGATTGAAAATGCAAGTATACACTTCACAGTGATGTGATTGTGCTCTGAGCCATTTTTTTTCTAGTCAGGCACTTAAAAGGCATGACCCCAAAATAAATACACATCTGAACACTGCACTGTAGTGTGGGAAATTTTAAAGTCCGTGAGCTGTATATTAAAAAAGAGATGTAGAAACAGAGCTGGCAGAACGTTCTTAAGTTCTGTTGGTGGCTACAGTGGCAGGAAAATGTTGGTTAATAAGTATGTCTGTGCAGATGTGGATGGGCAGAAGCTTGGAGGGGTGGTGTAGAGACCGGAGGGTATGAGTAGTGGTGTAGTTCTGGTTCTTCAGATTTACCAATTCCTCACTCCCCATGTTGAGCTGCACAAACCCTTTGTCACTGAGGCAGAAGTAGAGGGGAGTTCTGTGACTGTTCCCTTGCTTTACTTGCTGTAAGTGCTTTGCAAACATGAGTCTGTGTGGCACTGTAGTATTTTGCTGTGTTCTGAATATTGGCTAATGCAGCATTTGGGATCTCATTCTCCTGCACTTTTAAGCCATTTAACACAAGTCTGGCTGTGTAGAGTGACCTTGAAATAGTCCAAGGCAAACACTCACCTAAAGGTCTCCCTGTGAAGTGTCACAGCTGTGGGACACTCAGGACTTCTGGGGATCTGGCACATCAAGTTTATCTCTTGCCAATGCCCCTGGCTGGGGAAACAAAGAGGAAATGTGTGTGAGAAGCAGCCTGAGCACCGCATGGAGAAGGGGATGAACAATCACTCCAGAATTGTTTTATGGCCTGAATTTGAGAAAAGAAATGTACAAGTATAATAACAGCCTTTGTCACCATCACTGCCACGTTTGTTCTTATTCTTGCTGCTGGTTGGAATATTAGCATTTGTGAAGGCAATTTATCTTCCAGTTGCCAGTTTTCCATGCACCCTACGCATGGGCATGACTGTTTAACCTTGTGCTCACATATATTATGTTGTAATGTGTGGGACACTGGTGGCCTCGAGCCCTCCTCTGTTTTAACCCCTCTTTGGTAGTATTTTAAAACATACACTGGAAAGTGAATTTTATGGTTATCTTGGGGTATATGTTTATAGACTTAAATACATTTATTGTGCTCTTGGGCCAAGATTTTCTAATAGGTCTAAGGTCATTGCTATGTAAATGGGCCTGCCCTGAGACAGGAACCAGGAGGCAAAACCTTGAATATAAGGGCACTGTGGTGGTTTTCCAGAGGAGAGGGTAACTGTCTTGGGCAGCAGTTACCCAGGATTAGAACAGGATTGATCTCTTTCTGAACGTGGTTTCACCTACATTTGAGGGTGGCGTCATGTGGGTGCCACTTGAACTTCCCTTGAAATTCACTTTTCCCATCTTCTTTTCATGGCTTTGCTTATGCCATTGCTCCAATATTGATCCTAGTGCAGAGCTGTAGTTGAAGCCAGGTCTGTGCAGGCACATTCAGCTGGCCTAGCTCTGAACAGCCTCATGTTTTTAGGAAATCAGACAGCTGTGCACTGGCATAAAGCTCCTGTGCATTTCTTTATGGGCAGACTGGGGCTGGAGATTCCCACTGGAGGCCCGCAGGTCCGTAGGCAAGTGAGCTCATTTTCAGTTGCCGTACCTGCAGGAGTGGGTGCTGTAGACAGCCGAGTTCTGGCAAGGTCAGGTGAAGTCTGTGTTCCTGGGAAGAGCTGTGTGTGACTTTTGGGTTTGTTACATATCTCTGTAGCTTTGATCTATAGATCTTCAGATCTCTGGGCTGTCCCTGTGTGTGCGGAACAGAGACTAAACACAGACACTTAAAAAAAATGTACAATATCAGATTACTGCTAAGTTTGATGAACATCATTATTTCACCTCTGGAGGACAGTAACTTGCAGGAGAGATGTTCTTTAAGGACACAGATGTTTGGTCCAAACACCTTTATCTCCCAAGACGACTCAGGTTATTCTGACAGGTAAAACAAGATTGTGCAAATACGCAACAGTGATCTAATCAGCTGGAACAACAGCAATATTTTAACTGGCGCTACCTTTTAACAGCATCATTAAGGGCTCTCATTACTCTTTTATTAGAGGCTCACTCTATTTCTTATCAGATTACAGAATGAACATAACTCATGGCACTGATTTGATCTCTTGTTAAAGAGGATTACAGCTTTGCATTAACTTGGATTGACACGGTTTATAATTTGCTGTTGATACACATGCTGGCGGTGTCACTTGTTTGACCCCCTCCCCACAGCATCGCTGAGGAAAAGGACACCCATACATCATCATTAAAGATGGCACCGGGTGCAGAAACAGGAGGCAAAAGGAGGCTTTTCTGCAGTAAAGTCAGGCAGGACAAAAGAGACGTGTTCTCAAGTGCGAGCAGAAATGCAAAGTGGGGATTTATAACTGGGTGAAGCCAGGGGAGAATATATCAGCTTTTAGATAGGTTGCTTTTTACCTCAGCACATGGTTTTTCATTATGGAGGAGGATTTTGCTTCCATTATGAAGCAGATTAGAGGGAAGAAGTTGGTCATAATGGGACCGTGTCGAGCCATGCAGTTCTCCCTGCAGCCACACAGTTCCACATGCAACGTGAGCAACCAGATCTTTTCCAGGAGCTGGGGAAATTTCTCCTGCTCTCAGCATTGCAGTTACCACCATTTAGGGAACTGGGCCCTGCCTTTGGGCAGTGTTGATCAAACACCACCAGGTGATGATGTTAGTTCAGCCCTGGTTTGTAAGAACCCCAGGCAGCTGGAGCTTCCAGCTAGGGCTGCGTGTCTGTGTTTGAGTCCTTCCAGCTCTTGTGCACTGGACTGCACGTGGAGCATTTCCTCCATGTATTTTTGGGTTTTTTTAGCACGTGGTTGAGTTCTAGCGTGGATGCCTGTGTATAGGTACATGTATATATACTGCCTCGCCACACCTGTGGTGGTACCTTTTGTGCTTGACTTTGGAAGTGCAGACTCACAAGGAAGCAGAATTGGGCTCAGGGCAAGAATCGCTGCCTGAAATCCCACGGACAAATGCAAGAAATTAAGCCTATGACTCCACAGTCCCGTTAGCTTCAGGTCATGCTTGGTAGAGCATCCAGCCCACTCTTGTTCTTTCACTAGCAGATCAGTGCCTGCTGGGAAGTTTATCCAGATGCTGGTGAGGTTTGGATTAGAGCATTTCCCTTGGATCCAACCAGGATGTTGTGTATTTTCCCAATCAGTATATTCACTCTTGAACTTAGTGCAGTTGCTTTGTCACAGTATGTCTTGCTGCAAGCAGAGTGGAGTACGGGGTAGGAAATCCTCGTATTAAAAGATTAATTTACTTATATGACATAAGAGTTTAATGTTAAAAAAAATTCTTAAAATTTGGTGAGATATCAGCCTTTAACTTTGTACTTTGGGTATTAAACCACTATGAGACTAGATTAATGGAGGAATTTGGGCTCTGCGATTGTCAATCCAGTATGTTCACCAAGACAGAAGTCACTGAAAGGAGTCAAAACCCTTCTCTCTGGAACAACTGAACCAGAGCAGCTTCTGTGCTGTGTGGCACAAACCTCGGGTGACCATGTTGGTGTGAGAAAAATTATTCTAAGTTTGTATAGACACTGCCTGGAAGAATGGCTGTGCTGCTTTGTATTGGCTTTGTTTTGGGAAACAAAGGGAGTAACACTAATGTACAGGGCAATCTTTTGGAGTTTGTAGCTTATGATGTTTTGGAGAAAATGTGTGTTTCTGGGATGAGGCTGTGGACGCGAGGGAAGCTGCCCACCTGGGCTCTGCACCTCCTGGAACTGGCTCCTGGTATGGCAGAGACCTTCTCGGGTCCCTTGGGGGAGATGTAGGGACTCTCCTGGGAGGGGGTTGGCGCCCTGCTGCCCACCTTGAACTGGCTGCTTCAGGAGCCTGGTGTGCAGTGGGAGAGAGCCCTGAGCTGTACTGGGAAATGAGAAAAAGCATGTATTGTCCTGTGAAACTCAACCTGTTCGGCTTGGCTGTTGGTCCTGGGCACCATGGTGTTGGTGTCATTCTGCCCTTTGTGTATCGTTTTGTGTGGTGGATTTTATCCCCCTAACCTTTGACTTAGAAGTCAGCTCATGTCGGTGCAGTTAAGTATCCTGTAGCACTTTTAACCATAGTTGTTAGAAGGACTGGTATTTGAACAAGGGGTTCTTGTACCTCTTGAAGCTGGAGGTGGTGAAGTGTTGTACGTGACCCTGGCTGGTGCCAGTGGCCTGAAATCATCGTGTTCCAACGTTTGATGTTTGACATCCCTGGTAAGAAGACAGACGCCTCTGTTATGGAAATTTCCTTTTTAAAGGGAAAAAAAATAACCTGTTAAGAGCTGCAAGATGATTTGTCGTCCTTCCTTTGTGAGACAATTTGTCTTCTCCTGCATCAAATCTGTTATAAAACAGGCAAGCTGTGAAAGAGGGAAATCATCCTAGGAATATGGGATGTTAAGGTACACAAAGAATGGGCCCCTCCGTGCGGCTGTGTGCACGTCTGCGCAGGGCACTTCACAGGCAGCATTACTGTGGCTGCTCTGCTCAAATACCCATCTAAAAACAGAGACTGGGAAGGCAACATTTTATGAATTTCATGGGGAAATTAAAGCTTCTGGAAAGCACGCCAGTGGAGCGAGCTGGAGGTTTTCAAACCTCCCTGTGTTTTGCTGCTTCTTGCTTGTTCACATCTTTTATTGCTTTGTGCTGTAAAAGCTCATATGAAAATGTGAATGCTGTTGGAATCAGGATGGGAGAGGTTCTGTCTCAGCTCCCAGAGCTGGTGAAAGGCTTTATGCTGGTATAAAGGTGAAATGGTGACAGAAGTGGCAGGTCTGGTTAAGTTTGGGGGACGTTACCTTGAGCCAGCCACCCTTCCATCTCTCTGCTGTCCTGCTCCCCACCCCGTCCCCAGATCCAGCCTCACCGAATGTGTGGAGTCCCTTTGTTTAGGGCAAGAACCAGCTTTCTGAAATATTTATAAATCTCGTGCCTGGTCTCATGAGACAAACCAGAGGTCACATGTCACCTTTCATAATTTAAAGCCATGGGGCTAAAAGCATTTGCAAAGACTTGAAGGACCCAATCCTGACCTGCCTGCGCGAGAGGGAATTGCGGCAGAGCTTTCTGAATCTCCTTCAAGGGCCGGGCAGGGTGATGAGAGCCGTCTGGCTCTGTAATTTATGGCTGGAGTTGTGCGCTCCTGTTTTGGGCCGTGGTGGGGAAGCGAGTGAGAGAGTGCCATCTCGTGGGCCTGCCTTCCCGGCCAGCGCTGCTCCTGTGCCGGACAGCCGGCAGCGGCTGCTCTGCGTTCCGAGCCCCTCGCTTTAAAAGATGGGGGTGTCTCAGTTCTGCTTTAATGCCACTGCTGCTCGTTTTGCTCCACATCGCTGACCGTACCGTGGGGTTGCTGCTGTGGGAATACCAGAGTTGGGGATGCACGTTGGAAGGTGTGGGACTAAAAAGCCGAATCCCACACCCCACATGCTGATGTAGGCTGATGTAACCTTTGACTAGAAATTAAGATATAAAGGTTTTCATCTTGTTTTTGTCTTCCTGGGTACCTGCTCTGCTTGCTGGAGTTTAATTCCACACTGGTGGACAAAAGAATTCTTAGGATACAGACAGAAAGTTTTCCAAGGATATGATTGGCCATCTGTTCCACAGCCAACTTCAGTTTGCATCAGGAGGTGTGTGTTTTCCATCCTCCCTCTCTTCGTGGGTGTTCATGCTGTGTCTTTTGCTGGTTTTTGTGAATTAAAAATTCATTGTTCCCAGTGGAGGATGTCAGGAGGAGTGGGGCAGATATAGTTATTTCAGTACTGCTTGGGGCATATTCTAGATTATCTTCCTTTTTTTCTTTGCCTGGAGTAGGAAAGTAAAAGGTGCATGGTAAAAGGTAGAGAGATTTGTTGGAGGGTATAAAAACAGCACCACAGCGACTCATGCAGTATTGTTTTATTATTAGCGCTCTGAAAAAAAACTCCACCAGAAACTGAATTTTCCCCGTTAATATTGTTCTTCTACTAGTTTGTAGAACTCTACTGAAAAAATAAGTAACATGACTATAATTAAACAAATGAAATAGTACAGCATTAGTCATTCTGCCCTCCCACGTGCAGGTATGTGTTTGTTTTCCCCTCTCCATGTTTGGTGGAACAGTACTACTGCAGGTGGGCAGAGAGAATTTCTGGGGAGCTATTAGCAGTTTTTGTGATTTATATTTTGATGATTCATGTATTTACCAAATGTGCTGTTGCTGCTAATGTTCACTCAGGGCACTCCTGTGTGTCTGTGTGTTTCCTTGCTCTGTGTTGCAAGATTTTTGCCTGTAAAGTGTGTGTGGTACCAATCCACGGGGGCTGTAGGGAGGCAAACTCCGCTGGTCACTCGGCGCGCGAAGCTCACTGGGTGAAGGAGCTGTTGCTTTGATTTATTTTTTAAAGTACTGCTGTTGACACAAAGCCACCAGTGTGTGTAGTGGGGAGCCAGGCAGTGTTTCTGTGCTGCTGCAGAGTGGGGACTGCACATGGGGCTTGGGGCGAGCCAGGCCTTGGCACCTCTCCTGCGCGCAGCCGGATGCTTTGTCTGCAGAGCGCACATCGCACCGGGAGTGTTGCTGTGGCCGTGCCAGGGCTGTGCAAGTGTTGAGCTGTGAATGGGAAGGCATCGAGCTGCTGGCTGGGGGCTTGCACAAGGAATGTCTGCCCCAGGGGCTGCAGCGTGGCCTGGGTGGTGAGCAGTGCTGGCCATCCCTTCCTGGCTCTTCCCACAAAACCAGCGTAGGCACAGCTGTGTTGAAAATTGCACCGAAAGCAGGATGCACAGGAGCATGGAGAGCAGAGTAAAACGCCTCCCTCACCCTGTACATTTTGTTACAGACTGGTGGCCTGTTGAAAGGAAGGGCTGTACAAACTTTCTGGGTGCCTGTGGAGTGGCCCCGGAGCTGGGAAGGGGTGAGCGCTGAGCGCCTGCACCCGTCCTCTGCCTTTGGAGTCAGCTCAGAAGAAATGCATAAATAATTAAGCCAAGGTACTTACACACACATGTTTTATGGCAAATGGCTGTGTGGTTCATGATCATTTTTTCCAGAAACAGGTTTTATGATAATATAGTAAAAATATTAAATTAGAAAATGCCTCACTAAGAGTGATAAAACCTTACTACAGTGGAAATAGGTAATTATCCCCTCTACAGCCTAAATGACAGTTTAAAAGAAATAAAAATGTTAGTGCTCATTACTTGCTTTTGTAGGTTGCAATAAAGGGTAAGTTAAATTTTAATTCAAGAAAGACCCCTGTATCGACCTGCTACTTCCACACTCCCCACCTGAGGTGTAAGTACTGTTAATTACTCACAGAGGTTATTCCTCAGCACATCGCTAAGACCAGTACTTCTTTGTGCTAAAGTCACCTTTCCTTCGTCTGGAGGTAGCTGCCCTGCAGTGGGGTGGGTTGTTTCAACTCAGTGGCTCAAGTCTGATGTTTAATACATGTGGGTGGAGGAGAGAATTTTTATATTTTTTAACCAAAATCCAAGTTCATTATGCGTAGCCTAAAGGGGGCTGAAAGTATTAAAATCCACAGTTACCCTGGTGAATTGAAACAGAGACAAGGTTAAACCTGGAGGATTGATGAGTTTTACTCTCTGCATGGTTAAATCCTGCTGAGGGGAGATGCTGTAGAAAAAAGGTAGCCTAAAGGATGAGAAGGGGAAAGGAAAGGTTGGGTTATTTTTTTTTTTTAGGGTGAAATATTTGTTCTGTTTAGGGGTTGGTGGGGTTACCTGATTTCCCTCTTTCTCCTGTCACTCTTGCCAACGTGTCTGCCCATGCTGTGTAGTAATCCAGCAGCTCCACTGCAATGTTTATTTCAACAGAGATTGCCAGCGTCGTGCCCAGGAGAATGGGGGCCATGAGGTGCTGGGCTTGGTGCTGCAGCTCCTGCCTGTGGGTGCAACCCCTCCTTGCACCCATCAAACCTGGGGCACCAGTGTTGAGAGTCTGTTGGTGCTGGAAACATTACTCTGCTGGGGAAGACAGATTCCTGCTTGAAGTCTCCCTGGGCCCTGCTTGCCTGAAAAATGATGGTTTATTTAAAATCTGCAGGATTGGAGCAAATTCAGCATTGAGCCCTGAACCCTTTACCTGCCAGAAGACTCAGAAAACAAAAATGAAGGCAAAAACCTGTGGAGGCTGGTTCTTCACCGGTGGGAAAAGGCCCAGGCAGGCTGCAAAGAAGCCCTGCTCTTGGCTTTTGCCTGCTCACCAGGAAAACACAGAAACTTGTTGTCTTTGGCTGGCATCTGTGGGGTTCCCTGGGATGTGCACATTGTATTTGAGCTTCCTTATGTGACTGGGGACTGTTAAAAAATGAAAGATTCTATGAGAGGAGAAGGTCATATGTAGAGAATCTGCAGGCAGGACATCATCTGTGCATGGAGGTCATGTCCAGGAGCAAATCCCCTTTGAACTTTGCAAAATGCCTTTGAGGTGTGTTTGGGAAGCAGCCAGTGGAGTCGAAGGGTTTGAAGCCTGTTCCTGTGAGTGAGGCTTGTGGACAAAGTAATGCAGTTTCTGTTGCTCCCTGGCACTGGATGTGGAATCGGAGCAGGAGGAGATCTGCGTGCAGTTGTGTGTGCAGTGGTTAGGCTGAACGAGGTCTCCCTGAGAGTGGATTCATGCCTTTGGGAGAGGATTAGTGACTGAGCAGCCAGAGGAATGGGTGGGTTTATAGCCAGATCAAAGAATATCCCCACAGTGGGCAGTTCTGGTTGGTGGAGAGCAGTGAAGCCATCTGCAGTGGGAGCAGTGGATGCTCCCCAAGCAACAGCCGTGTCTGCAGAGCCACCTGATGGATCAGGGCTAAGACCTGAAATGATGTTTACGTTGACTGCTCAAAATCTGTGACAGAGCCTACAGAACACAGGAAATGTGCAGAGACCATATTGTTCCTTAGCAAAGCACAAAGGGATTGGAGCGAGAGCTGTGTGTTATTTAGTAGGTGACAATCAAACTTGTCTGGTTGGTGCCTGTGCCCAGCACGTGCCTTAAAACAAACAAACTGTAGGAGCTGCACAGACTTGAGGGTGGAAGGGAGAATGGAAACAATCCGGAGAAGAGGAGCTTTCCTGCTGGCTGCTGGGAGGGCTTTTGCAGACTTGCTTTCCTCCAGCGCAGGAGCAGACAGGCTGAGTCTTGCTGCAGCTTCCTGAGACCTTGAGTGGCTCCTGCTGCTGCACCTGTGGCTGGAAAATGGCAAAGTGGATGCATTTGGAATTGTCATTTATCTTCCTTAGATTGTTCTCCTCAACGGCATTAAATCGCCGTTTTTAAAACGAGGCAAATACCAGGGAGAGGGGAGAGGGAATGAAATCGGAGGTGTTTTGTTAAGAGTGCCCAAGCCACTCAGCCTCCTCTGACAGGAGCAAGCTGAATGTCAGCTTTGCCCACCTGAGTGTGAAATGATCTTCTATCAAAGCACCCATTTCAGCTTTTCCCTCTCTGCTCCCGACACACGAACCCCGCTGCGGACAGGAACTGCTGCCCAGGAATTTCACCGAGATTGCAGCACAAGTGGAAGCGTTTGCTCAGGGTAATGATGGGGTCTGAGCTGAGCTGGCAAAGCAAGGCTGGAGGCTGTGATTGTCAGAGGACTAAACAGCATCGCTCTGCATTTTCCTTCCGATCACTTGATGGAGCCTTAAAGTGGCAGTGTGGGCAATAGTGCCCCTTGCCATCTGATTTCTCCATTAAACAGCAAAAGTGAGTTACATTTGTCTGTTACAGTCAGGAAAGATGGAAATCATTGTAGGCTTGGGCAAGGAATTCCTCTCCCTCCTCCTTTTTTTTTTTCCAAGCGTCAAAGTTTTCAGCCTTTCAGTTATCAGTTCTGTTCTCTGAAAGTGTTTTGATTTTGTGTTACTCTTCCTGAACCCTCTGTGCACACTCCTGATTGAACCAGAAACTCCAGTTGTGGTTTCATCATCTCAGCTGTGCTTTGCACACAAAACACGCCATCAACCGTTTTGTTAGGTAGGGAGATGCATCCCCCACCACAGACTCATTTTTCTGAGGAGGGTGGAGCAGCTGATTGGTTAATTACCTTCTAAATTAAAATTAATTTAAGAGATGTGGCCCTGTGAATTAGAATGGTTTCTTGTTTCAGTGGTCCGTGCCTGTCTGTCCAGCCTCCTGCATTGCTGAAATGGATACTGTGTTCCTCGTCTTCCTCAGATTAATGGCTGGTGGTTTTCTGCTGTGGCTGTTCCAAAATTAGAGGTTCCTTCTGTCATGAGGCTGACAGGTAACTTTCTGCACTGGAAGCAGCACACAGTTTTCAAACCAGTTGCCATCTTTTATTGATCTGTGAAGGAGCAAGGCAGCAAAGCAGCCCCTAGCGAGAGTGGTCCCTGTTGTGGTCTTAATTGAGGAGGCAGCCAAAGCCACAGTATCTCTGTCAGGTCTGGATTTCAGCCTTTGAAGCTGTATTTTACTCATCCTTCAGTGGTGGAGTGGTCTCTTTTCACTGCCTGCCCTGACAGTTCTCCTGGTCCTGCTGCTGCAGCAGCTGCTTTACCAGGCACTGGCCCAGCTGATGGAATATTGAGTTGTTGCTCTGATGACAATGGGATCGTTGGGTTGTTGCTCTGATGACAATGGGATCGTTGGGTTGTTGCTCTGATGACCCTGGTGCTTGGTATGCTCTGAAGGAAATCCCCTGTCTTCCACTAACCAACATCCTCTCTGTCTCTGCCATCCTCTTACAACAGGCTGTTGCCTTAGAAAGTGTGTATATAGAAAATAAGGCTCTCCCCATGCTTTTTAATTGATTCCCAGAAATGTGTGATTCATAAAAATGCTTTCTCCTTTCCCCTTTTCCCTTCTTGGGTTACTTAGGTTTTAAAATTAAAGATAAATAATACCAACCCACTTAATTTTTTTTCTTAAAGGGAAACTTACTCCTGTTATCAGGATTGCTCCATGTGTGATATTAATTGGAATCTTGTTACTGGGTCATTTTCATTGTTTTTCAAGTACCGTCAAGACCAAGAAAATATATGAAAACTAAATTATAGTCCCACATAGTCTGTCTGATTGAATCCTCCTTATGGTTCTGTGGTCTCGTACATCCTATTAAAATATTCAATCTTGTTTTCTTCCTTGAAGAGCCTTTCTGTAAAGGGCAGACTTATAGAAACCCCCATTCTCTGGAGATACGCTATCCGGCCACACTGAAATATTTACATATCTCTGTACCACATGTGATTGGTCTTACACAGTTCTCCCCTTTGCCTGTATTTATTAATAAAAATCATTGAATGCATTTTTAATTATACATTTTAAGGAGTGGATGGTTCTACTGGCAGCCTCTTGCTTCCATTTTGACCTTGAAAAGTAACTTTTTCCCCTCCTCCTTCCTTTTTTCTCCAGGACAGAGCTTTATCGTTCGCTGTTTGGGAAGATCACGAGTCCCGAAGAAGCGGAGCACAATTAGTGTTGAGCCAGGACTGACCCCGCCACCAGGTTCTGCGCCGCGTGCCTCAGCCTGGCTGCTGTGCCAGGTAACCTCTCCCTGCTGCCCCGGCCCTGGCAGCTCCTCTGGCCTGGAGCACCCAAGCAGGATCTCTCCAGCTGCTGGTTCCTTGCTAGAAACCTCACTGAAGGACCATCGAATACGGTTACTGCTCGGTCACACAGCTCAGAAGGAGCAGGGGTAGACGTTTGGCTTGGCTGAATGCCCTCCTCTCTAGCTTTAAAATCAAATCCGCTTCCTCCCAAAGACAATCCATTTTTAACTATTCTCTTTAAATTCCTGACCTTGATTTTGCAGCCTGCTCAGCACAGGCACGGCGTTCTGCTGGGGGAGGGACGCGCGGTTCAGACCAGCGGGGACCACCAGCCCCCTGCAATCAGGTCACCCACGGCTCTATTAAATCCGTAGGGATTTTCATTTGGGGGTTGGGGAGTGTTTAAGCGTGCTGTTCTGGGCCTTGGCTGCATATCTGGAATGAGTGACTTTATTTTTCACCGAGTCAAGAGGATTTAAATGTCATTTACATAATTAACATGGCCTTAAAGCAGAGGAAAGGTGCTCTCCCTTGCAGGCAGCCAGAGCTCCCAGTTCAAGCTCCCATTCCTGAATGAGTGCTCGCTGCCCACGGGGACATTTGCTGACTGGGGGTGAGCACAATGTGGGGTACATCTGGGGATACTTCTGTGGTTGGAACATATTGGTGAATTTTTCAGCCCAGCATTGATCCTCTGTGCTTAATTATTCTGCTGCTCATGACTTGGAGCCATCCTGTCATCACCATCACTGTGATGCACCTTTGACAGATGCCAGCCCAAATGTGAGAGTGGCCAGAGGAGAGGACTCAGTTGAAGGGGTTTTGTGGTGTTTTTATATCTGAAGGTCAGAAGCCGGAAATTAAATCCCCTTGAGGGGAATTTGTTAGCCTGGGGTGTTCAGTCTGAAATGGGGGTTATCGTGTGTAAATAGTACACACGTATGTGCGTGTGCAAGGTGGTTGTTGCTTGTGACCACATGAACGGCACTGCCTTTCTTTGGTGTTTTGTACTATCGAATTAAAATGCTGTGTAAATTGATTGTCCAAGTGCCATGGGTGCAGAAGAGTTTGCAGCAGCCCCGGCCTCTCTCAGCCCCACCAGCACGGTGTTACTTAACTGGTGTTCTTGGTGTCAAATCCTCATAGAGCCAACAACCAGAACACGCAGGCAGGTTCACAGGCAGAGAGGATGGAGTACTGTGGGACTGGGGCTGGAAACCTCTCCTGCAGCTGGAGCTCATTCCTGGCAGTCCCCAGGTAGCAGGGGCTCCACAGCCAGTCCGACTTGGTACAGCATTTCACAGGGTCAGGGCGCTGACGAGGTGAGCTCCTATGCCTGTGAGGTCCTGCTCATGATGTGACGAGGTTTCTGCAGGGCCTTGTGTGTCTGTGTGGTGCTGTGGGCTCCGTGAGCTGTTTCAGCAGGTGCAGCTGCTCTGCACTGTCTTGAGTGGAGGGTGTAGGGTTTGTGACACCCAGTGCGCAGCATGGAGTTGGGAAGGCTTGCAATTGTGTTGACATTTCTGTTTACCTGCTTAGAAGTCCCATTTCTGAACTTCATTGGAAGACAAGGGGGTTTTGGTTTCCTTCCTGCATAAGTTACAGCTGAGCAGCTTTTCAGTGGGCAACTAAATTGTTCTTTTATTCCTTTTTCTTATTCAGCTTAAATAAAAATCCACGCTATTTTAAGTATGTAACAGGTTAGAGTGGAGGGGGAAGGCTCATCCCACGACCTGTTTCATGGGAAGATGAGGCTCGGCGTGCAGGAGCAGAATTCCACCTTGCGTCTCCTCGCAGCTGTTACCCCTTTCTTTCTTCTCCTGCTGTGCTACTCCCTGGGTCCTTCCACTGCGTGGAACGGGATATGTGTCACACCGTGTCCCCGGAGCTGTCTGCAGAGCTGGTATTAATTAATCAGTTGTGCACCTCATTGTTGCAAATTTAAGTGTCTCTTCTAGTCACCAGGTTCCAGTTCAGAGGTTCTCAATACCTTCAGTGTTGTGTGGAGCAAAAGGGCCACCACACCCAGGGAGAGCTGGTTCAGCAGCAGCGCCTTGGCTTGAGCAGTGCCAGGTGGGGGAAGTCCTGGAGTAAGAGCACGAAAACCCCACACCTCTATAGGGCTGCAATTCTGGCTGAATCCTGCCCCGAGGTGGCTGTGCCAGCAGGAGTTGAGGCTCCAGGAAGCCATTGGAGCGTTTCTTTTCCCTGTCCCTGACTGATGCTGGTCCTCGACCCTCCCGATCGATGCGGGAGAGGCAGCAGTAGAAGGGAGGCTCCCTCCCTGTGGGAGAACATAGCATTTTTCTGGGCTTTAGAAAATAAGTGCTAAGGTGAGTATTGACTTTGTGTGGAAAACACACGTATCATGGATGAATAAATCTTTATGCTTGCTTGCAGCGACACAGGAGCTGCAGCTCCCCAGGCATTGCATTGATTTCTCCCGTCCCCCTCCAGCTCTCTGCTCTCTGGTCAAAATTCACCAGGCAGAAACACACTAAATGTCACCGTCGGCTCCTCTCTGCTGCCCTTTCTGTTTCAGGATCCCAGTAATAGCTTCATGTACAGCAAAGAGCCCAGCAGTGACGCTCATCCCTCCCATGGAGCTCTCACATGAGCTGTGAGAGTCAAGAGACAAAGCACTGGGGAGCTGTGGGGAGAAGAGCCCAAAGGAAAGGGCTGATTTCAGACACCTGTACCAGGGTGTGGAGAGCAATCGGCAAGCCAGTTCCTTTTGTTCCATGTGAAGCCTGTCCGTGGGCTGCTCCAGTGAGAGGGGTGCACCCATGGGCCTCGCCAGCTGTTTGGTCCTCCAGGTTTGACCATTTTCCATTGCAAATCCTGGCAATATCAGGTCCTATCCCTTGTGTGTCCCCCTGCCTTCAATTCCAGCTCCCTAGGAAGAGGCAGAAACCAGCTACTCTGCATGCCGTGAGTCGGGGCGTCCGCATTGAACTCTACCTGTACTTATTTTCTGAGCAGCAGCAAAGCTGTGCGGTCTTCGAACATCATTAAAATCTCATGGTTTAATAACCACAATTCTGAAAGGCATCAAGGGGAGTAAATTAGCTGCTTCCGAAGTTGGTGTCGGTGGAATGGTTTCATGCTGCTTGTGCTGTCAGAGGGAGCATTAGGGATGTTTAACAGAAAGCACCGTGTCCCTACTTTGGGCTTTACTTTGGGCTTTGCTGTGCTGGCAAGTCTGGCTGTTCTTTGTGGCTGAGGCTCGGAGCGCTGTGGCTGTGTCACCCCTTTCCTGTTTGACTCTGGTGTCCTTTACAGCCACAGCACCAGGGCACTTGATTTTTCCCTATTTTTTTTTTTCTGAGAGCGTGCTGGATGTGATGTTAAAAGGGTAATACGGAACACTTAAATGTGATAACTTCTCGTTCGTATTGTTTGAAGAGATAAGAGTCAAAGCCCTACTAAGCATGCTTTTGAATTTACTTATCAGTGTTTAAGCAGGCTGTTCTCCCTGCCAGCCCCCACCACCTGGGTAGCGCGATACATGGGGAGGCCCTGGACCGGCAGCGCACGAGGCCCGTTTCATCTGCTGACCTTGCTGGTAAGGGCAGTGCTTTATTCCTGGTGTGAAAATGGTCCCTCACTTGGATTTCACTGTGCTGCGGGAGAAAGTGCAACCAGTGCAAGCCCTGAGGAACAGCTCCTCAGCAGCACTGCCAGCGCGGTGCCCGTTCCCGGCAGCGGGGCAGCCGGCAGCTCCATGGCTCTGCCCTCAGTTGCTTGGCCAGGGAAGGGGCTCGATGTGCGTGGGAGGAGGCTGAGCTGTTACCTACCAGCACCCCTGGGACAGGCAAACAGGGACAGGCACTGCTCACCCAGCTGCTTCCATCCCCACTGGATGCAGCACTGGCAGGTCCAGAGCCATCGCATCCAATGTTGTGGCACAGTCAGAAGCTTTGAGAGCTGTTTAATAAGAGCACAGATAGCCAGGATGATTTCTGCTAAGTTTTCCTAATGCTGCCAATTAAAAGTGAGATATTCCCCCCCCCCCTCCCCCAATAGAATATTAATTCTTTATTAATTCATGATACAGCTGCTAATTAGTACCTACACAAATAGGCATTATACCTTTGCAAAACATTGCCCAGCGACGAGACGGTGTAGTGGGGAATGGTGTTTGTGATGGGGACACAGGGGTTGGGTTAATCCTCCCCCTCAACCCCACAATAGCAAAGAATTTCAACTTTCAGACAAACAACTTCATTTACAAGTGTGTCTCTAATTAGCTGCAGAATTAGTAAAGCAGAGTTTTCCCCCCATAGATCGGCCAAACCCCTGAGGGAGGCTGTGGAATAGAGAGAATCGCATTTCCAATTATTTTGTTGAATTGCTAATTTAGTTATTGTGCCTGGCGTAATTGTGATGGGTATTGGGTGTGCAATTCAATTTGTTTTAAATATTTGTGGGAAGGCTGATCAGTAATGGAGCTGACCTATTTCATGGCCCAAATTGAGGGAAGAGACTAAAACAAAACAGAGCTACAAAGCCACAGTTTGTCTCAGTTTTTATTTTGATGTCTCTCATCCCTCTTAAGACTGTTGATGCAACAAAAGGTTTACATTAAAAGATGATGGCACTTTGATCTTGGGCTTTTGAGAGCTTACAGCTTTGGTCCTGCTTTTCTTGGCATTTTAATATGTAGATATTTTAGGCTAAAGAGTTTTAAATGTGTTTCTGGAGTTCAGTAGGGTCCATCCCCTTACACACACACACAGAGGGTTCTATTATGTTTCTTAGGGTGATTTATGTTTTTAACAGTCAGGATTCTGGTTGGAGAAATGTGTGACAAACAGCTGGAGCTGTGTGTGCTAACATGGTCCAGTTTAACATTGTCTGTGGAACTCACCTGTAACGTGGGGAATGTCTGAGTGGTGTTTGTGTCCACTGAGCTCTGGCAGGGGATACCCCTCAGCCAAAGGCCCTGGATTTTGATGCAGTGGGATCCCACTGACAGGTCTCTGCCTGCATGGAGCAAGGACCATGGGGTTCTCCCACCATCCTGGCAGCAATTGCTGGGGCTGGCCTGTCTCTTTCTGCTTGTGTCAGTCACTGTCACGTTAGAGATGACAATAAATCCACGGGGGAGGAACTGGATGTGCTAATGGTGGCTGCGGGCTGGGAGCTCTCCCCCGAGCCTTGAGCAGAGACCAGACCCGCGGTGGGATGGAGCCGGTCCTTCGTCCCCGGCACAGTTCCGCACGGACTGCCCAGCTCCTCCTGCTGCTGAGGAGGGGAAGCGGAGGTGACGAAGCTCAGAGAACAGTGAGGGCCTGGCTGGTACCAGCGCTGCTCTTCTGTGGCTGTTTGAGGTGCTGGGACGGGTTCTGCCCTGCGGGGTCTCAGCTCAGGATTATTTCAAACCCCTGCATGGGCAGAACAAGAGCAGCAACTGGGCCCTTGTGCGCAGCCCAGGTGAGGGCACAGCCCAAGCCAGAGGCACCCCAGCTCCATCCTCAGGGCATCAGCAGCCACCAGCCCTCATTCAAGAGGCAACTCCTTGCTCTTTCTGTAAGGAAAGCAGTGCTCCCCAAGGGATGCATGGGACAAGGGGGACAGATTTCCACTCCTGGCAACAGAGAGGTAATTCATTGTTTTTATTAAAAGAAACTGAGGTAAGTGAATACTTCAGCACCAGCGAGAACCGCGTGTACCAAGGGTGCCTTCCCCGCCGCCCCGACCTGCTGGGGAAGCGACCTGCACGCCTGTGGCACTGGCACCATGGCCACGGGGGATGGCAGCTCCTGCAGGCCTGGACCTCCTCAGGGCTCCTGGGGCTTGTGCCTGACTTGGACTACAGACCGGCTCCAGTGTTTCCTAATGGCTGTTTCCTGGAGCTACTTTACCCCCAAATTAAGTGGGGCCTGACCCAGTGCCTGCAGCACTGGAACAGAGGAGTCTGCTCTAGCCCAGGCTTTGGAGGCAACAGCCCCACCCGAAGCAGAAGGAAGGGAGCAGTGGGCACTGGGACATATCCCACAAAACCTATGGATGTCCCACCACCCTGTAGGAAATCCTGGTGACAACGGAGGAGGAGCCACAATGCCCCCGAGCTGTCCTGTGCGTGTTGCTGCAGCCCTGGCTGGCATTAAGTAACAGCATCTTTGGGAGCTTGGGAGGCTCTAGTGGAAAAAAAAAAGTGTCTTTTAAATCAAATTAGGGTTCTTAACTGTTAAGAAAAACCTTGTCCTTCGGCTGATGCAGCTCCCCTAGGCAGGGCAGGGCTGCACTGCTGCTGCTTGTCCACTCGAGAGGACAGCAGTGACCGCAGCGCTGTGCCGCTGGCACCAGGCACACAGCAGGGCTGCAGCAGCACTTGAGAAGGAAACAGCACAGGTGAGAGGCACTGGCTCAGCAGCAACAAACTCACAGAAACATCCCTTCCTATTCATGCTTTACTATCATAAAAATTGAAACACTAAGACAACCATTGGTGTAAGCTCTGCTTAGACCAAGTTCTGTAACAGTATCCTTGTGTCAGGGGCTGATGATGCTTCCCTGCAGTTCCAGCTTCTCTGACCTTTCATTATGCTCAGGAGGCCCATAAAAATATAAAAGGGTAAAACAAGGCAGGACGTGGGGCTGGGGTCGTCCTGCTGGTGCTGCACTCGCCTGCCAAACATCCACTGGAGACGTTTACTCCTGACCAGCTGCAAACAAGTCATCACTGGAAGAGGTGACAAAGCCAGCTGGTGCTAAGGAAGGGGATTACCAAAAAAGAACTCTTTACTCCTGGCTCCCTAGAGGAGTAACAGTGGGCCCTTCCTGCAGCCACGCACAGGGCAGGCAGGCACCGGCAGCTCTGCTGGAGCCAGCACCAGGGCAGAGGGGGGGCAATGGGGAAAAGCTTTGCTCAGCTGCATTAGACTGAGATTTACTTTTGCGATTCTAACCCCACTGGTATATTTGACTTTGCTGTCCCTGTAAGGCTGCACCTGCTTCCTGCCTCAGCTACCTCTCAAATAAAAGGAATCAGCACTTACATGACATAGACACAACAGTGGGGCTGCCCTGTGGCTGATATCCCTCAAAATAAGTAGGGAAGAGCAGAAATGGCTGAGCAGCTGCATTTTGGTCTCCTTTTACCTCCTCCTGGAAGGGCCTTTCACACAAAACTGACCTGTTCTAAAGGAACTGGGCACAAAGGCAAAGCGAGCAGGGATTCAGCCTCCAAAATCCTGCCCCATGACCTTAAGGGTCCTGGGAAGCCCCGGAGCCTTCCCTGAAGCCTGGGGCACGGGAACAGCCCTGGCCCCACCAGCTTAAATGCCATTTTTCCTCTGCTACTGAGAACGGAGAGAGACATTTGAAATACAAATCGGCACTGGCTGACAGAGACAAGAGGGCTCCGTGATGGGCTCTGCTCACCCACCAGACTCCGGGCAGGAGGATCTTGTGGAGGCAGAGCCCATCCTGGGCTGCAGCAATGCTCTCAAAGGCGGGTAACATTGGCACTTGTCAGCAAAAAGCTGCCACGACCAGGTGGGGTGTGAAAAGAGAAGCAGGCAGGGGCACAGGGGTGTAATTTAAATGAGCCCCTGCTTTGCTATGCCAAGACCTCACGGTACCAGAGCACCCTTCATTGCCTGGCTTAGCGCTTTCGGGCGGCAGCCGAACAGCGAACTGATGCATTGGTCCAGTCACACTTTGTTAAATAAATAAGGTACAGTTAGACAGCTGTAACTCAATTCCGCAGGCGCTTGTGTTTATACATTTTCCTCGTGTCTCTGGCCAAAGAACACACTTCCTCTGGTCAGTCTGATTTGAAAAAATAAAATGTCACTCTTCCAGCATCTCCCTGAGCCTCCCCGTCTCGGTACAGTGGTCACAGTCGAGCAGACAATGGGCAATTCTGAGCCTTTTTTTTTTTCCTTTCTTTTCCACTGTACTGGGCAGGGGGGAGTGTGGGAAATCAATGCTCTTACGTTGAAGAAGGCGAGTCCATTGTGGAGAGGATCCTCACGATCTCGGCTCGCTGGGTGGGTGATATATGCTGGGTCATGTGCACTATTGAATCCATGGCAACCTCTGGATTGGCCTGGACCAGACTGGAAAGAGGCGAGAGTTGAGTGAGTTAAGCCCAAGGACTCGCACCGCAGCGCGTTCTGACAGTTCCCTGTCAGGCCCGGAGTGGGGAGGACTGAAATATGGGGTCTGAAAGAACTGGAAGAGGCAGCAGGCACTGTGTGAGCTGTGAGCAGTGCAAGAGCTGTGCTCACGTGGAGGCCCTCGTGCTGCTCGATTTGCTGGTGGCAAACGCTCAGACATGCACGGAGCCTGAAATTCTGAGAGGACACGCCACGTAGACCCCGGGCAGGTGGGTTCTGGAGCGTGCCCTGATCCCACCAACAGCACCTTCAGAGGCTCTGGGAGCACCCACTTCTCCCCCTCCCAGATGTTGCAGAGTCTTGTCTGCTGTAGCATGGATGGAGAAAGTGGGGTGGGGGAGAAATGATGGGAAGAGACACCCAACAGAGTTGGACACAGGGAACAGAATCCAGAGGAGCTTCACTCTGCAGTTTGGTGCTCCCTCCCAGCTCTCTCAGGGGCAGAGCTGCTTTAAGAGACTCCCAGCCTAAGCCATCAAACTTATCAAAATTAGATCTGTTCAAGTCTAGCAAAGCACTCAGCTCACAAGGCTCTGCTGCAGGATTGTCCGTGCAAATTCACAGAGCAGCTCTACCAGCAGAGGTAGTTTAGTAGGCTGGTTTAGAGGTTGTTTTAGTACTTGGGGGGGGGGGGTACTTGGTGTAGTTCTTAGCAGCAGTCAAATGGAATTGGGCCTTTTATGACACTGAGCACAGAAAAAAAACCAAGTAGCCTAGGAAGTCTGGGGCTGGAACAACTAAAGGGAAAGAAGGCTGTTGTGGCCAATGTGTGGTGAACACATTGCTTCAATAGCAATAACCCAGCTGAGACATTTGCTTTCTCTCCCTGCTTTTGGCAGTATGCGGCCCTCTGAAATAATTTCCTGTTATCTGACTCAAAGAGACCTTAGCAGCAAAAGTTCTGTGCCCTGGCTCCTCACAGCTCCTGTTTCAGTAAAGGGTGGGATGGCCAGGGCGATTTAGATACTGCTGGATTCAAGGCTCTGCTCTGCTGGGTTGTGATTCTGCTCAAGGCACTTGCAGGTACAGGAGCCTGTGCAGGAGAGGCACCAGGCATAGACTTTGTGCAAACCCCTCTGTTTCTCTGTGGCTCCACACTTGCCCTCCATATTTGCATTTCCACATTCTCCTTGTGTGTTCACACAAAAAGGCCATGGGATGTGGAACTGGCTGATGCACGTTCCTCAGCTGGGGAAGTGCACGTGGCCAAGATCAGAGGCTGAACTTTTTAAAATCCCCGTTCTGCAGGGCAGGGTGTGCGTGGTGTGCTCACCTCCGTATCTGCTTGAGGATGTAATCCCTCGAGATGTATTTGATGTTTTCATCCACAACAGAGCGAACGCCTTCTTCTTCCATCAGCTGCTTTTCCAGCCATTCCACCAGGTCCTTGTTGCTGTCCCACAAGTAAGCCTGCAACAAACCGTGAGAGTCAGGAGGGGTCACCGCTGCCCGCTCGCTTCCCAAGGACCATTCCTGAAATTTAACTTGCAATTATTGGCAGCCATGGGTAAAACACCTGGCTGCAGCCCTCTGTGGTTTGCCTTTTTCTAAGCACAGCCAACAATGAGCAAAAGTCAAAAGAGGATGCATTTCTGATTGTGCTGAGGGAACCGCGGTGCTGCTGGTGGTGCCACCAAACTGTTAATAGCAGCGGCAGCCCCAGAAGCTGTTCCAGCTGAAGACCCAGCTTCCTTCTGGGATGAGATGCCCAACTTATGATGAAACAGCTCCCCCAGAGCTGCCCACATGTGGAGCTGATCTGGGGCTTCTCCCAGTACTGAGCTATCATGGGACCCACAGATCCCTGTCACCTACAGACTGAGCTGGTGTCAGTGTCCCCCAACAGCCATGGGATCCCTGATCCAGCCCAGAAGCCCAACCGCCCCTTGGGCAGGTGTGGGCACAGCACAGGAGGTCATCATGGCCTCATCCCTGAAAAGCCTTGGCAACAAACCCCCTTTTTTCCTTTTGCAAGATCATTTCACCTGATATTTGCTAGGTAGTTGACTACATAATAATTCAGGAGTGTGTTAGACACCTAATAGCCTTCTCGCTCTTCTCTTCTCCTCTCATTTTCTTTACAAATCATTTAAGAATCGTTTTGTTAATGGTTTCCGGAAAAGCAAGTACCACCATTAGCACTCATTCATATTTATGTCATTTTATTTGGGTAATTAAACACAAAGCTCGTCATTTAAAGGTGCACTATCCTTCTCTGTTATCACTAATGAAGTCAAAGTCAGAATGACAATGAGCTCCATGCAGTAGGGATGCAGGAGGGGCTGCGGACACCCTCCTGGCCAGGGTGTAGACCCCAGCACCCATGAGGGGAGCAGAGCAATGCCTTCTCCACCTGGGAACCCTCAGCACCTCTGATCCTCCTGCTGCCTCTGCCACCCCACTCAGGAGCTGAGTGGGAGGCAGAAACATGCGATGGATGTTTGCACCCAAAGGCAAAGCCGTGGTCTTTGCAAACGCCCTTGCAGCAGCAGCAGTGAAGCCAGAAGAGCATCTCTTCTGCCAGGGCTCTGCTCCACCAAGCACAGTGGTTCCTCCAGCCAGTCCCACCACCTGGGGCTCTCTCACCCCTCCTGCTCTCCCACCAGAGCAATGCCTGCACCGCGACAGCCCCCAGTCCCTTAGAAGCCTGCACAAAGCTGATTCTCCCCCATACTTGCCAGTGCCAGCAAGGAGCATGTTCCCTGCTCACCCTTTATTTATATAATTAATTACAAATTTCCAAAGTCCAAGAAACTGTTTCCCTCTTCCCTGGGACCCTCACAAGCAGGGTGACACCTCAGGTTGACGAAGGTGTTGCTATGCCCATGGCCAAGAGCTCACACTGCTGTGAGGGAGCCCGAAGCCCAGACCCAATTCCAGCCCCCAGCATTGCTTCTGCTTGGCACACCTCAGTAAGAAATGGGATTTTCTTTTATTTAACATTATGTATACAATTGTCTTAAAGCAGTGATGTCATTTCAAGCTCAAGATTTTGCTTATTTCATTGGTTTTTCTTATTAGTATTTTAAACTCGTTAGGTTTTGCTCCTTGCTCCTGCCCCCAGACATGGCAGCAATGCTCCTGCATACAAAGTAGGGCACTTGGGAAGATTTCAGGGAAGGGGAGAAAAAAAAGAAAAACCCAAGAAGCTGCCTTACAGTTTCAGACCTGCGTAAGGCTAGATTTACCCAAGAATCCCAAAGCTTTTAGTTTAGGAGAATATTTAATACTCTTATTAATCATTTTTAATCCGTTTGCTTTTAATTAAGAAACAGCATGATGCTTTCCTATCAACATATGCCAGGGAGCAGATTAATTGTGGCTTAAGATAACTCTCCTTGATTGGTGTAATGTATTAGCTAACGAGATGCCCGCTTTTAAAGACGCTCAGTCACTACCTTGGAAAGCCTGCTGCCCTCCAGAGAACACTTCCCCCCCTTTTCTGGCACCCCTGAGTGTTTGTGACTTTAAAAATAGAATAAAATAAAATAAAAATAAAAGAAAGAACTCAGATTGGAGGGCTGTGACAAAACCAACCCGAGAGCAGCTCCAGAGATTGCTCTTGAGAGATTGACAGCTTCTGAGATTGAGCACAGTTAAAAAAAAGAAACCCTCAACATAGCTATCAGAAGAGGAGTGCGGATGGTGCCCACAGCCCAGCCCTGGCACCTCCATCCCACGGCTGAGTCGTGTCCCTGCCTTTGCCGGCGTTAAAGCGCTCTGGGGATGTGGGATACGCGATGGAAGAACCACGGTCTGCTCTGCATGGGACAGGCGGGGGAGATGGGCTGTGCTGTGCCAGACAAAACATCTGGCTACAAGCAGTGCATCTCCAAACCCTTCTCAGTGCCAGTGGGACAGAGCAGGACTGAGGATGTTATTCAAGTAGGAAAGAATAATTAAAAATAAAATAAAAATCCTGCTTTTGCATCATCAAGAATCCCAAGGGACTTGTGGGGATAGTGAGGACAGCTCCTCCATAGCATCCTCTGTAACCCAAGCAGCTCCACAGTGCTGTTCTAGGTGCATACTGTGCACAGAGACAAGGAGAAGGAGGTACCAGGGCATGTGTTGTGACTCCCAGGATTTCTGCTGCCAGCTCTGCCAGAGAGCAGCCCCTCTGCACAGTTCCCTATCCACACAGGTCTCGCTCCCTGCTCCTCTTTGTAAGGTGCTCAGATTTTCACATCACTGCTGCTACACCCTTGGGGAAAAAAAAAACTACTTTGTTTTTCTGGCCTGCTATAAAAAGTGTCCCCATAAAACAATTCCTGACCTGGAACATTACCCAGAAGTTCTCTTTCATCACTTAAAATGTTTGTGCACATTATAATTGAAAACTGGAGATCAAACTCCACCTGGGAGAATTTCACTGAACTTATGCCCAGGAAGGGCTAATGCCTTGGTGAAACTGCCTTTTCATTTACCTTCACTGTCCCTTCAACTTCCACAAACCAGCGTCTCAGCATAGCCTGGATCTGCCCATCAGTCAGCTCAGGATTGGCATCATGGATCTTCTTTTTTACCACATCTTCTAGAAGAAGACGTCTTAATCTCCAGTAGAAGAAGGTACGGGAAGTCTTCCAGTCTAGAATGTCCTGCCCCAAGACAGAAGTGGAGAAGGAGAAATGAGTGAGGGACAACATTTAGATGGAGAAATACCTGTGCCCCATTCCCTGTAGAAATAAAGGGGTTTCAAACAGACACAGATGAGTCAAGGTGTCAGAAAACATGATGTGCTTGTGTTCCAGGGCCAGAAAACAGCTGGCATGGGGAGAGGAACTGCTGCTGTGGCAGGAGTCACCAGGACAGAGGTTTGTTTGCAGCCCCACAGGATGACAAGTTCCCCTGATCCTGCTGCCTCCAGCAGCGCCTGCCCCTCCAGCGATGTCCCCAGGGAAAGCCCCACCATACTCACAGTTATGACGCCCTTCTCCTGCATCCGGCCAGGTGTGTCGTGCAAGTCAGCAAACTGCATGGCTACCTGGTGGTAAATGGGGATCAGGAATTCCTCCCGCTCCTTCAGCTTGGTCTCCAGCTCTTTTCGGTCGGCAGGGCTCAGCTCAGGGGTACCTGCAACGAGGCACCACTTGAGTCAAATGTAAGCATTTCGTAGTGTCATTGAGGTTGGAAAAGACCTCTAAGATCATCAAGTCTGACCATCAGCCCAACACCACCATACCTACTAAACCATGTCACAAAGTGCCACGCCTGCGTGCTTTCTGAACCCCTCCAGGGATGGAGACTCCATCACTGCCCTGGGCAGCCTCTGCCAATGCTTCACCACTCCTTCAGTAAAGAAATTTTTCCTAATATCCAATCTAAACTTCCCCTGACACAACTTGTCCTCTTGTCTTATCACTTCTTCCTTGGGAAAAGAGACCAGCACCCACCTCGCTACAACCTCTTTTCAGGCAGTTGCACAGAGCGATAATGTCTCCTCTCAGCCTCCTCTTCTCCAGGCTAAACAACCCCAGTTCCCTCAGTTGCTCCTCATAAGTCTTGTTTCTCTAAACCCTTCACCACCTTTGTTTGCTGCTCTCCAGACATGAATTTCAGCCCAGATTTCCTGCCACCTATATTCAGGCAAGAGCTTCAAAGGAGGTTTCACCATGGAAACTCTATTCCATTTAAATGCCAATGAGCTGAGCTATCAATTAAGTGACATTTACTGGACTTACTCCTAAAAAAGAATAATGTCCCAACACGCAGTTCATTTAGCAAGAAGCATGAACAATGTAAAACCACCTACAGGAATTCAAGTTCTCCTGCAGGCTGGTTCCTGCCAGCAGCCGTTAGAGCTGCTGCCTCACTAGGAAAGCACACAAGTTACACTGGAGATGCCAACACCGCTCACATTCCGTTCACCATGACCAGCACACACCAGCTATAATCATGGAATAACATGATGGACAAGAATAAAACTGTGTAAAGAAGATAATGGCCTGTGGAATTCATAATTCTTAATTTATTGTAAAACATTTAGCTCAGATAAAATTAACTTTGATTAAAACAAAACCACACATTAAACAGTTTCTGATTAATTTTGGAATTGCCTGACCCAGACTAAGCCAGGCGAGGGGAAACACGTGGTGCTGCGGAGGCACGTGGGAAGTGGCAGAACAAGGTGCTCCTTCCCGCAGCTGCCCCCTTATCAACCCAAGAATGCAAATCCCCTTTTCTCCCTGTAACAGATCACAGTGAGAGCAGCTCTCCACTGAGCCTGCAGTCATTTACACCAGGTCAAAGTTGGCCCAGAAGTAGGTTGATGCTTCTCCTACATCTGCAAGAGGTCCTGCCGCACAGGCAGAGTATTTAGAGCCAATCTTCCTTCAATTATTTAAGCAAAGATTGCAATCTGAGCCAAATTATACTGTACTGGATACTCTGCTGAATTTGCCATTTTTAACCTCCCTCCCACACCGGAAGCTCTGGTTGCAAGTTCATGACCTCAGAGCCAGCTGCCTCCCATCCCACCCCCCCCTTTTAAAGCCAAGGTCGCTGGCAATCAGAAGCCGGGTCATGGATGAGTCTTGCTTGTCCTGCTCAGAGCATTGGTGGGTTGTAACATTCAACTGTCCTAGGCACCTTCCATTCAAATGTTAATATAACCACCCCACCTGGGAGACCACAAGTGTGTACAGAGGTGAGCTAAGGTCTAAAACAAAGAGTTGTCCTACCCAGCAGCAGAAGAAGCCAACAGGAGAACCAGGAACAAAGGCTGGTGCCAAGATTCAGCCAGAGGACAACGCTCTATTCCTTATTATCTCATAGCCTGAGCACCATAACTGCATTTTGTGGTGTGTGAACACCACCAAGTGTTTTTTGGTTTTAATCTTTATTGTTTGGGAAGGAATCTCAATGAGATTAAATGCAACTCTATCATTACATCAACACCTATTGTTAAAACTGCCAGGCTGCTTCCAGGCTGTGGGACATGGAAGGCAATTGCTGGGGAGAGGCAGGTGGATAACTGAGCACCAGGATCCTGAGCAGCTCCATGGCCACCACCCAGTCTGACAACAGCAGGGTCTGGGATCGCAGCAGGAAGATAGAGCAACCCAAGTCCCTCCCAACAAAACCACGTGAAATAGGTGGGCAGAAGCTGTATGAAAAAACAACAGGGAACACTTTCACTCAGTGCAAAATCAAATGGTAGAACTCCCTGCCACAGGAGATCCTGAGCGCCAGAAGTACAAATGGGCTCACAGAATGTAATCAGACAAATTGATGCAAGTCCACCACAGGCTTCTAAGCATGCAGATGCAGATATAAATCTGCTCTCAGGAAGCCTCTGAAGCACAGGGCTGAGGAACCTGAGAGGGCATCCTGGGCAAAGCATCGCACTGTGTTTGCACGATGCTCCTACTCTTTCCCTGAGCACGCAGGACTGACTCCCAACACACACGGCGACCCAGGGCGTTAAGAACCCCCAGGGCTTTCACTGCAGCAGCTCATGCATAGCACTGTGGCCCACCTTCAGGCCCTGTGCTTTTCTACCTAGCACTGCCTATATTTTCATTTCCTTCCAGAGTTCCTCTTCTAAATCAGAACAGGTTTGAACACACAAACACACACACAGAGCCCAGCCAGACAATGATTCTTTCTGGGGACGGAATGTTTTTATGTGCCTACCAATATAAATGCTACCTAACCTCTCAAATGCTTGTAAGAAGGTTTTAATTAAGAGAAGCTACTCTTATAACCTTCAGAATAAAAAATTATCTATATTTATCCATGTTGAGTTCACAGGCTCCTACACCTCCCTGTTTTAAATGGCAATGCTTGCACTTAAGCCAGTGCCGCTCATGTATTCTGGCCGATCTGCCACACTCATGGTGTACAGTCAAACCAGCCAGGCCCAGTAATGATTTAGGTGAGATTAACAAATATGTCAATGTCTATTTTCTGCTTAATTTAAAAGCAGCGTCTATAAAGATTTTTGACTTCTGAACCCTGTTCTCCTGGAAGAAAGAAGGTAACAATGAGGAGGGGGGATAAAGAGTGATTATCCCATCATCGATCGTTTGTCAGGAGCATTTCTTATTCACTGGACTATTGTAAAAAGCTAAGCTCTCGATCAATCCTGTAAGCCCCCTGTACAATTAAATATCTTGGAATGGTTTTCTTTCTTTCCTAGTCAGATCTTGAGGCCGCAGGGTTTTTCAGAAAGCTGGGGGTTTATTTATTTATTTCTCAGGAAAAGAAGTCTCCTTCCACAAATCTTATCCTGGCAAGGAGAGAGGATTTAAAATATGGGATTCCTTTGCTCTAAAGGTACTTGACAGTTAATGAAACTGTTAAAGTTTAAATCATAGGAACATTATAGACCCCTAGGTATGGATTGGCTACTAATCAATAGAGAAACAAAAGAAGCAGCACTCTGAAACCGCCACATTAGAATGCAAACACAAAGCACAGTGGGTTTTGGCATGCAGGTTGGGCAGGTAGGTGAGACAAGACAACAATTTAAAGGAAGAAAGAACATGTGTGACCTTCCTGCCTTGGCAGGCAGCACAGGACACCTTCTAAGGCAGCATTCTAAGTGCCATAAAACGCCACATTTATCTTGGACTGCAGTTTGCACTGCAGTCTCCAAGCACACTTGTGTCTATATATAGCGCTGGTACGATCGCAGCCATCGGCATGATCGGAAGAGACCAGGTAGATGTCTTATTCCACTTCCCAACACCTTTAAAGCCCACCCACAGTGCTAAATGCAGCAAGATCTCTTCATTCTATGGTGACTTCTCTTTTTTTTTGATCAATAGCAAAACTAACAAGTTGGAAAAATGCCCTGAGGAAGCAATAAGGGTATCATCAAGGTACCAAAAAGATCAGAGACTCCTGAGGTCAGAAGAGCAATGCCCACAGTCCCTGCTGGGGAAGGGGCTCTTGCCCAAATGCCCTTCACCCTACAAGTATTCTCCATGAACAGGTGAGGGATTTGCTTTTGCTAAGACTCTCTGCATGAACAAAGATACCCAGTAACATCAACAAAACCACACGTAAGAAGTATTTCACCTAAAATATTTCCAAATACAGCCTAGAAGAAGCTGGTGGGTCATGCCTGCCTCTCTCGCCCATCATTCTTGCCCTGGCCAGTGCCCACCTCTGCAGGTTGACACTAGCTTCTCCATCCAGCTGTTCTAGTCTGGCTTTCAGGGTTACAGACTCTTTCTTTCATGCCCTACAGCATGTAACAGGCCTCCAGACCTCAAGGATGGGCTCTCAGTACCCCATGGCACAGAACAATAAATGCCAAATACTACAGCTGCCAAAACAAGTCCTTTAACCCCTCTGCAGAGAAGGCTTCCTGGCTGTTGTAGCAGGGACACGCGGGTGTGCTTTACAGTCGTGATCATGCAGGAAAGCTTCCAAGGAATTGTCCTCCCCATGCAGACAAATGGAAAAGCTGCTGCAATAAATCCACACAGAGACCTCTCCTGTAAAGCACTCTGATACTGGATATCAATTCATACTCCTCTCCAAAAGTTAAGGGAAAGCATCACAGCAGGGAAAGCACCATCTAAGGTATTTTGATTTGTGCCCCACTAAACCAAAATCCCTCTGAAGGAAGCAGCATCTCCACATCCCTCAGATGGACGTGGTGGCAGAGGAGCCCGCGACAGCACGGTGTCCTGCAGCGGCTGCGGTGGCAGGGCACAGGCTGCCTTTAATAAAGTTCCTGCCAGACGGAAATGGCTCAGCAGGACCATGAATCACGGCTTCCCATAACATTTAGTAGCAAAGTGCTTTTTTTAAATATGACCAGTTTAACAGGTTAGACAAAATGACTTCAAGAAATGTTATTGTAGGTTCCCTCTGATTGCAAGAGCCAGGCAGCTTCTGAATCAATTTGATGGTTTATGGTTTCTAAGCTGCTAAAACGTGGGATTTTCTCCCTCACCCTCGGCGCACAGCTTCAGCCTGGTTGAGCATTTCCTTGCCTCTTCCTCAAACACGCACTCGAAGACCTGGCCAACGCCCAGCATCAAGACCTCTGACCCAGCCAATTTATGGAGACAGTGCTCATGCTCACTCTCAGGTTCTGCACACTGAGAACCGGGCAAAGCCAATGGCTTCAACCCAAGCTCCATCGCACCCAGCAGAGGCACAAGTGGTTGTTGAGTGAGCGGCTGGTGAGCACGAGCGTGCTGCTTGTGGCCACTGTTTTTAGCCAAGCAGTTAAATCCCACTGCAGGATGTGCTGCATGGGTCCTTAGGAAACAAAGTCTGAAGTACAGCAGTTTCTCTGCATCCAATGACATAATTAAATGTCAATTTTAATGGTGCTTATGACTGCTCCATCTAATTTCCACACCTGCAACAGGAATCTCCCCACATGAATCTCACCTTCTCTTCCTCTGCCTTTAACAAAGCTCTTGCCAGACAAAAAAATCAGCAAAGACAGCAAGACTGCCAACTGTGTCCAGGCTGCCCAGGTAAGTCACTTCCCACCCCAGCTGGAGGGAGCCGCTCCAGAAGGGAGAAGGAAGGTCACTCAGAGCCACTGACATCCCTGGAGAGACAGGCATTTTTGGATTGTGGCTTGTTTCTTTAAATGAGACTGCTTGTAATTGCTTCACTAAATATTCAGCAGGATTTATGTTATAAAGGTGCAATATGAAATCGCTGTGAAGGTCACACTCTGCCATGGCACGGGCTTGAAATATCCTTACACAACTGCACTGTGTGATGTTCCACCCCAGTCCTTCCTGACTCTTTCCTCCTAAGGTCTCGTGGCATCAGAGCAAACGGGTGAAGTGTGACAGGTACATAATGCCAAAAAATTCCTGTTTGGGGGAAAAATATAGAGACAGCCCTCCCAGGAGGACATTCATGATGTTCATTATCATGAAGGAACTGTCAGAAATCAGTACTTGCTCTTCTAGAGTCATGATTATGAATTAACAACGATTTACACGCAGCAGCACTTGCACACAGAAGCGGTTACTGGAAATCAGCATCGCCTAAAAAGACAAAGTCACAACCGCCCTGACTGCATTTGTCCAAGACTTCATGAGGGATGGAATGGCAACAGCAGCATTTTTCTTAGCTGTTGCTGAAGAAAACAACCAGCATTTTGATTAATTGTAACACTGACCAAGCAACTCCCCACTTAAAAAGAATTACTAGACTTCACAGCTGCAATCTAACTTTCCAAGCTAAAGCTTGGAACAAGACAGGTCACAGGATGGAAGTTTACAGCCGTTCAAGAAACAAGGCTGTCCCTGGTTCCCCAGCAAAGTCCTCACCAGGTGACAGAGTCAGGGTCAAGAGGGACCTGCGGGTTCAATTCTGGTACCGTCCCCCAGCATGTTTACTTTCAGAGAGGAACCGCAACGCTGAAGTGGAGTTATGGGTTCAGTGCTTGAGTGTTCACTCATTACTGGGAAATTTAAGAAAAGTTTTGCATGCTCTTTAGACAAATACAGTGCCAAGCAAGGCAGGAGCCAGCAGCACAGCAAACACCCACTGCTCCCACCTCTCACCGCGCTGCCGTACCTGGGGAGCCGTGTGCTCCTTCTCCTGTGCCTCGCACAGTGTCTGCAGGCAAATGCAGAACGGGCAGAGCATTTCAAATACAATTAAATACGCACACGAGCACTCGGGCAGCTATTTCACAGAATGAGCTGAAGAGGATATTCACACTACTACAACACAGAGCAGGTGATGACGAGATGCTTCCCCTTTACTATGAGATAAATACCTGACAGGAGAAATGCAAAAATCTTGCTTTAACTGAAGCCATTTTCCCACTCCTTTCATTCTTATTCCACCAAATTTTTCTGTACATTACCCTGTCCATCTGACACATTACGTGCCCAGCATCTACACGACAAAGGTAATTTTTATTCCACTCCTACATATTTTACTCTAATTGTAATAAATAAAAAACATGAAATTGCATCTCCATATTTTTAACTACAGCCTGAGGCTTGCAGTCGGAATTGTTCCTACATTTCCAGGCAATTGCTGCTCTCTTGCACACCTACTTGGAGCGGAAACGTGCTCTTGGGCAGGATGAGGGTTATCCTTTCTTCCCTTGCCCTTTGCTCTGCACTGTTTGCCGGTTTGTAATAGCACAACTCTGAGTGACATTTTAATAAAACATGGGGCTAATAAACATTTCAGCAATAGTGCCGGAGAATTGATAATGAACAGATTTATGTCAAATTATTCAATATCTGCCAGCCTTTTCTGCTCTCACACTCCCCAACTGCAAGTCCAACCCCAGTGTTTCCAAGCGCCTGGAATGAGACCACAGCCACCCTCCTTCCCCACCCCTCTGCAACAGGCACACGTTTGAGAGTGTGTCCCTTTCCTCTGCTATTCAGCAGCTCCAGGGAGGGATGACAGCCATTCAGGGGTTAAAGAGAGGCAGTGAACCCCCAGCTAATGAGTAAGAATTCAGCAGGCAGTGTAAGATAAATGGAGCTTTCTCTGCTTCTGCTGGAGTCAGCATGAACTGCGGCCCTGCGGCTTGTTTGTGGCAAATGGAGTGCGCGAAATATCAAAGGGCAGTGATCCAGAAGAAGACCGACTTTGACAAATTTTAAATTGGCCAGAAAGAAAACCAGAAAAAAAAAAAAATTATGCAATTCAGTGTGTCCTGCAATCTTGGCTTTCCTGCTAAGGTATGGAATTAGTGGCAAAACAACAGCAATGATCGCCTGATGTTGGGAGCAATTACCAGCCATCTAAGTGAGATGCTTATCAGTGACTGAAGCTTTTAGAGCTCTCTGTATGTACAGTTGTAAGTGACTTGCTCTTGTGTTGCAGTCATTTTAATTAAAGTGTATGGAGTTTGCTGGGAGTAATTACCCTGTAGAGGAAGAGGGGAAAAAAGCCCTGAACAGGCTCCTGCCTCCTCACATAGCGTTGTGTTGGATTTTTGAGGCTGTTGGCAGAGAACTGTATCCCCATTTTTGCCCTGTATTTTTTCCATGGATGCTGGTGCAGGTCCCACCGGTGTGACTGAAGGGATGCTCTGCAGGTGCCCAGGACCCAGTCTGGGTAAGGGACCCTCTGGACGGGCCACCCAATAGGGACTAAGATTGCCTTGCTCTGCTCTCCCTCCTTCCTCCAGCACTTCAGGATTTAAAATGCCCCACAGGCAGTGACTCTGCTCCTGGGAAAAGACTCACCCAGATGTTGCCACGCAGAAGACACCATTTCCTTGCTGAGGTTTGTTCTTCAGCAAAGCCAGTGTTTTTTTACAGTGGGGCGAAGGTAACTGCTCTCAGAAACAGTGCTCCTGCCGTAGTGCCATTTATCTGCGTGGACCTGAGCTGACTGCTCAGCACTTTGCCTTCTCTAACCACACATCTGATTTCTCCTTCCCCTGGAGACCTGTGCACTGCGGAGACAGCTCTCCCACCTCAATGGCAGAGGTGGAAACACCTGCAGGAGATGCAGCTGTGAGCCCTGACTGCGTAAGAACCTGACTGCAGCCTTTACACTGTGAGGTGTGAAACACCTGCCGAGTGTTTGTTGGGACCCTGGGCTGTGTCTCCATGATTTGGTGTAGTCACACTATGCATCTGCTCCTAAAGGTACACAGGCATGTTTAACAGGTCAGAAGTGAGGGTTTGTGAAAAAAATCTCCTTGCTGCCGCTACAAACACTAAAATTAGTTGTTAATTCCAGCAGACACAGGCAGACAGAACACATCCATCCATCTGGGTATCCATATCCACTCTCCCACACAGTAACACACAGGAGCAACCTGATCCAGTGGGAGGTGTCCCTGCCCATGGCAGGGAGGTTGGAACTGGATGATCTTTAAGGTCCCTTCCAACCCAAACCATTCTATGATTTTATGAATGCACCCAAGCAAGATCTGAACTCAGACCAAACTGCAGCCTTGTGCTGGTCTGCAAAATCAAACGTCTGCTAACCTGTTTCTTGCCCAGAAAGCAATCAGCACAGTGAGGGAAAACAAAAGAGAGTGCAAAAATACCATCATTAAAAAAAAAGAGAGTAAATGTCTTTGATGCTACCAGACATCAGAAAGAACCTGGTTTTCAGCAAACAGCTGATTCTTAACACTCCCCACACCCTTTACAATTATTCCCTTCCCGAGGCATATCAGAATGGTTAAGTGTTGCACTGCCATAAATTAAAAAAAGCTAAATAACAAAATGTAACTGCAGCAATAGCCACGATTTATCAGTCATTTGCAGAACACTTTTCCTCCTGAAGGATCCCAAAAGCCTTTATAAATTCAAACCATACCCACATAGCGTGCTTCTTCACTACTGAAATGTAGTCAATTTTGGAGGTAAAAAGAGGCTCTGTAAGATTATACTCTTATAGTAAGAGCTAGTAAAGAACTATTTAAAGAGCCTATTCCCTGAGAGGGTACATATCTGATATTAAGTACATTTTGCTGAACACTCTGTATTTTGGGTTGTAGCGTGTACACCAGGCGCTGGGATCATTTGGAGCACAAGGCACAGTAATAATCCAGCACCAGCAGTGACGTGCTGGCCACTGAGCACTGCAGAGCACCCCGTAATTTCACCAAGGAGGTGAAGAATACTTTTTATTTTCTTGAAACTGCAGAGCAGACAGATATCATTACTCAAAACTACCTCGGACACACAGATAGCCCAGCAGCCCAAAGCCTCTTTGACCAAATTCTTAGTTACACCAAATGACACCAGCTGAATGTTTGGCCCACGAGCTGAGCTGAGCAATTGCTGAAATGGAAACTAGAGTCAAGCATCTGTAGTGTCTGTGGTAAGAGCCATTCAATGGAAACAACAGTAAAAAAAGAAATCAGTCCAGAAGAACCCCATATTACACACACCCTAGGTATGCTAAATGCACGTGAATATCCTTCTCACACGTACATTGCCTCATCTGGTTTTCTTTCCAAGTTAGATGACAGTAAATAAAAATTATCATGAATTTGATAAAATGCCTGAGTGCCCCTTTGCAAGGTCTATAACCACATTCATTAGGCACCCGCTGAACGGATCGCCGCCCCGCCAGCCCCGCGCAGACGTACCCAGCCGCTCCGCCAGGCGCGTGTAGACGGGGTCCACTCGCCTCATCGTCTTCACCAGATCCTTCCTGCGGAATTTGATTTCTACAGTCCCCTCTGGTTCCAGGATTCCTCCTCTGATCAGTGATGGGAAAAGAGAAAAGAGAAAAGAAAGGCACTTTCAGGTCATCAGACAAGGGGAAACATAAAATGGAATGGTTCAATGTTATCTAGAAAGTATGTAAAAAAAAGAAGAGAAGGGGTAGAGGGAGACAAAACAAAGAGAAAGAGAGAACAAGAAAGAAAGAATCTTAGCTACTATTTATCCAATGCCACAGATGCACTCCAAGCGCCACAGGAAGATGTGTATCCAGCAGTACAGCTTGGCACAAGCAATGCTCTTCGGCACTCCCTTTTAAGCTGTGATCTGAAAGCCCTTTCAAAAGATAGGCAAGCTTTCTGAAACAAACCAATTAACCAGCCATTTTCATTAGAGATCCTGCTCACTTCCCAGGTCAAAGACAGAGGAGTGCGTGACTCGAAACTTGGGCTTGGTAAATAAAATCATTTCAGCCTTTAACTGTGAGGGCGGGAATAATGAGGAGGAGGAAGGGCAGCACTGAGGGTTACAGAACAGCAGCAGCAATTAGAAATATTACAGATGCATAATGGTGCTTAGGGATAGCATAACATATTTTCAAAATAATCTCTTTCTTGGCTACTGGAGCTCAAGACCCCTTGAGTCCAATTACAGCTCTGCAAACCACACACGGTCCTTCCTGATGTCTCCCAAGGTGAGGAGCTGCCTTGAGATTTCCAAGAGGCGAGCTCACGCTGCCAGCATCCCAGAAAGGCACAGGGCAGAAGCAGCAGGGGAGGCAGTGGTGCCGGCATGCACCCAGAAAACATTTGGTGTGGGAAACAGTTTGTAGAAGTCCTGCTCATGCTGTGTCTGACTGCAAAGTAAACAAGCTCCATGTTTTCAAGTAGGAAAAGAAGGACAAAAACTTCTGACTTCCAGAAGGTGAAGATCAGACAATGTTTTGCTGAAGACATAGGAAACACTGGCTGACAATGCTCTCTGCCTCGCTTCTTAGAAGAAAGAGAGCCAAGCATCCCATCAGGAGCAAAATTCAGCTGCAAGGGGCAAGGGAAACAGGCATCTGGAAAGGGAATCTTCTCAACTGCTCCCCACATACACTTTTCTCCCAGGAGTTCTGCCCTGCTGAAACAGCAAGACTTGAGAGGATGTGCTGATAGCACAGTATTCATGCTGTACTTCTATGCACCTTCCTTCTATCTACAGATAGCCCAGGTAGATTTTTAGAGATTCTTTAAAACATTTTTATAAACCTGCTCCCTAGAGTTTGCCTGTAGTTTTCTATCCTGAACATCCAGTAACTAGAATTTCACTTACCCAAGTTATATCTTATTAACAAGTGTAACTACTCAAGTGCTCATAGGACAGACAGTACAGCGCTCAGGGACTTCAAAGTACACACTTATTAATTTGTGTACACAGGCACCTGTTTCAAAGCACAAAGCACAGTGTTGAAATATCAGAATGTTGAAAGAAAGAACCTAAGCAGCAACATCTCACCGTGCTTCGTGAATGTCAGCAATGAACCTTCACAGAAGCTGGCTCACACCAGCTACAGAATTTATCCCCATCCAAGTCTGAGTCAGGAGAGGGCCCAGATTGTCCCAGCTGTGATCACTACACAGCAACGTCTTCCAAGACACTGGTTACAACTGGAAAGCAGTCAGTCCTTTTCACTAATGAACTGTCACACACTTAACTGTGAGCTTCTGGCTCAGCCAGGTGATTAGGCCTCAGCAGGTGGTTCTGGAAGGAGAAGGCTGCCATACCTGCTTTCTCGGTCTGCGTACATCTCCATGTGACGAGGATTAATGGTAGGGTCAATCACAGCCCAGGATCCTCCTCTCAGCTCCGCCTGCGGTGGGATGTAAATAAGCACGGGCTGGCGATACTCTCTCAGGCCGTCCACAATGTAGGCACCAAACTTGAGCACCTGGTCATACATGTCTGCAGAAAAAGGACACAACATGGCAATGCTTCAGCCTCATCATGCTTGGCCAAACTGCAAAAACCCCACAGTTATCCAGCTCTCCCAGTCACCTCCTGCTACCATACCGCAAGGTCTGGACAGCACAATCCGGACCCGGGCAAGATAGGCTGAGAAAGATGTTCCCACAATCAGCCCTGCTCCCAGGCACTGGACCTCCACTCTGGAGATGTGGTCTGGATGCTTCCAGTGTAACCACATCTATTCACAAAACATGAACTGCAGGGTCCTCAGCTCACACCAGCCAGTCCTAAACCATGCTACTGTACTTCCCAGCCAAGCCAATGTGTATTCCAGCAACTCAGATTAGGTATTTCTGTACTTAACATGAGCACAGCTGCCCATTTGCAGACTCAATACACAGACCTGTATCATGATTCATAGATGTCCATGGCACACCTAACAGCAGCAGCCTCTTCGTGTATCTTCATAAAAATTAGTGTGTGGGAAGGGTTTAGATGTGAAATCACATCCTTCTATTCTTGCATTCAGATTTAATGCACTTTGCTCAAAATTAATAAGAACAACTCCTTTGTGTAAAGACACATTGAAAATATCAGCCCCAAAGGTGATTTAAATAAAAGAGAAAAAAAGGAAGGCAAAAGAATTTATATGCGATGATATTGTTTATAATGGATATAGTTCCTAAAGGAAACAGGCAGCCTCAAACATATATATTTTGTTACATATAATTATATATGTAAGTATCAAATCAAATATACAAGTAATGAAAAATACTTATTAGGATGACTCAGTCCACCTCTTTGTTCAATAAAGGACTCTATCCTACATTTCTTTCCCAATGCTTTTTGAAGCTTTCGTTTAGAAATCCCAAACAATAAATCTACTTCTTCTTTAGGGACATTTCCACAGCCAAATAGATGAAATTTTCCTCAATATTCACCCAAACTTCCCCTCCTTCATCATGTCCATTAATTTCATATTACTTACTTCTTGCATCACCCTACATAATCTCTCTGCTCCTTTGGGCTTCCTATAAATAGCAGCCAGCTTTCCAACAGGGTTTGTTTTTCCCTTAGAATAGGTATTCGTTTCTCATATCTCCCAGGACAGTACTTTCCATCCATTTTGTTCTTTGCTCAGCGCCTCCCTGTTTGCCCAATTTTTCTGACTGTTAAAATACCAGTGCCCAGAGAAGAAACACTAAGAGGGCTGCGTAGATGAGCCACGCACACGTGCTGGTCTTCAGAAACAGACAGAGACACTTTTATTCCTTTATAATTCTTACAATCATTTGAGAAAGTCATCATTTCCAGGGAAGAAAGACCCTCCAGCCAAGGTCCCCTTGTCATTTAACCCCAGTTTAATGATAAGCATTAACATGAACATAGTTAAGCTCTTTGGGAAACACACACTCTTACACATATACTCACAGACTAACATACACAGAGCAAGTGAGAGAGGTGTATATCAAGTCTGTGTGTATATATAATGTGTGAGTATATATACATATTAGCATCATAGGCACTGATGTGATCTCTTGAGTTCATTTGCAAATCCATTGTCCAAGTACCCAAGAAAGAGTTTCATGTTATTTAAGAAACGTCAAATGCTAATGAAGAGAAGAACAATTTACTTCCTCTAATTGAGAATAAACATAAATTCTGGCAGAGACAGTGGGGACTGCAAACCAAACAAAACTCCAACCTTTTCCTTTGTCCTGAGCAAAGAAAAAGACCTCAAAAGGGGTGACAAATTTATTACTAATTACACAATTATTTTATTATGTAGTGCTAGTAATAAACCACTTGAAGTACTTTCAGCTAATTCTAGTGTTAACAAAATAATTGCTTGATTCAAATTATTTTAACTGAATTAATTCTTTACTAGACATTTTTTACTAGTGCTACATAATAAAATAATTGCGCAATTAGCACTACATTTTTCACTCCTGCCAAGGGTATATATTTTTCTCAGGTTAAGTGTAGAAAAAAGAAGCACTACTTGTTTGAACGAGGCAGAGGTAGGAGGAGCAGATGAACTGAGGGAAACTCAATGCTTTCTGTGCTTCTCTCTTTCAGGTTTACCATCAGCAAGGCCAGGGAAGCATTCCCATGCCTGCAACACTTCCAGGATCGGACTGTCAAAGCTGTCCAGAAGCCTGGACTTCACCGCTGTGTGCTTCTGAACCAAGTCACTCCTTTTGGGATCCTGCAACACAGCACTTCATTGTCTGGGAATGTCCCAGCAGCCTTAGCTTAATATTTTATCTATGGATTTACACCAGCTGCTGGCTTCTCTCGTGCACTCAAAGTTTCCATCAAGCCCAATGGTGCCCTTGTTCCAGATCTGGCTGTAAACATCTCTGTTGTTGAGTATTTCCACTTTTTGTTAAAGTAACAGCTTCTACTAATGGAGAACAAGTTTTGCCCAAACAAAAGACAACCAACCCGAGTGCCACCAGTGAAGGGTCCTCATGGTTCACAACCATCTCCAGAGCACAGAAACTGCTGAGCTCCAGACAGGAGCCAAGGGGACCTGCAGTGGCCACAGGCCATGGAAGGGTTCAGAACTATCTCTAGCTGCTCTTCTGCAGGCTTTTCCTCTTCCACAATCTCAGCTGTTCATTTGCCTACATTTACCACTTCAGCAAAGCAGGGACTCTTAAAGAATAGACATTTTTAAGAGGTAGAATATAAAAGAGTTGATGAAGATCATAAAAACACTGCAACAACCCCAGACACCTGCTTGTAGTCCCCATGTCCAAGCACCAGAGCATACAACCTCCCTGATCTACCCTAATACTGCATTTGAGTGTGAAACCATGAAACTTTTGCCACCCTGTGACAACTGCCTCCTCTTTGCAGTTTTGCTGCATTCTCCACTCTTACAAGGGAAAACAGTGCACTGAAATTAACTGCTACAGGTGTAAATGATGCCAGGTCCCAGCGGTGCCTGCTGCTCTGTGCCTGAGCTGCCTGTGCAGCACTTGGTAGTGTGTAAACTTTATAAATTGTTAACACTGTAAGTAACACTGTGTTTAAAACAAAACACAGTTAAAACAAAACCCAATTGCTTCCATCATCATCTGTGCAGCACAGCACATCACACACAATTCAAGAGCAGGCTGTCTGCACAACTGTTCTTGCAAAGCAGTTGCTTTATGTTGAGACTGGAAAAAATAAAACATATATGTGGGCCAAATTTAATTCCCCTATTAATTGAAATAGCATAAAAGGCACTTGCAAGACAGAAATGCTGCAGGAGCCCTCTAAGACGAGCAGTGTTGGTTATTCAGCAGGGCAGACAGCATTCACAGCACACTTTCCTGTTCTCTGCGCAGCTGCAGCGCGCATCAGTGTCCACTACACATAGGCATGAAATCTGCTGGAAGCTGTTATCATTACACTGTATGGGTAAATATTGGCAGTCAGATGCATCAAGCACACTACAAGGGCCACAAACAGCTTTTTTACATTTCCATAGTGCCAGGCAGCATGCCCTGAACCTCCAAAGCTGGAACGGATCTCATCAGCTTGGCTGGATTATCAGATAGGACCTGAAGGTAAACACCAGGCATACACTGGCTGCAGACACATAATGTCCCTCATAAACCCATTACATACAAGCAGTATTGTCATTCACCATCCAGGTAATCAGAGATTTAAAACAGCCCTTTCATTCTGCTGAATTTTTTTTTTTATTGTTATTTATAACCTGTCCCAGGAAAAAAATAATAAGTAAAACATGAAAAACCAACTGCGAGTGACCCTGTAGCACAAGCAGCGCCGCGGTTTAATGTCGTGGGGATTTGCATGCTATCAAACTATTCATGCCGAGACCAAGACCCTGGTGCTAATTTCCAGTAAATTTCACGCTTGATGTCTCCCCGTTGTGGGTCACCGCCGGTTCGCCTAAATAAACCACTTCCAAATGGCTCCTCCATCTAAATATTCAAGCCAGTTTTTATAATTTAATTTTGCATTATGCTGAACAGCCTTCCGGCCAGATACAGCTCATTGGGGAAACCACCAATGCCATTGTGATATGCCTTTATTTATGTTATTTATTTATTTATTTTATGCCTTGAATTAGACCTCCTAGGCCGACTAGTAAAGAGAGGGGTTTTTTTTCCCTCTCTTCTTTTTTTTCCCTCCACTAATGTCAATTTTCAGCATAGCAAGAGCTGTCTCTAATCTTTTCCTACTCATTACACACAATTTTGGAGTCATTTTACCCACAGTGCAGTCGGCTCCTGGCAGCGTGTTTGTGTGCACTGAGGGGTGGCATAATTGTTTATTTTCCCTCCCTGCATAATCCCCAGCCAGTATTGAAACCAAAACTGCAAACAACTCCCTGAGGAATGGAGAGAGCGTCAGGAGAGACCAACGCTCGCCACGAGGACCCTCACAGCACACAAGATGCAAACAGGGCCAAGGTGTGAACTGCAATGGCCCTGTTCTTCCCTCTCCTGCTGCTGCCAGCTGGGGCATGGACTATAAATATTTGCATTCTCCCAGTGCTGTTTCCACCTTGGGTTGCATGGTCCCAACTCCAAACCTAAGCTCCGTCTCTGAGGGACCCTGGAAAGGGCTCTGACCAAGTGAGCAGAGCACAGGGAGGTAAAACAATATTGAGTGACTGCATGGTAAAGTTACACCAACAACTTCCCCATAAGTTTTGTGGTAGAGAAAGCAAGTTACAAAGGGAGTGCAGGAGCAGGATATGGAGCAGTCACCATCCTGAAAGATAATGGGTATTTTCCATAAGAAAGGATTTTGCCATAGAAGCATTAAGGTTGGAAAACACTTCTAAGATCACCCAGTCCAACCATCAACCCAACACCACCATGCCTACTGAATCATGTCCCGAAGCGCCACATCTGCCCGCTTTTTGAAAACCTTCCAGGGATGGTGACTCCACCAGGATGGTGTTCCAATGCTTCACTACTCTTTCAGTAAAGAAATTTTTCCTAATATCCAATCTAAACTTTCCCCAACTTGAGACCACTTCTTCTTGTCCTATCACTCATTACTTGGGAGAAGAGACCAACAGCTACCTCATTACAATCTTCCTCCAGGTGACTGTAGAGAGTGATAAGGCCATCTTTCATCTTTGCATCTGCTTTCTGCCCTGCTGATGAGATAGTAGAGCACAGCAGCCTTTGCCACCATGCCAGTCTTTCCAGAGTACTTCTATGTTAATGTATCTGTAACTTTTCCTCTGAGTTTGTTAAGTGTCACTTGCAGGTAAGAGGTTGTAATCTTTTACTTATTTAAATTTATAGTATCAATCTCACATTCTTGGCACTTCACAAAGTTTAAAGTAGCGATATGTCGAGCAAAATCTAACTGCTGGTACATTAACTGAGCAGTTTTATAACTGTTCACTTCATACGAACATCACTACCACCAAAAGAGTCAACTGGGAGACAGTCCTTGATAGGACCATATTACAGTGGGAGAAACCATCAATGTTTCCATTTGACAAAATATGCCTGGACATTTTTTGATATGCAACTGGAGCACTGTTAAATCTCCAACTGCCTGTTCTCACTGCAGAGTCTCTGGCCAGTTCCTAGAGCCATACCTGAGGGTACATATCAAAATACAATTGCACTGCTTATTCTGAAAAGACCTTGCTTAGTTTGAAAAGACCTTGCTATCATATTTGCTCCTTACATATTCTGTGTTATTCTATATGTACCTATCAAAGACAGGACACGCATAGGGAGGAGAGGACCGAAACCCTTCCTCACCACAGCTACTGCAGCGCCATGTCCCTTCCCTCTAGCTGGCTGAGCAACAACCTCAACTGACTTTCAGCAGAGCTGGGCAGAGCACTGCCTCAATTTCAGAAGGCTGATATGTCCAAACACTCCGGTAGGGCTGGAAAAGTATTCCCTAATTAGCATTTCTAACAGTGATCACATATTTGCCATGGAAAAGGATGAAGACCGCATCAAAGATGGGTGAAACAGATCCATTCTGCAAGTTTTTGGGTACAAGCTGCCACCACAGTTGAGCCAATCTAACAGTCAATTGCTCCCCAAAGACAGGAACTGCTTCTGTCCCTTGCCCCACATGCTCCCACTGCTGATCTGTCCCCAGAGATGCACTTCAGGCTGCTACACCAGCAGAGCTGACTGGGTAAGTCGCAGTGGAGAATGGAAGTGGTGCCCTGAGCAGTAAGGTCAAGCCACTCTGCAGAACCAACACTGACAGGGGGTCCAAATCGATGGGTACCTTTCATTCCACCAGAGAAGCCTCTCCAGTTAGCAAAGACCATCAAAGGAAGCCCTTCTCTGTTGAAGTCATTGATAGCCTGCGCGGTCTTAAAGGCAGAGTCGGGGAACCACACCTGACCAGCCTGCTGGATTATCTGTTGGGAGTAAAGGAGACTGTTAATACTTGAAACACATTAACGTAAAGGTTTGCATAAAAATACAGAAATGGATGCAACGAGGGTTGTGATGTGGAATTAACAATGAGGAACACAGTGCATGAAATGCTTAGGATCTGCTTGCCCACAGAAAAATCAGGACAATCCTATTTTCACCAACATCAACAGGAGTGTTCCCACTGAGCTAGCTAAGAAGAAAAATAGAGATGGTATGGAAAGCCTGATACTATCACTGCTGCAAGAAGGTGAAGGAGAAGAGAGAGGAAAGGATACACAAAGGAGAAAACCCTGAAGAGATGATATAAGGACAGAGCTGTGAAATCAGACAGGAGAAAAGCAAAACAGCAAGGCAGAAAGGCTATGAAACACTATGGTCACAGTAAGAGAACAGGGAAATGACTTCTGCTTGCCAAATCCCTAGTCCCTGCAACCTCACCTAAGTCACAAGAGAAGCAGAACCACTGGGAAATGTCTCCTGTATGAATGGCCGACACAACTGTCCTCCCAGCAACTCCCGTGCTTTAGCACCACAACAAGGAACGCTTTTTGTCCCACATTTGGGGGAAAAGACTCTCATCAAAACAAGTGCTCTTTCCACAGAGCCATCTGCAGAGGACAACCGTGGAGACGTTCAACCTACCTTGGCCTCTGAGTCCAGGTTTGCAGGATCAGCAGGGATGCTGAGCTCCACCGTCCTTGTTTCTACGGCAACTACTCCTACAGGTATTCCTCCCAGCCTGGTAACACACGAGACAAATCAAAATTCATTATTCTATTGTTACACAACTAGACATTATTTCCAATTTGCATCAAAATACTCAAGAGATACAAATAATGCAAGCTAACGGCAGAAGCATCATTCTGGCCTTTTTGAAGAGTTTAAGAGTTCGCAGCTAAATTTCCAAACAGAACTTAGAGCTCTCAAAGCAAAATCTAGTTCTTAAAACCAGCACATTCCTCACTAAAAATCAAATAGAATAAACTAAAGCCCGAATTCTGAATGACACGGCAACATTTCCACCACCCTTCACCCGATACCATACAGGTTTTGATCCTGAAGGTCCTGACCACGAACAATAAACATGAAGACTCAAGGCTTCTCAAGCGTTGCTCTCACAAGCACTGTCAGCTGATGAAATACACCCACAGGCGGCATGTCTGAGCCACACTAAACCTGCACTTCTTACAGAAACTTCCTCTCCCAAGAGATTAGGATGAATGACAGACAAAAGGTTTGGGTTTGCCTGTCTATCTCCTCCCCAGACCCTCTGCTGCAGGATGACTGCAGGGGTGGGAAGGGTGCAGGGACAGAGGGATGGGCAGGGAATGCAGGGAGGACACTCAGCTCAGCTCTGCTTTGTACAGCATCAACCCACTCTTTTACACAAAAGGCATGTCGCTTGCGATGACAACTGCTTACTCTCAGGACAGGAGTCCCAGCAGAGCCTACACTCTCTCCTCAACCACCTCAAGCTGGATGACACAGCTGCAGGCAGAAAAAGCGACAAGGCCTATGTGCACTAGGGGGTTGAAAATATTCCCATTCACTATGATTAAGAGTCTGCCTAGAAACCCGTAATTGCAGAAGCCGTCTTAAATCGGTAACTTATAACTTCTATATTAGGGCCCATGTGACCTAATAAAGAACATCTTTATCCAAGTATTACAGTTATTTATTGAACTTGAAAACAGCTCAAAACAACTTCTGTTTTCCATTATACTTCATATAAATTTTATCAGGCTAGCACATGAAGATGCTACATCTTGTTTTATAGTGTGTCCCTGGACAAGTTGCCATAGAATAATAAAAGACAATTTACAGCCAACAGCACACATATTCCAAACATACATACAAAAGATGAGTTTTGGCAGCACTTACAGTAACAATCCCAGAAGAATACATTTATATTTGCTTTTTTTCAAAATGCCACTGCTTTTGAAAGAAGTCAGTGTCATTTGTATTATATATCTGTCTGTGAGAGTCCAAAGCAACTTGGAATATGTCAGAAGAAAGGAACTGCAAGTGAAACTGAGCACAGGCCTGGACAGAGACCTTCTAAGCTTTGCCAAATAACTGATCTTCGCCTCACTCCCTGCTCACCAAGATACTGCTTAACCCAAAAGCTTTTAAATAATTGTAGGACATTGTGAGATAAAACTTTAGAGTGTCACGGACGGCAGATAAAAATACCCAAGTGTATCAAAAGGTCACAGGACACCCCAAGGTTAAGTGCTACAATTAGGAGTCGAGTCAGCAGGTATTTTCAGCTCCTCTCAATAATATATAAAGATCAGACAATATTCTGAGTGGAAAGGACCTTCAGGGTGAGAACATTCAGAACCCTGTGAGCAGCAGTGGTCAGAGACATGAAATGCCAAAAAGGCAGAGCTGAGCTGCACCTCCACACAAATGCCCCTTCAGCTCAGCCGCAGCTCATCTCCACCTGGGCTTGGGCAGCCCACAGGCTGCCACGTTGCTCTGTCATGAGCACAGACTCCTCCTCCTGCCCTGATGTAGTATCTGAGAGAATGGGTGTGTTTCTCCACATCTCATTCTGCACTAGGAATGTCCAAACGCAATTCAAAACCTATTAATGACCCTCAGAGATCTTAAGAAGAGAGCAGCAGAGGGGCATTTTGCTGAGCACACCCTTGTATCTGGAAACCTCCTTCAGTTGCTATGCACCATTTCATTAATGTATTACCAAAGCTCCTGATGGCCATTTTAGAGGTGTCCAGAACAACAAAACCTTCTGAGATGTTGAACATGAGCTCTAGTGAGTGTCATAAGCATTCCCATTCCATAACGTGGCCGTTGGCTCTCTGATTCTCATTAAGAGGGATGAGCTGTGAATTTGAAGAGTCTAAAAGAGAAACAGGAGCTCCCATTGCCAAATACTCTGGGCCCATGTGTGCTATCAACATAATGGAGACAAGAAACAGCATTGATTCATGACTATTCATCCCAGTTGTGCTGTGAGTTTCAGGACCAGTGGTGTCTCCCCCTCATCTCCCACTGAATGCTCTGATGAAGAAACACAGCATCACCAGGGATATCCTGGTTTACAGTCAGTCCTTGAGCCACCAATTTGATGAGGCTGAAGGCTGACAAGGCCAGACCCTAGGGGTAGCCACAGGGTTTCCAGAAGACTGCAAGTATTACAGGTAACGTGGCTCTGGACTGCTGGCACTGTGATACTGACAGTACTGGAGACAAAAGATCTGTAAATAAAAGATTCTTCTGCTAGGAACTAAGGCACTGAACACCCGTCATGCATGGGCACGACCGTATCTCATTAAGTGCAACACCTGAAGCCTCCAGGATCCCATTCACGCACTTCAGGTTTTTTTTTCCTCCCTTCTCACTTGTTAACAAAAAAAAGAAAAGGCTGACAATTAACCAAAACCACTGACATCAATTAAGAGCTGCGAGTCTGCTGGAGGCAAGAGTATGAAGCTCTGTCTTGAGAGGAGAGCCGGCAGTAGTCTGCAAAATGAGGAGTGACAAAGGATAAGGGAGCTGCATTTGGACAGCTCAAGCACTTGTAGTGGAAACTCAAGGGAGATAAATGTACTCGTTCAAAACGGCTTTATTCTGAGAGAAAGGAGACAATCAGATCAGGAACTCATAGCGCCATTGAAGGTGGGGAGCAAAAAAACTAAAGAAGAAACTAGAAAACAGGTGACTGAGGGGGTTTTGAGCCCAGCTCTGATTTGCATTCCGTCAAAATAGAGTCCCATCTCCAGCCTTCTGCTTCCTGCCAGGTCTGAGAGCTCATGAATGACACAGGCTACCAGTATTCTCAAGGTGAAATTTTGAGGCAATGGGGAGCATTAAGGATCCTGCCCAGGCAGCGAGGGAAGGGAGTCTCCTGCAGAGGAGGAGAATGCCACAGGATTCTGGAGCCGCACAGCTCTGCATCATGGAAAATAACTGTGGTGGATTCTGGTTTGGAAAATCCTGCAAGTCATTCCACACACACCTCAACATCATGCTCTTCTCTGTGCAGAATTTCTGGCAACTTGCTTTAGTTTTAGGTGAATTTTTCTTGCAAGTCAAATAAGACTGCAAAACAGTAAATTGCATAATGCCCCTTCAACTAAGTCAGAGCTGCAGAAAGGGCCTCACTGTGCAACCACGTAGCTAGGGAAGCATATATTGCCTGCCATACTTTTCAACAATTATCTCTCTTTTTCGCTTTTGTGCATGTTAAAGCTGTCACCTCTAAGCAAAACAGGAAGAACAAACAGACCACGTTTCATTCACGTAGTAAAGAAGTATCCAATTCAAGTAATGACTCATTTTTACCTATAGCCATTGATTTCTGAAGGATGTTCTAGAAAAAGGCAAAGCAGAATGAAAACTTGACTTCTACAAATGTCTAAAATGCCTCTTAGAATTTACCTTGCTCTACCAACCACAACCGTCTGCGCCCAGGGCTGCATGATCTCCAGGAATGAGCCATTGTCAAAGAAACCACTCAGCCACTGCCCTTTTTGACCTAGAGGGAAGGGAAAAAAATGGAAATATCAGACAAGGAAGGGAAGAAAGAATGGAGAAAATGAAAGGAGCAACTGAAAGTTGCTTAAAAATGTCAATCGGAGAATTTGGCACAGTCTTTTTATTTATTTATTTTTAAACAGATTATAATACAAGGGAACATTAGACAGCTGAGCATTTGTCTGCCTTCAGCCATCATGTCTTATTTCATTTGCTAGTCTGCATAAAGACAGTCATTTATCAGCAAAAGCATCATTTATTGTTAAACGATGGGGTTCAGATAGCAGAGGGACTTTGCATGCTTTTAAATAAATAACTTTTTTTCAAGACACTACAAACATTTGTCAAAAGGCAGGGAAGTCATTAAAGATGTTTTTCAAAATGCCTGTTTCTGTTTTAAAACTTACCTCACATTTTTCTCTGGATTCTGCCTAATCTTTCCCTTAAAGAAAGAATGCTGAAGAAATTCAGGAACTAAATATAAAATTTTCTACGAATTTTTAAAACACATATCTGAGGATGTTTCATATATTTGTTTAGAAAACCTGAAGTTAAATACTCTGACACCAAAAGCCTACTTGCTTGGTGGAAGATGGTAGAGGATGCAGTTCCCTCTAAACTAAAGGAGGCTGTAAGAGTCACCCATCCTGGATGAGTCCATGTGCTATCAGACCTGTTTTCTTGCCCAAAGAAGGCAGCAGTTTCCTAATGCATGGGAGAAATCAAACTGCTCCTGAAGAGCACATTGCCAAGATGCCTGTGCAGTTCTGAGAGAAAGAAACTTTTCCTGACCCTTGCAGACAATCAACTTCTCTCCTGGAGTACCATGGCTCGATAACCTGATCATGCCAACTATGAACTTGGATTCGTTACCCTTTATAAAGCAGTGCAGAATCAGACTTGGGGTCCTCCTGCATCACAAACTCCCGTATACTGACAAGACCTCTCCACCCCAACGTGCAACAACAGATTTGTACAATCTGTACCAATCCACATACATTTCTTCAAGTAAAATTCTTAGGATGACAACTGCTCCTACAGGAAGTGGGGTAGCAGTGCATGGTGTACTTCCCTACATTCCACATATGGTTCTTAAGTGGACACAAAAGACACTATGAACGAGTTAAGCCTCACAATGGCAGCCTGGGCAGTGGCATGGCACTGTTTGAACTCCCCAGATAGAAGGACCATGACAGGAAGGTTTTCCAATATTTCAGTTCAGACCCTACTCCAATGAACCGTGAAGGACACAACAAAGAGCTTTCATTTGGGCTGATGATGGACAGGGGAGTGACAAAGCTTGCAGACAGCTGGCTCTCTGCAGTCCTCCAGCCTGTAGAAGCTGTATATCCCTAAGTCAAGGCATCAAGATACTCTACCCACTCAGTAAATTACAGAAATCTGAAGGCACCTGCTTTCCACTAAGGCTTCATAAAGCTCTGAAGAAAAACCCCAAAACCCCCAAACCCAAACCCCTCCCAGCTTTACCCCTTGGCACCCAGCTTCTGTGGAATGCTTTAATCTGAACAAGCACCTCTGCTTCTGCAAACCCAAGTCCAAAACCAATTAAAAGTGGAGATCCAAGCAAGCTAACCTCTGCTGACTTAAACAGGATGGAGAGTGTTTTATCAAGACCAAACTTGTAATTACTGTGTTCTACATTCCTTGCCTCTGTGGCCCCACTGTAAAATGTGACCATCCATTTCAAAATTATCTCTTTATCGTGAGCCCAAAGCTGATCGTTTAGATTCTGGCCTCGTGTCGGGCGTCAGTTTGAAGAATATCACGGCAATATCTCCTCTAATAAATGGCTTTAACTTTTCACCTAGGAGATATCTGCTTTAACTTATCACAGGGAATCATCTGCTTTCCTTAACGCTTCCACTAAATTAAAATCTGAAGTCACTCGATTTGGAAGCCAGCGTTAGCTGCACTCAGACAGCTGGATGAATTACTTGAGAGATGATGAAAAAATATTATCCAAAACCAGAAAACTTAGTTTATCACAAATCTCATTTTAGCCCCCCAAACTCATTAATAACAGCAGGCATAATGGTCACCCAGTTTGCAGCTTGTTTGTACACAGGCTGCACAACCCCAAAAGCATGTGTGTGGGTTCAGCAGTTTGCAATGTTTCCAATAAAATTACTTGCCAAGATGTGGAGGAATATTGTGACTCCTTCAGCGTAAAGACTTTTGCACATGGACTATCCTCTGAACTCTATAAAAGTAACTAAGAATTGCAAGCACCCTCAAGCACTCAGAAGTTTCAAGCTATTTTTATATATTATATTTAATTGGTTAGAATTAATTACTTTATAAGCTCTGAAATATATTTGGATTGCATACATAAAGTCTTGACAAACAGCCTTGAAACAAGACACATTATTGTGTATCTTGGTCCCCAAAGATCTACGTACTTGGATTTGGGCGTCCAGCCAGCATCCAGCGAGGATCATAGGGAGTCTTGGTAGGAACAAACTCTATGGTTCTGTCTATAGGATCCTTGACTTTAAGGATAGGAACAGGGCTGTAAACACTCTAAATAGAAAAGAAAAATAAGGAAGGAAGTGATTCTCCTGTATGGCTTTACACCAACTCTAAAGGACCTGGTTGGAGTCCTCTCTCCCCCACACCGCATAACTCTTCGACCAACAGGATCCCGTGGCAAGAGCCCAGAGAAACTTCCAAGGTGCTTCATACACTGTCTCAAACTCTTCTTTGGCATCACTGCATACATTGTACTTCATTTGCTCTTGAACTTCAGGCATAGCCAGCATTAGCAAGGGGCTGCAATTTAATTTCTGAAAGGTGACCAGGCCACCTGACTCATTCTGTGCACTCTTTCCTGAAGGAAGGTGACCTGCGTGTTCTTGTTGCTGCCTTCCTGGCTGCAGAGCAGCTACACATATACATCAATTCCTACAAATTACCACCACAGAGAGGAACTCGTATTCTCAGCAAGAGACAATCCAGGACTTACATAAAGACCTGCTGCCTGGCGTACCGAGGGCAGCAGACCAGGGGAGTGATGCGAAAATACCCAAGGCTGCCCTGCAACCTAGCTCTTGCAGCACTTCAAGACAAAAACTACTTGTTCCACTTCAAAATAACATCCTTGATTGTGAGCCTAAACCATTTTGCCAGGCAACATCCAAACAGAAAACCCCCACAGATACAGACAGCCCCCACTCCCCAAAATCCTGTGAACAAAGCGAGTAGGTAATGGCACCTTGCAGTCCGGCAGGGCCAGGAATTACCTTTGGCATGTAGGAAAGCCACTGCAGAATAGTGTAGACTCCTTCAAAATCGTCACACACCGTGCTGTGCGTCACTCCGTTGTTGTGCATTATCTGGATCCCTCCCAGCTGGTTGTTGGAAGTATAAACTTCCCGTCCAAGCACCTTTTGAAAGAAATTCAGGAAAACCATCAGAGGACGGGATGTGACAAGGATGTGGCTAAGGAGACGCACACAAGCCCACCCCTGCTACAAGTCACGACCACCTCAACACCCTTCCCCAAAGACTTCCCCAAGTCCTGCGTGCTGCTGAGATCTTACTAATAGTGACCACCAAGGAGAATGACACAAACGGGAAAACTGAGGCAGAGGGCAGTTATAGACCTGCCCTTCTCCAGGTAGAGGTGGAGCTGATCCACGACCAAGTCTCCTGGGTGCTGACCCCAAGCTCAGCTCACTAATTCAAATTGCTCCAACTAATCTGACTGGTAGGGTGGACTCATTTAAACCTTTAACTGGGGAAAAAGCCAACACCTTGCACAAAGACGGGTACAGCAAAGACAAAGGCCCACCAGCTCCTTGGAGAGACCAGGAAGAATAAGACTGACTGCTGGGCTTCCAATTCTCTTGCACGGCTCCATCTCTAATCTCAGCCCAGGCACCGCAGCTCTTTTCTCATTCTCCTGCTGTCTCTTTCCATTTGCCCTCTCACTGACTGATACACTGATCTCTCGGTCACTCGGCTTTCTGCTCCACTGAGTCCATATTACTAATAACACCTCTGCCACGGCCAGTTTACCTCATGAAGGCAGGAGCACATCATTACAAAATAAACTCATAACTTTGACATTCTAGCAAATACATGCCGTTTGTTATTTTTATGGGTTGAGTCTTTCTAACAGACAGAGGGCATTACATACCTGCTTCATTTAGATCTTAAAAACCCCCTCAAACACACATAAACAACTTGCCCTCCCCCACCAAACAAGCAGTGCAGCTTGTTTTAGGGAGAAGGGCTACACGGAGAGAGGAGAAGCCTGGAGCCCAAGACAACCCGGTCCTTGCTGAAGGGATGCCTGGGGCTGACTCCACCCCCATCCCGACATCCTACAACAAGGGCTTGGGACATAACTCATCTCACCCAGAATGAACTCCACATTTCTCAAGATTTAACCTTTTGGGCTGAAAGTAAGAAGGTGCCAAAGGGATATGAAAATAGAAAATCTTGATCTGGTTATAAAACTAAGCTGGCTCAATTAGCTTTCTTCCTGCACACCTCCAGTTAATCACAGCCGGGGTCAGGGAGCCGCTGTGCCCGTCCGAAGTGCTGTCTAACCAGTAAGGTACAACACTAGCACTTGCTATCTTCAAATTTATTTTCCTTTGGAGGAGAACAGGCCCAGTGGCCCAGCATTTCACAAAACCCAGCATTCCACAAGCACGGGATGATCCTCACAGAGCTCCCCATGAGAGAAAAGTCAGTCGAGGTTTATGTACAGAAGAAATCAAGGCACAGAAGTTACACAACCAGCCTCAAAATTTAAAAGTCAATGTAAGCACTGTGGTTTTGCAAAGAGATGTTCGCAGGTCTCCCTTCTGAGCTCAAGCACCTTCATCTTCCTCTAACAAAATCAGTGCCATGAAAAGGCATGGTAGAAAAGACAGCAACATAGATTTAGGTTCAAGGAAATGAAAAGCACAGGCCTGCAGATGCCAGGCACAAGCCTAGCTAAATGCTTTCCACAGAGGAAAATAAAAATAAAGAGGATTTAAACTCCCCATCTATGAACTAATGCAAACGTATGTACATGCAAAATGGGCCTCTGCTGCTGCTTATCTAGAGACACTGTAGACAGCTCCGGTTTACCACCGCTGACAGGCAATGAAAACAGTCTAATATACCGCCTGCTCTCACCCTTAAATCCCTTTTTGGAGATCAAGATAAATATGCAGTTCCTTCTCCGGAGTGCTCCAGACATTTCAGTGAAGTGGCAGAGCATTGTGAGGGGTTGTGCAAATGAAATCCCTCTGTAATACTGAGCAAGCGTAGTATTTACTTGTCAGTGTTCGTCAGCAGAGGCAATGTAGTCCCAAGCTGCTTTTAAAAGTTGTGCCGACGAGCGCTCGCTGCCCTCATTTGTATGACATATATGTGCACACATGTGCACTTGTGCCAGCGCCGAGTGCAGCAGGAGGGATGTGGAAGCTCTAAATCAGAGCCTGACTTAAGCACAGTCCAAATGCAAAGCAACCTGATCCCCTCCCTGCCACACAGCCAAGGGGTTAAAGAGGCTGTCTGCCACGGATGTTGCTAGGCTGGGTGCTGGTCCCCTAATCTGCTTCTGCTCGTGGGCTCTGCTGTTTTCTCAGGAAGGACCGGAGATCCTGCCAACTTGCTTCACACACAGAGCTGCAGATTGAATTGGGTGGCAGAGGTTAAAAGGCAGTGAAGGGCTGGCCAGCTTATAGACAATGATCATTGAGCTTGAGAAAAAAATGAATGCAATAGCTCATCCATTCAGCTCTGCTAACCACCTCATCTCTGACCTCAGAGGACTACATTTTTAAAGGCTGACAAGTAATTCAATCTCCAATTAACAATCTTAAATGGTGCAATGCATATTGCTGTGTAAATGTTTCTGCAAGAAAATATCCAAGGGTGGAAGAGAATACATCTGCTGGAAAACTCTGAAAGTGATGCTTTGCAATTAAAGGGTTCTGATGTTCCTCCATAAGACACATGATCAGCAGAGGCATGGGTGGATGTAGAAATGTTGCTAAATCAGTTAGACAATGATAGAACCAAACTTAACTGGGAGAAGACTGCACAGGATTCAATCCTGAATCCGATATGAGCAGGATTTGCCAAAGGGTAAACTTCAAACCCTGAGAGTTTGGGTCTGCCAGGGAGGTAACACTGAGTCACAGAAGTAGGAGGTTAAGAAGTGGAAGTACCATTAGCCCAAGGCTTAGAGAAGGCATCTGTTAAACGGCCAAACACGTGCACGGAAGGGTTAAGTTTGCAAAGCAGGTCCTTCCTAGCAGAAAGGTTACTAGCACTCCAGGGAACAGTTAAAGAAGCAGCTCCCAGAGTCAGCTGCCACAGACCAGAGATCAAGAAAGGTCCAGAATGAGGGACAGGAAAGAACAGGTTCCGGGATTTTGAAGCTGAGACACACAATACACATATACTTGAATACTGGCAATATTTGACCTCTGAGCTTGCGCTTAATCTGATGGCAAAAACAGACAAAAAAAGAGCAGCCATGAACAGCAAAGCAACAGACAGCAAGTTTCTGGCATTAGAAAATTTGCCTTAAATTAAAATTCTCTCCACTGCATGAAAACCAGAAAACCCAGAAACCACGTTTCTGTCCACGTGGTGTTTGACATGCTCGCAGTCAGAGGAAGCTGCTGTGGGTGACTGGCCCCACACAGACACCCCAAACTGGCCCCTTCTGAGGTGTCCAGTGAGGAATCCTCGCTGCTCTTACTACTGCTTTCCTACACATTCTCCCAGCTCCTTTGCATTTCAGATATACTTTCCCTTTTCCAGGCCAGCAGCAGCCAGTGTGATGTTTGAGTGAGGTGCAGCAAGTGCTGGAAGGTGTCAGCAAACAGGTCTGCTCTCCCTTGTACATTAACCATCACCAACAAAGCAGGACTCTCACCACCTACTCCTCACATAGTTGATGACAAACAGCCCCCAGGCCACTAGGGATGAGCCACTCAGCCTCCTCTTCCTTTGCTCCTGAAGACTCAAGCGTGCAGAAAGCAGGGCATTCAGGGTGCACAGGATGAAACACTTCCTCTGTGCCCCCATCTCAACAAGAGGACATCAGTGCAGTGGTCAGAAGGCAACGCCAGATCTAGAACGGCGCTCGGCCCACGACTACAAGAACACACACTACTTTCCAGATAATGCGACCTTCAAGACCTACACACTTACAAAACACAGGGGTGGCATTGTCACCACTTACTTCATTTGCCTCTCCAAAAGCCACTCTCCCTATCAGAAAATTTAATTTCTTTTTACTTCAGTGGATCTTTTGCAAAGTACAAAGGAGAGCCAGGATTCTAGTACCCTTTTCAGCCTTTAAAAACCGTCCTCAACAGGTTTGTGGCCGTATCATATGCATATTAATCATTTTCTAGCACTCAAACCCTGAGGACCAGCTGCTTTCCCTGTGCTCCTTTTCAGAAGCAGAGCCACTAGTTAGTTGAGACATTCACTGCAAAGCTGGTTTGGTTGCAAACTTGATTGGCTCATATGTTCCATCAAAGATGAAAGATCTGAAAAAATGACAGCAGAGGGCTTGAATGGGAATCATTATGTAACGTAAGTGCTGTTATTATTCAGAGCATATCATGTGTTTATATCAAATATAAGTGCCAGATTTTTATCTGAATAATTTCAATAATTGCAATTCCCATCCCACAATTTATATTATCTGCCAGAAACCTGAAGCAGAAAAGGCACATGCACATACTATAAATAGCCTATTTTTCATAAACAGGCAGAAATGATCAGAATGAATGTCTCATCAGAAAACACAATGTAGGAACTTAAAACCTGACTGCTATTATGTGCAGTCAAGCCTCAACAGATCTTACAGCGTTCATTTCTATCACTCAGCTCTTCCCCACACATATCATGTCATTAGAGGGTAAAACAGCAGCACCACCGAAGAGGGGAACAAGGTAGGATGAGGTAGGATGCCAGCACAAGCCATGTTCCTCAACAGACCCATTCCCGAGTCCTCAGCTCATCTGCATGGAGATGTGAGCACAGAGCCCTCCTCTCTGCCTGGAGACAGACTGAGCTTCTTGCATTTCTAATCTATGAATGTGTGCAGTTCCTGCACTTTTAATTTACGAGCATTCGGTGGGAGACCCTTCTGACTTGGGAACATATTGGCTCGGTCTAATGCTTGGAGATTATTAAAGTCAGAGCTATACTCCACTATCAAGTCTACAGATCTTTTATTTAGAAGATATGGTGCTCTAAATGCACAAAGAGCTCCCTGTCACCTTCACATTAAAGCCCCTAGTGCCTGGTAAATGGAATTATATAGCTGTCATCTCCTTTCCCCAAAGTTTTAAGAGTACAATGGGCTCATTTTTTCACACTCCATCCCAGCTTCAGAACTAAGAGACCTACTTTGTATTGATTTAAAGTCTCAGAAATAAATAAACCTGCTTCACCAATGTGATTCACAAGAAATTCATGATACACTATTGCATGATATATTTCAAGCTGTGGCTCCAGCTCTTTTTTTCCTTTGGTGAGTGATGGGGGAGGTGGGAGGTAGGGGGAGGTGGGGGGGATGCTGACAGCCTGATGGTTATTGGAGATGGCTACTGACTGCAAATCCAGAAGCAGTTCTTGCTGGTGGAGTCTTTTTCTTCTTGCTTTAATTTGGTGAGATCAGAGGGGAAAGAGCAAAAAGCAACTGCACTTCACCTCGGAGGCAGCAGGGGAAGATGCATCCAGATGGACACTGCAACTGCAGCTGGCTTTTCTACACCATCTTCTGCCTGAAGACCCAAAAGCACCTTAACAAAACAACAGGAGGAGGGTTCCACAGGGATCAGATACATGAGAGACATCCTCTCTGTCTGCAGATGGCAACATAAATGTTATCAGGAGGAAACAGTTGTTCCATCCTGCAATAATTTATGAAGATATCTTAAATCTTCTGGATTGTAACAGAAAAGCAAATTTTGCAATCCTGAGATCTGAACAAATATCAGACAGGGTCAAGATGTTTGCTCCTGAATTCTGAAATATTTGTTGTAGATATTATAGACAGCAATTAATTTGGAAAGAAAAGTCAGTTTGGGGGAAAAAAAAAGAACTTTTCATTGGACCAAAACAATTTCAAATGAGAAATTAATCAAAACTGATACTTTTTTTCCCGAAGAGTTCCAGTTTCAATGAACTGGCATTTCCAAATGAAAAATGCCTTGTCAAAAACTTCCCGCCGAGCTCTCCTTTCATGGTGTAGGGGAGACTGTGTGTTTTGCTCAAGGTCACTCCATCAGTCAGTGGTAAATCAAAAGGACTCAACATACTTTGCAAACTAAAATTACAGCCCCTTATTCTGCATGGCACAAACACTCATAAATCCCCCCTGTCTCGGTTAAGGGTTCCCTAATCTAGACACTAGCCCTATAAACAATATTAATGATTGTCTCCATGATACTTCAAGATTCTGGTTTGGTCATTCTCTTGGTCACCTTCTGGATCCCAACAGAAACCTCTTACTCAGAGCACAAGGGGACCAGCTGCAGTGCAGGAACTGCTTCCACCAGGACAGGGGAACTTTGTTCACCTTGCAGTGTGGGTTTAGACTTAATCAGGAAATACGTGACAGTTCTCCAATATTGTTCCTGGAGTTCCCACTCAAGTGTCCAGAATGGTAAATAATTTATCCACAATTCCCTGCAGAAAAGACCCCCAGGCAGGTCACCCTGCTACTCTCCTAGCGATACCCCAAGAGAGGGGTGGTCAGGACCAGTTATTCCAGTACATGCTTGAGAAGTGCCACCTTCCATTCAGCTCCAGAGGAACATTAGGTACCAGAGTTAACGCTCCAGGAACAATGTACACTGCAGGATCATCAGGAATTGGGACACAGTCCTGGTTATGTGGGACATATATAGGGTTTAGGATACACAGGAGTTTCCCTGAAAGTTATGGGAAGAGATTTACATAGGCAGAATATGGGTCTCCTCTTTAGCAGGAAAAAACATACACGCAGCCCCCGGAGCACAGGCACCATCCACACAAATAAACTGATCAAGGTCCATATTAAAAATGATAGAAGGAGAGAGAAAAAAAAAAGTCAACAGAAATCTATTAGACTTTCTTCCCTAAGCAAACATAAAGGGACTGATAATGCAATGCCTGGGACGTAAATTGTCTCTAATGGGAACAATACACAAATATCGCCACTTAAAGAAAGGCAATTAAAAATGAAATGTAGAAATGGAGGCTGGTGTTTGTTTATTTGAACTCATCTGAAGTCCAGGCATCCATCCTGCTTACATTAATTTCTCTATGCAGAGCAAAGACCTTTGCATTACCAGGGCTGCCGTGAACCAGACTCTCCCAGTAGCTAATGCCTCTCTCTGGCCGTAAAAGAAATGAATTCTGCTCTCTTCCTATTGCAAAATACTGCTCAATATTACGAGAGCTCTGCTCTGATCTGAGTTCCCAAATCAGACTGGCTTTGTTAGGGTGTGAGCAATGGTGACCTATGCCAGGGAGACCTTCAACAGTACCAAGGTGCTGAGAGAGTTGAAGAAACCAACCTTCAGTCATGAAACCACCCTTGTTCTCACCACATCATCTACCACAACCACCCAAGGCACAGCAGAGCGGCCCCTCCTGCTTTCCCCACCACTGGAGCCAAGAGCGGGGTAACCTTGGTGAGATCCACAAGAGGAGCCGACTGACGGTTAATGCTGTTGAAGTGTCAATTTCTGTTTGACATTTCCTAGACCCTCTTTGATTAGCATTCTCAAACACCCTGTGCCCATACGTATCTTCCTAATAGTCTTGCTGTGCCACTACAGAAAGATTCATATCATGCATTAATAATTATAATGCTTCTTTGAATGACAGGGATGGCACTTGCTGTTCTAACTCACATGATTGCTCTCACATGATTGCTTTGATTTAATCCCAAGACTGGAGTCATCTCGAGCAGATACTGAGCTGTCCCTGCCTTGAATCTCTAAAAAATAGCTTTCCGCATTCTGTATTTTACAGTAAAACCCCCAAACAGCATCAGTCTCACTGGGCTTTTATTTACTTTTCCAGATTGTGAAATTGAAGGGTAAATATTACTGCTTTGTGATAGTGGAGACCGATCAATCACCCAAGACAGACTGACAGACTCTGTAAGCTTCGTATTCCTCACACCAGAGGTCCTCCAGTGAGCCTCAGACCTGACCTAGCAGCCTCTCATGTGGACACAGCACCTCCAAGCCTCTCTGCCCATCCCTCCCAAGCCCTGATCTGTTGTCTCACCCTGTTATTCCAGTCCCATGGCACCCAACAACTTCTGCAGCTTCCACTAGCCGTGATCTGCAACCATCAGGTCAGTGTCAGGCTGCTTTAGCACAGAGATCAAACAACACCCCAACAAGTCACAATGATGATCCGAGGGCTCGAGCACCTCCCATACGAGGACAGGTTGAGAGAGTTGAGGTTGTTCAGCCAGGAGAAGGGGAGGCTCTGGGGAGACCTTAGAACAGCCATCCACTATTAAAAGGGGCTACGGGGAAGCTGGGGAGGGGTTCTTTATCAGGGAGTGCAGAGACACGATGACAGGGAATGGTTTTGAGCTGAAAGAGGGCAGATTGAGAAGAGATCTTAGGAAGAATTGTTTTCCTCTGAGAGTGGTGAGGCACTGGCACAGGTTGCCCAGGGAAGTTGTGGATGCCGCCTTCCTGCAGGTGTTCAAGGCCAGGCTGGACTGGATCTTGAGCAGCCTGGTCTAGTGGGAGGTGTTCCTGCCCGTGGCAGAGGGGTTTGGAACTTGATGATCTTTAAGGTCCCTTCCAATCCAAACCCTTCTATGATTCTATGATCATTTTGAAGGCAAAAGCTTCCATCCTGAGGTTGGGGTTCCCTACCCTGCCAACACACCACTGCTGGCAGGTCCTTCCCATCGGATGAACTCAAACCACATTGCAAATACAAATGAACTGAGGTTTCAAGATCAAAGTAACTGCCATTATACCTGTTCTGATAAAAACCGCCAGACCCCAAGCAGGCAGGCAGCTGGCTGCAGCCTGGGAAATGGAGCCCAGAGTTCCAGTTTTGAACCTTGCTTTGAACATCTCCTATTTTAGTGGTTTCTAACTCATCTTCACTACCTTTCCCCCACACAGACTCCTGCCAGGTGGTATTTGTCCAGCTCACGCTTGGATGTCCTTGACGAACCAGGCCAAAAGCATGGTGCCACGCGTCCCCAGGGACGAGCACACTGGAGGACAGGTTGAGGGTCTGATGCTCATTTGAGCAGGCCAAGACGGGAGAGTTTTGGGGAAAATAAAGCTAAACAGGAAGGAAACAGAAGAGCCTGCTGGATAGATTCCTCCCTGCACCTCCACTTTAGATGTCCCACTGTGAAGCCCAGTGTGTGGGACAGTTCTTCACCACCATTCAGAAAATGAACTGTTTGAGATACCAGGCTGAAACAAACTGAGGAGTATCAAGTTAGTGGTGGTTCCTGAAAATCTCTGCTAAATCTGGCTTCCCTTAAAAAAAGCCTAGAACTTGTGCCTGTAAAGAAAACCTGACTGAAAGGTACTACTTGTTTATATTAACAAAACAATCCTAAAGACAGGATTTCTTTTAAACACAAAAGACAAGGAGGAGCAAACTAATTAAAAATAGGTCAGCAACAGACTTGGGAACATTCTTGTGAGGGCTGAAATGAAATTTGGTCCTGGAAGCTTGAACCTTATAAACAATGCATAAATTGGGAGTGCTGGGCTCCTCAGTCTTACTTCTATTAAAAAGAAAACCAACAGAAATTAACCTGTTAGTGCCTGGCAGCAGCATGTCACTCCTCTCATAGGAAATCGCACCATGTTTAGCTTAGGACTAAAAGGGAGCCGAGGGAGGCGGAGAAAGGTACAGGGTGGAAAAAGGGGGAGGCAGGGAAAGTTAAAAAAAAAAATACAAATCTCTGCCTCAGCAAAAGTTTTCATTAAAATTTTAGACAAATGATCTCTGTGTCCTTCTCCCATGCTGCCTGGGGCTCCATGCTATTTCTATGCAAATAACAACCTCGTGGTTTATATCTTATTATTTCCACCGGAGCTGCGGCGACATGACCCGAGACGTGTGTGAGGTAGACAGCGAAAGAGAGAGAGGGAGAGAAAGAGAGGGAGAGGGAGGGAGATGGAGTGGCTGCTCGCTGAAGTGTGAAAAAATATTGTCAGGAGTGAGCGGCAAGAACAAAAAAAAAATTGCAGGGATAACGTGTTTATTTCAGCCCCTCTCCCCATGTGAACCAGCACCTTTTAAAATTCATTGGGCATCAGGCGATCATGCACAATCCATCTGCTTTCACTTTATCATTTGCATTTCATGCCTCCTGGCTTTTGATGTGCTGATACTTTGATGCAGTCAGGAGACGCGCATTATCATTATTTCAATTTTCAGGGGGGTCAGCGGGCTCAGCACAGGCGCGCGCACACACTCACAGGAGAGGAATGAAATGTCATTTCCACCTCTCCACCCCCTGCTGAGATGCAATGGTGAAGACAAAAGGGGTACAGATGAAATGCAGCCCTGGTGCCCCACACGCAGAGCATCGTCCCCACCACGGAGTAGCACACCTGTCCCCCAGGTCCCTCCCTTGCCCATCGCTCTGGAGTATAAACAAAGACAGCTTCATCAGGAGCAGAGGGAAACCTTGCACAGCTCTTGTGCAGCTTCCTTGTCACCCCAACAGGCAATGGGGCTCAGAGAATCCTTAAACCTGCCTGCTATCAGGTGTCTCACATCATATGCCCCTCTACTTACAAAGCAGTGACACGGAGGCAGTGAATAGCCAGCCAGTGATTAGTCAGCCTCCAGAACCAAACATAAGCTTCAGCTAAAAATGATATTGACCTTGAGCTCATCATCTAAGTTATAGGTTACCGTCTGGCTTTGGCAGCTGAACCTTTCCCTCTACACCTAAACCCTCAGGCTAGTTTTACATAATGATAATGAACGAGACCAGCAACAGATCTGCTGCCACATAATGTTTGTCACAGTCTCCCTCTGCAAATTAAGAAGAATCCAGTATGTCACAGGAAAATATTAAAACTAAAAAAATCAAATAACTTTCCTAAAATGCCTCCCTGCTCTCTGAAAGCCTCATTGTCTCCATTACTGCAGAAACATTTTTGCTCTGTGAATTCTCTTCTCACAGAGAGAAGACATTTTGAAGAAGACGTGCATGCAGACACAGGACTCTGTGTAAGCTTTGTACAGCATTCTCAGACAGTAATTAAAAGTCAGCAACGGAAAAAACTGTTCTAAATCTCTGACAGCTGATTGGGAAAAGGAATATGTGCGTGCAACTGTGTTAGAAAACATTCAGTTCCAACTGGCATGCAAGGTAGCGGCTTCCATGTATTTGTTTTCATTTCAGTCATGCTCTTTCCTCAAGACCTCAGCTTGGTGACCTTCTAATTTCCACAGAGTAAAGCACTGCCTTTGCTGCCAGGGCTCTCCTCACCACGTGCTCTAAGGGAAGAAGCAGCAGCAAGGTCCACTCGTTCCACAGAGAAAAAACTACAATCGGTGTCCACCACAAGACCCTCCTGGAATCCCATTCACGCAAATGGACAAGAACACAACTCGTACTGTGCCCAAACAGCTTCTGTGCTCCTACAAGGCAAGATGTTGTCTAACTGGTCCCTGACTGAGTAGGACCTGACTCCCAGCCAAAAGAAAATTCAAACTGTCTAAATCTGAGGGACAAGAGTTTAACAGTTTACATATGAGAATGGAGAAACTGAGGAGAAGATGGAAGTGGACACTGCCACCATGGCAGGAAGATGCACACACATCAGCACTCTCTGCTGGCTTCACACCCTCCTTAAGACCTCAACTGGACTGAGTTTGGAAAGTTGTTCCACCACTTCAGAAACACTTCTGGGACACAATTAGAGCTGGATCCATCCAAGAAGGTCTGATCAGAACTGCAGAGACTGGAAAATCATCACACCACATAATATCCAGGAGTGAGTGTGGTCTCCCAGTCTCCCACAATTCAAGGACAGGTAAACTTATTGTTGGATTTGGACTCAGCTGTCTTACTAGGAAAGCTGGATAGGATGCAATGGGTTCCTCTTCACCTGACCTTTAGGCAGACAGAGGTTCAGTGCCTTTGTAAAAATAGATGCCTTTCCAATAGAGCAGGGAGGTGAGAAAAGGACACATGGGAATATTTAGCCCACTGAAACTATTGGGATGGGCTAAGTCACCCCCAGAAAGGATCTTCTTCTGCCTATGTTTGCTGACAGATGCCAGGTGCTTAATCATAACTAAATTCTTAATTTTTAAGCGCCTTAAACCTAGTGAGATTAATCTATAAAAACAAAGATTCATTCTATGGGTAGAGAGTGCAGTTAAACCCAGAAAGAAGAGAACAGGAGAGGAGGACTAAACAGACTGGCCCTGCCATCTGGGAAACTCTGCAGGGCCCCGAATCCCAACAAATGACAGCTGGAACCAGGCAACTTACCGCACTTCAGCAAGCACTAAACTGACTCAATTTCTTTTTAAAGGATGGATCTTCAAATGCCTCTTTTCCTTCCATTGATGCAGGTGTGTGTGATGTGTGTAAGAGATCTAACTCAGGGTGCTGCATCCTAGAGTTGACAGGATCAATGCTTCATTTTCTGCACAGCCCCCTTTATTTAGGGGAATAATTCAACGAGAGACTATTTTCCTTTTATCTCCCATTGTCAGGCAGGCACTCCTTGAAATGCAGCTTGCGATGAAGCACAACCACCCCAGGTGCTGGAGAGTGCCTGAGAACAAAGCTGCACAATGGGGAAGGGCACTCGCGCCAGCACAATCCTAACTCCCACGTAAACAAAGCCCTCAGTGAGAGGGACAAGAGTGGAGTCGCTGCGAGCGGTGTCTGCTACAGACAAGGAGCTGGAGGCTGTGATATTAATAGGCTTGGGGCAGCAAGGGAGAAAAACCGCCTCGAGGGCGAGGGGGGAAAGAAGAGCCACTTTAGAAGTGAAAGCAGCTAAGTTTTCTTACAGCCCAAGTTATTCCTCCTTGCCCCCGCAGCTGAGATTTCCAGCAGGTCTGACCCCTGGGAAATCACCATCCACACACTCTTTCTCAGGCTTCAGAGCTCCCCCAGTGCTAATGCAATGCTGTAGATGGCTGAAAGTTCAGGGTGATTCTGGCCCACGTATTTTGAAACATGGTCTTCCATACACTGGAAACAGCCCTGTTTCCTCTATCACACTACACAGTGGGTGGGAGAAGATGCTGCCCAGTCGGTGGGCTTCTCCACTTCTGTCATTTACTCAATGCACACAACCTACGTTAAAAGCCGCTTCTCCTTCTTCCCCTTCACCTGCTTCATGCTCAAGCCTTTAAATCTGCAGTTCTGCCTAGGTCCCCCGCCAATTTCCAGCCAGGATGCTTGGAACAGTGCCTCTGGCTGTCAATACGATGTTCTTGTCACGAAAAACAGATGCCTGGAAGGACTGCTTTCTGACCAGAGAGAAAAGAAAAAGACTGCAAAGGCATGTAAGTCTCACAGCTGCTGCCCTGTGTCAGTTCTCCTCCTTGATCAAGAGGAGCCCAGGAAGGGAAGGAAGCAAAAGGGACCAAATGCAATGACAGGTACAGAGGCAGCAGCTCCCTGAGCCTCTGGCAGAACTCACAGAAACACCAACTCAATTCACATAGCTCTGAAGACTGAAATGCAAAGACTTACTTTGTTGAGGGCTCCACAGCCAGTCAGGATTATATGAGAGTTCTCGACCTGGATAGTCCTCTGGCCTAGCCGAACAAGATAAGCCCCAATTCCAATTGCCCGACACGTAACCTTAAAAAAAAGAAAAAGCAAAAAAAGAAATCACATTGATTTCTGTCTTACCACACTGCCAAAACCTATCGATTCAAACATCTAGATAAAGCTAGGCATGTTTGTATTACAAGGCTATAAAATCTACTTTCACTGCAAACTCCAAAACCTTATTTTTTTTCGTAAAACACAGTATTTTAACATGTGTATTTCATTTTAAAATAAGAGAAGTGGTAAGACTGCGCAAATGTGAAACCAAATTAAAAGTGTTTTAAACTTAGTCTGAAAGGGACCCAGCCCTGTAATGGTGCCAGTAGTGTTGCTCAAAGCCTACATGAGCCAATTTACATCAACCAGAAGTTTGATCCCAGATGTACCTTCTGGATCATTGCAGGATTTCTAGCTGAAACAGACAATACCGTTTGAAGGACAGAAAGCAGCAAGGGATTACCAAGTTGATGGTGATAATACTGTCATAGGCTAAAGATGATTCTCCAGCAATCATGCCAGATCCTCTGAGGTTCTCTGTTCCAAGCCCGTCTTCCTTTCCGATAATATCTGTTATCTTATACCTGAGGGAGACACATACAGCCTTTGAGTCACAAGGTCCAGTGATTTGCTGAATCAGTTTGCTACGAAGAAAATGAGAAGTGACTAAATATCATTAAGGCTCCAAAGAGTAATGTGCATAAAACCTGGCCAGGACCTGTACACGGGCTCATTCTGCAGTCTTGCTGAACACCGTGGAACAGTCCTACATAGAGCTGCCAAAGTAGCACTGCAAGAGCAGATGCCAAGAGAGAGGAATGCCCATGAGAAGTGTTCCTCTGTCACATTCCCTGCTCCAACCACACAAAGCTATAGCTTTCTACATGTCTGGATGCTAAAGAATGTCCTAGCTGAAGACAAGGATGTGACATGTGTCACCTTGTATATCCAAAGCTGAACAGAAAGCTTCTTGTTCTGACCTGTCTGTACCTACCTGGACTCTCCATTGTCCTCCACGTGTTCACAGTGAACTGAGTTCAGAGCACTGACTTTCTTATAGTCTTGAGGAGTCAGGTACAAGTACTTGTATCCCTGCAGGAAAAAACAGTTCTTTCATCTCATTCCTACCTGTAGTCCCTTTCCAACCCCCAATAGCCCCTTCCAAAGAGAAAGTTTCAAAGGAACAGAATTTAATTCCAAATAGTGGTAAGAGCATCATCTCTTAACATCAGAGCCCCAGCTGAGGTTTTTGAAAACTAGGGATGTTTCTAACACTTAGCACAAACTGGATACCAATCTTGCTCCCTGAGAGATCCAATATCAAGGAGAACTTTGGACCTAACAATGTGGTAAATAGTCACCTCACCTCTATTAAAGAGGTAGTGTAAAAATACGACTCTCTGGTGAGCTATTGCAGAATTCCACCTCTGACTCCCATGCCTCCTTACCTTGTATGGGTCATCTGGGTCTTCCCAAGCTACATGGAACATGTGCCGAATCTCCTCGGCCAAACCAATCCTGGCTCCACTGTTGGCAGCCACATAGATGCGGGGGATGCCATGGGTTCGAGCAAGCTCTGAAGCTCTCAAGAACAGCATGTCCTCTTGAGGCCCAAAAGAACCTATTCGGTACGTAATGTCATTGCCAATGACAATGATATCACGGCCTTCTGGATATTCAGGGGTCTTGAGAGTCATCTTCCAGGCCACCATCCCAATCTGCAATCAAAGAGCAGAGAACAATTAAAACTAAAGGCACACCTTCAAGATGTGAAAGAGGGGAATCACATGGGAGCTATTTATGTGCACTTTACGTTGTATATTTTCTTTGGGAACTCAGCAGCAGCTCTGACATGCACTGCCAGCGCAGAGCACAGCTGGCAGGACTTGATTCTTTCCACACTCACTGGAGCACATCCTCCATTGCTCTCTTCCCACCCAAGACACTAATACTGGCCCTCCCTCTCCCCATTTAGGGATTTGTCAGAGGTCCAAAACCCATTCTGCAAATACCCCTCTCACAGGGTGCTGCATTCGTTCTGTGTGCCAGCGCTCCCAGGGTGAGGATGGATGTGCTGCCGTACAGGACTCCTGACCATCTGCTGAGGCTTCCCAGATACCGCCCCAGAAACTTATCACACTGGTTTTCCCTCATTTTAATAATCCTTTATTTAACAACTATCACAATTCTTTTCCTGCCCTTCCTTTCATTCTTTTGGCTCTTTCCTCTTTCCTTCCCAAATATTGCAGCAGTTTCTTTCCAAGCCTGCCTGGATAAGTAATGCTTTTTGCTGCATATTTTTCTTTTTAAAATCACCAGATGATCTCTTCTGGCCCATCTTATGGAGATCAGCAACATCTGTACCCTGCATCTCCCATCTCTCAGCTGCCGCGTATCGCTGTGCGAGGGAGTTGGCCATCCTGGAATGCCATTAACAGATGGAAATAGCAGCGTCCCTTGAAAGCCACATGCATCACCCAGTCTCCGCTTGCCCAAGGATCATAAGCTCTGAGTACACATTCCTCAAGCCGATTGCACATCCTCTGCAATCAGGAGGGTTGAAACTCTCATTGTGGAGACTCTGAATTCTGAACATGATGAACGAAAGCAGGAGGGGGAGAGGGGATAAGCAGCAGATAGATATGTGCCATTTAATCCAAATCAAAACGGCACAATACTCTGTTGAGATCCAATCAGCATCTGCAATAAGATATGCCAGAACGGGCTCATTAAAAAAAATAAAAAGGCAGAGGAATTAATCAAAGGGTCATTGGAAGTAAAGTAGGCAGCAATCCGAAAATATTACAGCTACCTACTGGCAGATCCTTCCCCTCATACTTCTCGTTTTGAGAGGTGAGATTGCAAGTTAACAGAATGATGGTGTTTCAGTTCACCTTCTCCTTGGTCTCCATTTTACCCACCACTGTTTTGACTGATGGGTTGTACAGGGATTAATTTGTTTGCCTCTGAATATTTGCAGATTTACAGTTACATCTTGGCATCCAAGTGCAGTGTTTGGAAGAGAGAGAGACTGCAACGGTTGCAAAGACAGGAGCATAAATCCCTAAAAGTCAGGGGGATGATTGCTAAAATACCGGTATTATTGCAAATTAAAGGGGGAAGTTGTAACCCAGTAAAACAAGTGGAGGCAGCTATTGGTCAGGCACACAGACCAACAGTGTGGGTAAACAGACCAGGGGTCCAGAGTCTGGAAGAGCAACATAATTCAACCCAAACAAACCTACACAGCCAGAGGGGTTCCTTGTCCTTTTGCTCTTCCACTACAGGGCTTCCATAGCAGAAAAAGGAAGAATTAAAGGTGAAAAAGAGGAGAAGAAAAGGAAAAACTACAGAGCCAGGACACAGTAAACACAAACTCTTGAAAATAGTTTATAGTTGATAAATACAGAGCAATCATATGCAATTTAAGAAAAGAAAAATTCAAGTGCACCACTTTATTAAGCTCCCAACACTCGGCATGTTTTGTGCTATTTATCCAGCAATAAAAATCACAGGGCACAACTGAGGACTTTTTTAGCTATGACCAATGCAAATTCTGTTTAAATTTATGGGCAAAGGAGGATGGCTTTCTATTTCAGGCAAAAAAAGGATGAGATTTTTAAGTTAAGGGCAGCATGCCAAAAAAAAGGAGAGTTCACAGGTTAATTAGACAGGCTGAGCTAATCACCTAAGAGCACAGTCAGAACAATAATGGGTGATGGCAGGCAGCAGTGGCTTCAAAACTTGCTCTTTTTAAGGGCCGGTGCAGTTTTGAAGTGTTTCTCCTGCCACAGCTCTATTCCCAGCACACCCAGGAATGAAGGAGAGAGGGAGGAAAAAATGAAAGCAGGAACAGTCTTATTTAACTGTTTTTATGTTGGCAAAATGATTTGTGCCATGATATTTCCATAAGAAGTGGGACCATTATTCTCCTGTAGGAACACATTTGGTTTGAAAAGTATCACTGGACAGAACGTGGAAATCAAACCAGATGAATTATTCACAACCTCCGATCAGAAGTGATCATTATTTCTGATGTTCCAAACTGTGATTAGGATTCAGTGCTCAGATGCCATTTGCTCCCTGAATAGCACCAGCAATGCAGAATTGCATGACACACATATATTACACCCAAGTTTTAGATATATAATTTTATACACACCTTCTCCCACTGGATCTTTGCCTTAATGTAACCATTAGCAGATAGTAAAAACATGATATTAACTAACGTTCGTTTTCATGGTGCTCATAAATGCCATTAGTTTGACACACAGTGTCAACACTAATCATGGCCTAAAATTAACACCAAAATTGACTTCAACATTAATTGCACTATCGATGTGAATGGTAATACACACACTGATGCAGTTACAAATTGACTGCTAGTGGCAGCCAGAGCTGTTGACAACAGGCACCGAGGGGAATGGGGAAGAAACCGATCCCACTCTCCTTCCTGAACGCACAACAGGCTGGGGTGGGGCTGGGATTCAGGCAGAGGGAGTTTTTAAGCCTCTTTCTAGCTTGATCTGTAACTCCTGGAGAAGCACAGCTGACTGAAAATCTGATGTAAACAAGAACAGCTTATTATTTAACAGCATCTATCCTTGAGCCATGCCAATTGCATTGGTTTAATCTACTTCTCTCACAACAAGGATGATGCTTCAACCCAGGTCCTCCTTTATGACGTGCTTCATTTTATTCATTTACATCCAAATTGGGAAACCTGAATGTGGGTCTTAACATCTGAACTTACAGAACCCTGACAATAATTTTGCCTTGTTCCCTTTCTGGTGCACCTGTATTATGTATATTTTATATGTAAAAAGTATATATAAAACATGAATACATTTGCATGTCAGTATTTCTAACACACAAAAGTTATAATAAGAAAGGATATACAACAGTTGTAGCGGTCCAGCATGTGAGCACTGGAAATGCCAAAGCTAAACATTAAGGAAAGCACGTTTCTCCCCGACTGTGCACACACGTTCTGACGTTGTTAAATCAAGGAACACGTGTTTTATTCCCCTTCACAATCTCTTTTTCTGGAGGTAAACCAGTGCCCACTGACACCAGGATGCTGAATCACTCTGCTGCACAGCCAAGGACAAGGTGTGTTTTAAAAAGGGAACAAAGACGTTCCCAGATGTAGCAGTTTTGGCATTTCATCATTCAAATCTGATACCTAGAAATTAAGATCTAAAAGAGAGACTTTCTGCACTTATACTGTGACCAAAAGCTGTAAAATTTTTATCTTCAGTATGAACCAATTCCCAGATAAAGGATGTGATGCACACAGCTTGCTAGAGGCGTTTGGACTCAATGCCTTGACAAGGGTGGAGTGCCAAAACCCAGGATTCCTTCATTCTCTTCTTGGCTCTGAAAAAGGTGTCATTTAGCGATCAGAGCAGTGGTTGCAGGCAGCACAGCCAAGCACATGTTGGCACGGTTCTCCTGAACAGCAATGCAGCCAAGTAGATGAGAGATGAGAAGAAACAGTTCCAGGATGAGACGTGGCAAAGGCTTGCTCAGAGAAAGGCGTCGCACAGTACAGGGACTGAAAGGTTGGCTTGCAGTGGGCTGAAGGAGACGTGAATTCACAGGGCCTTGGTTCCTTGTGCTACGCCAAAAGGCACTCGGATGGCAAGGAAGAAAACCAGCAAAAGACAGGCTGATGCTCAGCAGGTGGATACAGCACCAAAAAGCTCAAAAAAACCCATTAAACCCACAAAACAAATTCTCTATGACATTCAAGTTTCTCCCCCAAGCCCTCTAAATCAACTGTGAGCAGCACTGCCAGCTTTTTCACCAGAACAAAAGCATTTTTGATGAAGCTTTCCAAACTAAACAATAAACAGCTACTCCCTAGGCAGAGTGCAAGGCTCGAAAACTTCAGCTGAAATCATTCGCATCTGGTGAAGTTACAGACAAATAAAGATACGTTACAGAAAGCACCAGATAACCTTCATTAAGAGGTTTCTTGTAGGCAAGAACTTTGACTACAGTATCCACACAGGTGTTCAAACATAGACATCAAAATATAGAATTAAATTATTTGCTTTGCCACTCACAACTCTAAAAATGCTCGTATTTGAGGATTTTAAAACCCTTCAACAAATTTGGAGCTCTAGTTGCTCTTTGAATAAGACATTATTTGGGCAGTCACTGGTTTCAATGCCCTCTGAGAACCTCCCCTGTGACATGTGGGGTTATCTCCTGCCCAAGAACTTTATTTTTGTAAAGCATCAACAAATATCACAAACACTTACTGGCTGTGTGCTTTAAATGCAAACATTTGCTAAAAGTCAGAATTACAGGAAAGCTAACAGAATTAAAATCCTGTATTCGTTTGACATGATTATACCTCATTTTATATATATATACAAATCTGCTAATTTCCTTATAGCCTTCCAAAAACTAATCTTTGAAATAACTATGATAAATACTAACTTAAAGGCCTGTGTTAAAGGCTCATAACCTATGGCTCTGTAAGGAAAGCCTTTTCAAAGCTTGAACTTCCATTATCACTATAGCATACATGTTTTCTTAAAACCAGGCTACTGGAGACACTGCATCTACAAGCATTGTGAAAAACAGCACACTGAAGATCTATTAACCCATCAAACAATTCAAGGTATTGCAGAGTACTCCTACTTAACTCTCCAGCCACTGTTCAGGGAAAGAGATACTCCCTGTACACTGGGACAGGCACCCATCCCAACTCCAACAGAGTTCCAAAGAGCACACCCACCCACCCCATCCTCCCATCAGCACAACTGCTACTCCGAAAGCTCCATTAAACGACCTAGGCACATAAGGGAGAAAAAAAAACATCTTTCAGTGCTGCTAGAGGGACTCTCTTTTAATTTATGTTATATTCCCAAGACATTCCATCTTTTACTAAAAATAACACTCTCCGGTTCACGACGAAAACGTGTTCTGTCTCAATCCCTATCACCACATCTCACTGTGACCTCTGAGCATCTCATTGATAGGGGCTAAAATTATCCTGCCAAAGCAGGATCACCCTCTGAAATTGCATCACGAGTGTTTCAGATGAGGAGACAACACTTCCTGTGCTGCACAAACAGCTGTCCAGCTTCCCTGTTATTTAAATCCATTCCTACTGCCTGCGGGTCAGGATTGCTCCCAAAACTCATCAAGAAGAAGGGTTGGGAGACACAAAGAGAAACAACTATTTTTTACAGTAATCTTTGGGAAAAAGAGTGGTGGGGCTGGGGTGGGGGGAGAAGATGCATGGATGTTTTCCTTCACCTTCTTATTAATTCACTGACTTTGCCATCTCTGCTTTTTCTCCAGCTCTTATCCACCAGCCAGAAGCAGCCCAGTGGATGTTTTAATGCCCTGTGCCTGTCATAAAATGCAGGAACACGAGGTGACAAAGCAGAACATGCAGTTCAACTATTAAGCTTTGCTTGTATAAAATTCATTAGCTACACCTCTCAGCCCCAGGCCGTCCAGGGAGCTGCCGAAACAGAGTTCCTGCAGCCCTCTGCCCGCTGCCGTCCTGAATTTCACCTGGCCAAACCTTCCCACATTCACAAGAAAGGGTCCCTGCCAACGCTCCAGCTCTGATTATGGATTATTTCTGATCCTCATGCTACTGAGAAGGAAAAACTGTGACATCTAGTGCCAACAGGGAAAATGACACATTCTGAATGGACACTTCATGAGACTGAGACAGGGTGATGCGCGGTGTTGCTGCAGGCGCTCCTTACACTCACTTTCTCCTTGTCCTTGAAGATTAGATGGGTCTTATCAGCAGATGGTGCAGCCCTAGTGCCAGAGGATCATGGTAAATTGTAGTCTAAATACAGAAAGTGCTATGGAAAAATATTAGAATTCCCAGCTCAAGGATGACAAGTAATGTACTGAGCTCTCCAGCTGGCTGAGGGAATTACCTTTCCACACAGAGATTCAGCTAATATGCTAATCCTCAGAACAAAGGCATCGTCAATGGGCATTTGAAGAGGGTGTCATTGCATTACAGGTCGTGCCTTCAGCAGAGCTACTGCAACCAATATGTTTTTAAATACTGTACCAGTTGCCATTAAATTCTGAACTCCAGCCTTATAAGTTTGTGTTCACACAGTCTCTGGCTCTTTCAGAGGCTTCACCACAAACCACAAAGCAACACTGGGGCTGAGAGGACAAGCAGGACAGAAGGGAATTGCCCTGGAGAGTCAGCTCCTCTTATGCTGCCAAACAGGGTGAGGTGCTGCAGCCTTTCAAATCCACCCCTCCCAACACCAGCGCAGGAAGTCACACACCTTTAACCACACACCCAATGAAGGCCTTAGCCAGGAACACCAAGGATTGCGACACTTACAAAAAAAAAAGCTTCCACTTATTTTTTTTCCAAATAAATAATCAAGTTAGCAGGAATGTTACAAGCCTTGTGGCATCATCTAGACAGGCATCCAGGCAGTGGTAGGAACTTTAAATTATCTTCTCGAAGACATGTTAGAGTAAAATGTAGTTGTTTGTAATCTTAGGCAAGTTTTTTTTCTTCCTCCTATACAAACTCTGTACATTTTAATGGTCTGTGTCTTTCTTGAGTCAGATTGGAAACAGGTTGAGCAACCACCTGCTGGTGCTTAGTTCTTGATATGTTCACAGTTGTCCCAAAGCCTTTATCCAGTCTTTACTCAGGAGTATCACAAGGGAGCTATGAACTGGTGCTTGATTTTGCTGTCTTCTTTAGCTCCCTTTTTCACCTACTGGCTCTGAAAATTATTTACAAACTGTTCTAAATTTTTTAGTGTGGCATGTTCAGTTTTGCCAAGGTGTCAGCTTACTGAAAGCCTGTAGTAGCAGGCAAAGCTCATCAGAACAGTCTCACATGTGAGTAGAGGAGTCAAAACAGCCAATCACTAACAGAGGACAGAAAAACCCCCACAAAATACAATAAAACAAGAGTAACTAGAGACCAGGACACAGTTCACAAGCTTATTTAAAAAGGGTTACAGGAAAGCTGGGGAGGGGCTCTTCATCAGGGAGAGCAGGGATAGGACAAGGGGGAAAGATTTTAAGCTGAAAGGGAGGAGATGGAGATTAGATGTTCCAAAGAAATGCTTTCCTGTAAGGGTGGGGATGCCCTGGCAGAGGTTGCGCAGAGAAGTCATGGCTGCCCCATCCCTGGAGGTGTTCAAGGCCAGGTTGGATGGGGCTTTAACAAGCTGATCCAGTGTGAGGTGTCCCTGCCCATGGCAGGGGGTTGGAACTGGATGGGCTTTAAGGTCCCTTTCAATCCAAACTATTCTACGATTCTATGATCCAGAACAGAAATCATCCAGCAGAAAGCTCCAGGCAACACCCAGCTATCTGTCTGCAGCCCAAATAAAAAGCAAATGTGCTTCAGGAGCAACTCTGAGTGGACAAGAGGTCAGGAAAAGGCCCTGTGTTAGTGATGTCTTCTGCAGTGCAAGAGCAGGCAGCTGGGCCAGCAGCGCTGCAAGCTCCCTCGCGTGGCTGTGTCAAGCCACAGGATTCTCTGCTCAGAGGGAGCAGGCACTGCCTGGGAATAAATAGCAAGTTGTATTTTCATGGTCCATTAAGTCCTTGGCTTCTTTGTTGAGACTACTAGCGAAGAGATAATTACTGCCAAATGAGGTGGTGGGCTACGTGAAGTGGTCACAAGCTAAGCAGAGAAAAACCTCTTGTATTGTGAAAGTTCTTGGGAATTCCCATATTGCAGATTTTCCTGAACACACAGACAGGTCAGCCTGGTCAGCCCTGCAGGCTGCTTGCAAACTCTGCGAGGACAGAAGAACCCCAGCTCCGAGCTCCTGCTCTGCCCTGTATTAGAGCAGGGATCACAACGTCAGTTGTTGACACCCAGCTGAACACACAGACCACAAATCTCCTGGATTTTATGCTGGTTTCTCAATTTCGCCTGCTAGCTAAAACAATTAGGGCACTCAGCTCAGCTGAATGCTTTAAGAGGAAGAGTGCCTTGACCCCTTTTCACATGGAGAAAATGTAATTGTTCATACTGTGTAGCATAGCTCCGACAGGAAAGACAAGCCCTGCCTCAGAACAGCTGATACCCTGACGGCAAAGCGCTCGCTAGCAGTGGGGGAATAGCTGTGCTTGAGTCTAATCTAGAACAAGTAGGACAGTAATAGGAACCTAAATGAACTTAACAGCAGCTATATTCACCACAGGCAGAAGTTTTCAACAGATACTTCCTCTGTACTAAAAAATGCAGGATGTACCATCTCTGAAAAGACTTTGGATCCAGAAAGTCAGCAGCTTTGTCAAGGGGAAAAAATAAAATAATCACACTTACTTAGAAAGGTCCTACCAAGCACCCTCGCCCATCTGAACTGGGAACAGCTCCCACCTCCAGCTCCGGGGCACACACTGCCTTGGCACTGATCAGACATTACTAACCAAAACTGGAGGAACACAGCACACAGCACTTAGCAAGTGCCCACAGCAGTCCCATTTTATTAGGATACAAACAAACTGAAGCAATGAAAACTGACTAAAGCTGCTAAGCCAGCCACTGCAAAGCTTGGGAACCTCAACTTTCTTGCTGTACTCATTTCTTTAGGGATCATCTCCCCTTTACCACAATTTTCAATGTATATAGGCATCTAGCATTTTGAAGTCAAATACATCCATTTGAGGACAAAACTCTTCCTTAAGGAACTTGCACAGTTTAGAGAGCCAACAAAACACGCCAGATTTTGAGAATGGTTCACCATTGTATTGTATGGAAGAAGAGCAGAAACAATTCATATTTGTTTCTGCTCCTTGTGGCACATCTCTTCCTGTGCAATACTACCAGCCACTGCCACAGAGATGGATTACCCCAAGGACCTTTGCTTCCTGGCAGATAAGATGCTGTATTTCTCTGCCCAGATGCTATGCAGACTGATTTTCAAGAAAAGCAGAATGGATCCACTTAGAGCCTTAACAAAGAAAAAGCTTATGCTCTGAATTTATCTGGCACCCTATCTCTTCCTTCTCCACCCCTGCAAGCCGTTTCCTTTGGAAAGAGAAACTTGAGTGCCTGTTTGTGAAAATTTGTTTCCTCAGCTGAACGAATTAAACCATAAAAGCCTAAAGTCAGCTCATACAGATAAAGAAAGTGCAGCATGAAGGAATGAATCTGCTTAGCAGCTCGTCACCTCCTGAATGTCACCTGTCCTTCAGCCTGCTGCTGGAACCTCTTCCTCAGATTGACCACTCTCACCTGTGAATGAGCGCTATTGTGTGCAGTGGTTATTGGTAACAGAATTCAATGCCAAGCCTCAAACCTCATTCCAGCTGCACATGGTTCCACTGCCTCGGTCAGGCTGACAGCGCTCACTCCCAGTTGCAAGCTCCAGCCTCTCTGTGTGTGCACAGAGCACTCCTTCAGTCTGTGCATTTGCTGCCTTCCCCAAGACACTGAGTCCTGGGCTGGGATTTCAGTTGCAGCCAGCACCCTCACCTCATTTTGAGAGAGTCATTAAAAAGCAGGTTAGAGTCCACCATACACCTCCACAAGATGTGCTCTTCAGCAGCCAGACTCAAAAATGGGGGGGAATATTGCATTTTCCCCTTGCTTATCTCATGTTCCGGTGACTCAGCCCCTCGGTGTAACAGCCACAGAGGCAGGACCTGAATCTGTGCTTTAGATAACAACGCTATGCACACCACAAAAGCCATGTAATTTCTTTTCAGACTGAGCACAACAAAGTCTACCAAGGGTTAAAAAAAACTTCTAATTTTTTTGGTGGTCTTTGGGTACAGAATCTCTTATAATAAGACTATTTGTATTCATACTGGCAGAGTAAACACTACATGTTCATGCCCAGGCAGCTCTGTGCTTGTAATTTCAGCAAGAACAGAGCTACGTCCCTGAGGGACTTTGCTATTTCCCCAGCCACCATCCACTCAAGCGCTGAATGAGAGCAGAGAAAGAGAGAAAGATGATGGCATAAGCCTCCACAGCACTGCAGCCTCAGCTTTCACTAAGAATGCAGGGAATAGCTCATTTCAGTTTTAATTATACTAGTTAAAACGTGTCTCCTATAGGCCAGTGAAAGACAAGGACGTAGTGCTCCCACAGTCACCATTTACTGATTAGGTTCAATTTGAAAAAATCATATTCAAAACCTTCTCCTGACAAGATGTACACAGTAAACAGTGATGGAAACCTCTTTTTCCTCTCATCACTATACCTGATGCTTTTGAACAGAGCTTTTGCAAACCTTAAGTTATATTTCTAGTCAAAGGATGGTGCTGGTTCAATGATGCCAAAGAAAAAATACATGATACCATCACTTGGAACCGTTCAAATGTAAATTACTGTAGGAACATTCTGAACCTCACCTAGGCAAAAAAATAAACATATCTTCTACTCGTTTCCTTTATTCTCCAGTCATCTCAATGCTGCAGTCTTTGGCTTGTTAAGGTAAGGACACACCAGCAAAAGCTCCCCACAGCAGCACAGCCTCCTCCTAGCCGAGTTGAAGCAGTGACTATTATCCCAACAGCATCAGCTGGCTGTTGGCCTCGAGTGAATCATTCACTAGAGGGGGATGTTGCTCACAGCTTGCCAGTGCACTACACAAACACTGCATCCCCAGTATTTAAATGGAAAGCATACAATTGGGCATTCATTTTTTAAGCAAATAAAAACATTTCTATTTAGACTTGTAAAACATATTTTGCTCAAATACAAACCCCAAGTATATAGCTGAATGAGCACTTTTTAATTACAAAGGAAAAACAGCATGGGCATAGGTTTGAAATGGAATCATTTACTACAGAGGTTAAAATAACCATTGTATGGAAGGTATTAATTTTTAATGAAACAAAAATCTCATTTCAAGAGAGAGATTTCATCTGTGAAAGACAGAATGAATAGATTTTGAGCCTGGCTGGTAAATTTTCATTACAATTGTCAAACCTAGTCCAAAATACAATGTATTGCAGGACATGGAAAGAAAAGTAGCGTTAAAGAAAGTGCAACTTGCCTCATTTCCTCCTGGCAGCCTGTTCATGTGCACGAGTTGGCCCTGATCATCCAACACCAATTCGGTGTACGTTAGTATGTCAGAAGGCAGTGGTGGTGTTGGTAGGAACGCGTGTTCATTCATAGAACCCCAGAGTTTAATCAAAGACTATAGGATGAAAAGATAAATTCTCGTTAAGAATATCATCTGCTAATATTTTTATTCAATCCTCTGTGACTTAATATTCAAGACAGAACAAAATGAAATATCCCTCCTCCCAGTGTGGCCAATAATATTCAGTGGGTATCACTTATTTTGGAATTTAAACCATGAAACACAGTTTCACCCAACGCAGCATAGTTCAAATTATGTGATTCAGGATAGGACCAGCAAAACAGACACACAATCAATTCTGCAACTCATTAACACATTCCATGATGTATAAGACCTATGCTAGGAACTACCCCTGCACTGTTCATCCCTCTAGGAAGGCTCGATAACAGGGCTAGAAAACAAAGAAACATAAACAAGAAGCACAAGATGTTTCACATTTCAGCTTCCCCTGTTTGATTTATTAATAGAACCACCCCAGTAGTGTATCAGGAGTCCTAGTCTCTCTCCAAGCACACATAACCCTGTAGAGACCCTGAAGGACCACTGTTAGCCACGCCAGGCCACCTGTTTCCCTGACAAGCAAGGATGGCAACTGATAGAAGTGCTTTGCAGCTACAAAAGTTTACAACCCACTGGGTTGGTCTTAAGAACACTCACCTGCCGAAACATCTCAGGAATGTCATAGACATATGATGTCCCTAAAGACTGTGCTTGGAATCTCTTGGACTGAAGCAGGTCTTTGGTCACATATGGGGTATTGATCAGCATCCCATGAAGTGGTCCCTGTTTATCCCCATACGCCTGGAACATAATCTGCACAAAACATGACCAATTACAGATTAATCCGCTCATTCCATGCCCCCACCTCACCCAGATTTTACAAAAAAATCATCAGGTTATTCCAGTCTGCTTCTGTTCTCTACAAATATGTTAACACCGCCTACCCTGTAACACCGTGCTCCATCATGCATTACTACCCTTTGGAGACAGCGCTGGACCATTACTGCACGGATCTGAGTATCACTGACTTATTACCATATCACAGCAGAAAGCAAAGTGAACAGAGCCACATCCCCACAGAAAAAAAAGCTGCGACTTAGATGACTTCACATTCACCAGTATTTCCCCTGACACCGTATCTATGCCGATGGATTGTGATAGCTGGGAGCAGAGAGGAGAACTCTGTTATTTATGTAGTCGAACAGCACGGTATCCGTATCTCCACTGACTGATCATGGGAGCTAGGTCAAGACTTGCATATGTCATTTGGCTTGAAGTTTTGATATTATAAGTTTAAAAGATTTTCCCAGAGTAGCAACATGAATTATCAGCTGCCATGCTTCATGGCACTATATATTCCACTCAGCCAGGACTCGGAAGGAAATCTATTTCAACTAAGAAATGCGAAGAGCACTGCTTAACTGGGACAACACTGCACAAACACTGCTGAATAGAAACATGCCGGGAACACAATTCAGCTTTTTTTAACAGAACAGTGATGAGATCAATTGTTACAAACAGCAGATCTTTTTCTAATTGAAAATGAATTAATTGAAGAATTCCACTAAAGATAAAATTCAGTAAGTAAAGCCTATCTCAGTTTTTAGATAAATACCAGCAGTTTGTGCTCTCCTCAGTCTTCACTAATGTTGCTTTGTGAAGTAGCTTCTTCGACGGGAGAAATATTTATTCAGGGTAACGAGCATTTGTGACAGTGCCTATGTTAGGATCTGTTACTACACTTGGGGCCTGATTCTCCTCAAACCTCTGGAAAGCTCCAGACCAGACATGTGGGAACTGGAGAAATCTGTACTGAGCATCGCCACTCAGTACCACAGAAACTGTGGAACAAGAGATCAGGGTGATCATGATTAATCTATTTTTCTGTTCTTCAGAAGTCATGGAAGCGTCCAGCACCCAGTACATAGGTACGTCTAGATTTTTTTAAAGGAAGTCCCTCCATTCAAAATAACCCTCTGAAAACAAAGGAGATAATACAGGGATCTAAACCCATCTTATAAAGCTCGATCATGAGGGGGAAGATTTACTGAAGTTTCTTAAAAAAACAACTCCTTTAAGATTTGTAAAACAAACCTTCCTTCCAACTACCCCTACTTCTGGCAGGAAGAAGTGTCAGGGGAGGTTTAGGTTAGATATTAGGAAGACATTCTTCCCCCAGAGGGTGGTGGAGCACTGGAACAACTCCCCAAGGAAGCAGTCACAGGACCAAGGCTGACAAGATTCAAGAGGCATTTGGACAATGCTCTCAATCACATGGGGTGACTGTTGAGATCGTCCTACACAGGGACGGGAGTTGGACTCAATGATCCTCGTGGGTCCCCTCCAACTCAGGTCATTCTACGATTCTATGATACTCAAAGACTTAACTGAAATAATTCCTATAATTTTTTAATAGAACCTTAAAAAAAAAATTATAAATCCAATATTGGAGAAGTTGCTACAAGCTGTACACAGACAAGAACATTCCCCTAGCTTTAAAAAAAAATGCTCACCAGAGAGAGTTTAAGAGGAGAGGTGACCTTCACAAATGACTAACAAAACTCAGGTGTCAAGTTCAGCTACTGGAGATCATTAAAATGTTCTTTTCTTTCCTGGTCTCCACTCAAAGGCAGAAATGAAGTAAAACATAAGGACACTATCTGTTCTAGGATCTCCAGAACTGGACGGACTGTACAGCCAGGCAGCTGGCTGGAAGAATTTAAATGGAGGAGAAGGGGAGAAAAGGTGACTCAGCACTTTGTGTACAACATTAACGGTACCCAAATGATTTATTCTGCTGCTCCCACTGCATGGCAGAGAGATTATTACAGAAGGAGATGTAAACATTGCTGTATTTAAATATTTTCCATGCATCCTATGCTCCATGTATTTTAGCATATGTGGGTATTTCAGTTAACCACACTATTCCTCTGCCATGAAATGTAGAAATACCAGAATAGCCACAACCATTACAAAAGAGCCCATTATGCTTCATAAAAATGATATAAAAGCACCTTCAATAATTTTATATCATCCTACCCAGGTCATTCCCTATATCTTTACAATATAAAAGACAAGTTCACAGATTTTCTCTATCTACTCGGGGAAACATATAATTAATAATATTTTTTATTACGACCTACATGATGAGCACGAACACTCACTCCTCTATTACCTTTTCGAGCACCCTGCCACAGAGGAAAACAGATGTACAGACAACTGACGGTACGTACAAAACAATTAGAAGATCTGCACTTTTATATAACTGATTACATATTGCACACCTACACACCCACCACAAGATTATCTTTACCTCCTTCTTCCTTTGGCAAAGTTGAATGGCAATTTTATATCACCTGAAAACACCACAAACCAGAGACAATGTGTCCTCCCTAAATAATTTGTTTATCAAACCATGGACCCATACGGAACCATACCTGTCCTGTTCTGGAGTCTGTCACTTCTTTGTACAGGCTGATGTCCAAATAGTAGCCTGACTCATTGGTCAAGAAGAGACGAATGGGAATTGCCTTCCCAGTTGGTGTCAAACGAATGTTGATCTTCAGCTCGGCTTGGAGGACACGGAGCTTCCACAGACGACTCCCATAGCGCATCACCATGCTCCGCACAGATTCTTCAATCTTGAAACAAAGGAGAAGAATTTCCCTCACCTTTCCAGACACAACTGCCACTTGGTCGCTCCTCCACCCCACTGCTGGAAGGTCCTGCTCAAATGGGCACCCCAGCCTTCAGGGGAACATCACAGGAGATGGGGAAGCACCCAGTGCTGTTATGGGACCTTGGTGGCCCATCCGTTCTCTTAACGAGCCCTGAGACAGGCTGGAGCTGAAAACAGCGTGGGGGCTACTGAGGGAGAGGGACAGTGCTGGATTCACATCCCTCTTTCCTCCCAGCACATCATACTCCAGCAAGGCACAGCCTGACCACAGCTTCCCCTTCGTTTCCCTTCCTTCCCACAAGGGTAGCTCAACAGCTAAGAACTACAAAATACAGGAAAGCAAAATCCTTGACAAACAGTTATGTAGCACTTCTATGCACAATAATCATGTTTCACCACACATGCGGTACGGTGCTTTAAATCAACAAAGCAATTACTACTTGGAGCTTAGCCTTCTATTAAACTTTATAACATACTACTGTTGGCAAATAGCACATATTAAAAGAAGGCAATTTATAGGCTGTTTTTAACTTTCTTTCAAAAAGTAAAAATTCTCTTTTTCACAGTAGCTCAGGGAAAAGTCACGGTACATATCTGAGAGCTGCCCAGCTTCCAGCAGCTGCACATCCCAGCTTCTGAACTTCCTGGGAACTAAAGATTCTGGATGCGCTGAGAGAAGATTTATTCAAAAGCGATTTAAGCCACTAATTTTTAATTACAATTTAAAAGTCAGCAAGAAATAGATACTTATTTTGATAACCAATTCATCTTTTTAAACTTTCAGTCATTCTCATAAGGAAAGGTCAACTCTCATCTTCCAGCAACCATGAACAGAATGTTGATTTCCAACTAAACACAGTCTTTGCAGTTTATTTGAGACTTTCTTTGTGGTGGTTCTGCTAACCAGAAACATGCTTTATGCCTAAAACCTTTCATTTATGAATCTGCAAAGCTTAATGTTCATTTATTTATGATGTTGATCCCTATGCTTTTGTATCAGAATGAAAACAAGGCACATCTTTTTGTGGCTGAATTTGCAAATTCTTTTTAAGGTCATGATTTGTCTCACGTTTCATTTGGATAGAATCAACTTTTGTAACAAACAGAAAAGCACTGAAATATATTTCCACATTAGAATTCTTTTTCTCAAACACATAATGAAAAAATAAGTTTAGTTTCAAATACAAAACTGTTCCTTAGTTTATACAGAAGTGAACTACGTTGCCCAAAGGACAGTGTCACTCCACTAAACATATGAGCTCTGCTAGTTCTGAAATCTTACATTTAATATTTATTCATAAATTGGAAGAAAAATCAAAGCCTTCTTCCTTCCTCACTGCCAAACAGGTTCATTATGTGAAACAAACTAATTGCTTGCCTTAACTAGCTAAAATAAAAAGTATTCTCTCTGCTCTTGAAGAGAAGTTGGTTTAGCAACTCCACAACCTATCTTTAGATATGTCCATTAGTTACGTGACTCCATTTTCTTTACTGAAAAGCAAAATTCCAGTACTTGTAGAGTAACTAAACTGACCCTCATGTCACCACTAATACTGGTCCCCCTCAAACAGTATTGAAATGTCTGTACAACAGATACACTTATGCAGCATAAAAAGGCAAGAAAAGACCATTAATTCTGGTGAGTCAAGCCAAGAAAAACAAGCAGTTCAGAGCTAGGGAAGAGATCATACCTTAGATGGGTCCATGATGACAGTAGGCACGAAATTTAAGAAGATGTGATTGCAGTCAGTGCGCACATTGGTGTTATTAAATGCCACCTCCAACTCATCCATGGCTTCCAAAAGCAATCGCTCTCCCTCATTTTGCAGATACTCAAAGGAGGCTTCCTGCCAGATATTTTCAACAAATAACTTACTTTCTACTCAAAAACCGCAGCCCAAGAATACAGTGTTTGAAAAACTGCAGAAAGACTTGACTGAGAAATAGGCTACATTAGTTTCAGGAGGCTGTGCAACCTTGCAACAGATCCATCACAACCCCAGAGCCAGAACTCCCACCGCCTGGATTTGCACACTCGGCTGAATTGTGTCGTCGTTTAAGTCAGCATAAATCCAAAACCAGACAGGGCAAACCTTTACTTGCAGTAGTGCAGGAGAAACACAGAGAAATCCTCAAAATGCAAGGGTTTCTGACTATCTGCTTGGGCCACAGAAAAACCTCTTTGCAGCACAGGAATAGCAGGTCTTTGAAGACAACTTTCCATGGAGTCACCACTAGCAGAGAGGGCACAGAGCCACAGTACAGTGCCCAGGCACTATGTTTTCATGAGTGCTCCCAGAATAACTTACAGTGTTTCATACACTGTCTGGGAAAGAGACTTTGCAGGTGTGACAAAACTCACCTTGGTAACCAGATCTGAATGCCTTATGATAGCCCTGACGAAGAACCTATAGTCTGTCACTTCTGTTCCCACTTCAACTTTAGCTGCTCCCAGGTAGAGATGCATTTTGTGATTGGCACAAGGAATGGCAGTGAGATCAAAGTTTCGCATTCGGTTCAACTCTAGCTGAAAGGCCAGAGCTGGCTCCAGATGACGGTAGATTCTATCTTCCTCGAACTGGAGGTAGAAAAAAAGTGTAAAAGAAGGGAGAGGGTTAAGAAATTGAAACGCTGAGGATGGGCAGAACTAGATAATAACCATTATGAAATTTTATATTTAATTAAAAAGCTAAAAATTCAAATAAATCTACTCCAAATTTTCTATCTGATGCAGAGCCGTCAGCACTAAGAGCTGCATTGAAATTGTTGAAATGCTGGCAGTAGAAGGCAAATTGCAAGACAGTAAGTTCTCAAGCTCAGCCCCCCCCCCCCAAATCCCTCTTTTTCATAGAAACCAAAAAGTTAATTGTTGAATCACTGCACCACTTCCAACGCTCACTTGTTACACTGTGACTAAAAACCTCAAAACCAAAAGCTTCAGGTCAGGCTTCTAGATTGCATGAATTTTGTCCCTAAATATCAGAGACCCACCACCGTTACTGACCAGCAGGTGGCTGGCCTAGCAACAGAAGAGAAAATGCCACCCTAGGCAGTGAAGTTGGGCTGAAGCAGCTCCCATCCTCTTGGGACTGGCAAGGGACAGTTACATATAAGAAGGATAAAGCCAACAATTAAGAGAAAATTTTTAAGAATATCCAACTTACCTTATCCCGGGCACGGAATGTGAAGAACTTTGGAAATTCCCTCTGTTTGGAAATAAAAACAATGATGTCAGCTCCTCAGAATTAAGCCATTTGATCTGCTCAGAGAGTGCTCACAGGCCAGACCTGGAGCAGGTAACAGTAGTTGTTACAAGCTACTTTTTCAACATCACAAAGAATGGTGGAAAATCAAGTTACCCTCCATGAGGCAGCAGAGGTAGTTTAAACCTGTCTGCACTACTAATGCAACACACGCTGCTTGATTGGCTTCTGATTATTATTGTCAATTATCAACAGACAATAACACAGTACTGTCCAGACATGGTAGCGGGAAACTTCTGGTTCTATTATGATGATAATGACTGTGGAAATGTTTGGGAGCCGTACAATGATATTAACATCCCATTATGTGAGCAGATGTACACAAGACAATGCTCTGTATTCCATAGTTCTCCATGCTATTACTGCCAGAAATATTCTCTTCCTGAGGAAAACTATTGTAATCAAATAACTTCACCCTCATGTATTAAATAGTACTCTACAAATCGCCCAAATATGACTGGTTTTCTCTGCTATTCTATTGCACAGATAAAACCACAGCAAATTGTAAGGGCTTCACATTTTTGTGGCATATTGCACGTGTCTTAGAAGAAAGAAAGGCTAATAGCATCCTTCCACCCATCCCTTCACCCATTTCTGTGGACTTATTTTACTGGGTGAAGGAACTTTCGTGAATGCTTTGCACCACCATGAGAATACCAGCCTTTTATGCTGAAGGTGACATGAAAGAGCACAAACAACTTGCCAGAACTATCGAAAAACAAGAAGGTATCTGGTCTAAAGTCACTGAATTTCTGAATCACATTTCCCTGCCAATGAAAGATGTGCACCCTAGCTGGATTCAGTACACGGTGTATAAAGGCTCCACTGACCAACACAGCTTTTGAAGCTAGAAGTAGTCTTCCAGTTAGTCACCTTCTTTATCTCCTATGCAGAGCAGTCCCTAGGATGTCACCTGATGACTCTAAGTTGAACAAAATAACTTGTGTTTGCTTGGAGGGTGCCATCCAGTCTAGTCAGTGGCAATGGGTGTATTAGGTGAGCCCATAAGCATCAACCACACTCTAAGAAAACAACCACTTCCATATTTCCTTACTTCTCTTCCAAATCCCTCCTACCTGTCCTCCTCTGCACACTACCAATTTCTCCTAACAACATCCATGCTCATTCTTTCACTAATGTAATTTCTTCCAAGGCACTTGACTGGTGTGGTGGGCAAATACAATAATTAGATGTGCACACATACAAAAATTCTCAGTGCTCTGGTACCAAAATCCAGAAGAGTGCTCCATTTCCTAAGCAGGAGAATTATACCCCTGCTGTGTTCTAATCAACCAACCATCATCAAGACAATCAAAATAATTTGCCTAAATTAGCCAATCAAGACACCCTGCAAACTGCAGAATGTGAAAAGCTACAACAGAAATCATCATAGTTGATTATTATACTAATAATCACGTTAAAAACCTAATGAGATGAGGAAATTGGAAGCTTGCTGGAGCAACTCTCTATTACCTCAACATGCTGGGAACTAATTATATAGACTGTAATTAAAACAAAAACAAATCCAAGCCCAGGCCCTGGCTACGTTAATAGTTGGTCCAGTAATAAACAGACTAGAATAAGAGATAGTAATAAAGACTGACACTCACAGAAGATCCCAGAGGTACTCTACAAACTTTGCAAGCAGATGACACACAACGCTGCCTCCTCTGGCTTAGGAATGAGGAGCATCCTAACAGGGCATCACTCCAAATGGCAGCTTGGGGCAAACTTTTCGTGATGATTCCTTTTACTCTTTGCTTCCTTTCCAACCACTGGCCAGTGCTACAGTGCTTATCCACAGACTGTTATTTTTCATTCCCCAAGTATCAATTCAGTTCTCTAAAATGTCCTTTTTAAATCTAAAACCTGGACTTTCTTGCTTAAGTTCCTAACACCTCTTCAAAGGGCCCAGTTTTCCACAGGAGCTGTTGACTGATACATCTCTGTACCTGTGCTGTGAGGGGTGATTCCCATGTGGTGATACCCACATTTGTTCAAATGCTACTTTTGCTGTTTTGATTCTTTCTGTGAAGTATCTTAAGTGAGGTGTGTTGAGCACAGGGTGAATTTAACTTTCAAGACTCCTAATAACTTCCAGAGTTGTACAGCAGATAAAAAAGGGATAAAAATCTGGCTTATGCTTTGCATTGCCACCTTGAAAACAGGGCTAACCTAGCCCTCACTGATGCCCAAGCCCTGGGAAAAGAAGTAGTTCTTAGCACTAAGAACATCAAACATTTTCCACATCACTAAGCCATTATGCAAAATCTAGCAAGTCAGTTCAACTACTCCTCTAAGTTATTTTAAAATCAGTGAGAAGCCTAAAGAAATCACCACATAAGAAATAGAAAAAATCGGTTGTACAGTTACATTTTAGAATACAAAACTACAGTGAAACAAACATCATCTTTATCAATGTGGCAGTCATGAGTTCAGCCAGGTAACAAGAGTGACTCTAGCATGTGAATGCCCTCACTGAATGCAAAAGGCCCACTCCTGTATCTGAAATTTGATGTTTGTTTAACTACTTCACTTAACTCTGACATCAATGTTGGCATTAAATGCCTGACTAAGAACCAATCAAGAAGCCCAGAGTCACTTACGTGTCTCCTGGCCTCAGGTCAAGAATATCACCGTGTTCTAGGCCCTTTTTACTTACATGAAATCTCTGATCCACCTCATAGTTGACCTGTTTCCTGAAGTCCTTACAAACGAGACATACAAACACGGGAAGACAAGAAAAAAAAAAAGCAGAAGAAAGCTAGCAATTAGGATGAAAATCAAAAATTAATTAACTCAAGAATACAAGAGGTGCCAAGATTGTTTACAATTGTAAATTAATTTTTTTAAGCAAATTCATCAAAACCATCTCAAATTTTAGAGAATAAAAACAGTGAAGAGAGAACTAAATATAGTTAATGCAGCATTTAATTTGGAAAAGAACACATCAAATATCAATGTGATTATGAGCTAGAAACCAAAGAGTTCTGAGCAGCATGAGAGATATCAAAATACCTTTTGTGCTACAAGGAAAGTCAGTCTCCGAATCCCATGTTCTATCAAGACTGATTTCTGTAAAAAGGCAAGGATGGAGTCAGGTGAGTGGATTAACAGAAAAAGTGCACATCAAAAATACGTCGAAGTCTTCCGTGAACTGCAAAAGCTCTACAGATCCTCCTGCATCTATGCTGTACAGTCCCAGCCCACTTCAGTCTCCTCATAGCTGAGATCTCTCATCTGATGATCGTCTAGTAGCAAATAAATTAAATGTGAAGAGGTAAGTAACCAAATCACAAGAACATAGCACCGCAGCTGAGTCTTGCTAACAAGTGAAGCAGAAGAGGCGGGTCCAAGTCTTTCAGGATATGTTCTTGTTCATTTGCCAAAGTAAGTTGCTCTCTTTTGCAAACATTAAAGGGTACTTTTTGATGGGAGAACAGTGCAGACCTGGTAAAGCCATGGAAAACAATGGAAAAGTAGTTTTAAAGGAACTGCCCCAAGGAAGCACTTAGCACATCCTTTATTTGGGCACAAGCAGCACACAAACAGCCCAGATCAGCACCAGCAATGTCAGTACTGCAAAGGTGATCCATAATAGGTACCGAGAAGAGAGAATATCCATTCCTCTGCTTCTTTATCAAACTCCACTAAGCTGTACTTCAAATGAGTGAAATCAGTTTGCCACACCATTCATCTTTTGAAGTGCTAAAATCTCATAATTCTGCTCCACTTTCTAAAACTTTTCCCTTTCTCCTCCTTTTTTTCCAATTTAAAAGCAAAGCCGGGGGGGGAAAGAAGAACAAAAAAGAAACAAGAACTCCGCTAGACCAGGAACAAAACAACCCCTTTTGGCACAGACTGAAATGTTTTACTAAGGTTAAGCCCTTCGAAAATGAGTATCAGTGACTCTATTCATGGCAAGAGGAAGAAAATAACTTTAATAATGCCATGATTTAAAAAGCAAAAATTGTTATTGCTTTTAAAATTCCACAAGTGGCAGACAATAACAGCATAGCAACAGGATTCTGATTACATCGTAATAATGTGGGTCTCACAGCAAGTCCACAGCTATTACAGAGCGATTAGCCATCAGCACCTGGAGAAACTCCATTTACACTGACTGCCTCAATCTCCTCCAGAAGTCATTTACAAGTATATGATCCTAATTTCTATTAAAAAAACCACACACAACATGCTGGGACTAGAAGATTATTTGGACAATTTGGATCAACCTATTTGATAGTTTAATGTGTTTTGGAATTTTTTTTTTTTATTTCTTTCCTTTTATCCCTTCCCATAAAACGCCTGGAGCATGATCAAGCAGATGAAAAGCAGAACTAGCTTTAATTTTTATATCTGATTTTTCTCTTTGCTTAAAGAGACAGGAAGCTGCTGAAGTTGCATGGATCCCAGCCCCGTTTTGGAACCTCTCCTTTCTGCCAAATGTATTATCTCCTCCCACCCTGGGAAGTGAGGTTTGAAACCACTCACTCAGTCCTCCCATCACCATCACAGGCACCACGGACACAGCAGGGTCCCAGTGCCTGATGGGCTTTTCACATCCATGAGCCAGCTGCGTTCTTCACACTGACCAGCAAAGCAAGTGCAGGCAGACACCAGAGCGCAGAGCAGACATGAGGAGGCTGTCCCCAATCCATGGTGTCTCAAGTGACCACAGGACTAACATCTGGTAATCTAAAGAGCATCCCATACTTATGAAGGAGCAACAGAACACACCAAACCAGTTCCCCCTTGTGCCAGAAATATCATACCAGGTGGATGCTCCAGCGTGCCAACAAGGAGAAAAAGTTTTAATTGCATTAAGAGTACCTTTATATGGAAAACATAAGAGCATTTTAATGTCTCTTTCCATGCCTCTGTTACTCATCTAACAACTTTACCATTTGGGAGAGGGACATAACCCATCTCAGATCAACTAGAAATAGATACTGAAGATTGATCTGATGCAGTTAAAACCTCAAAGGTTGTTTACTCTATCAAAAACTAAGGGGAAGTATTAGAATGCATTGCAAAGAGAAACAATGACCTGGAGGCTTCAGAAAGGCGCAGACACATCCAGTCAAAGAAGTGGTAAGGTTTTAGGTGGGATAAATTAAGGATGTTTGAAAAACAAAAAAAAAAATGTGAAGAGCATACTGACTTTTCCCAAAGCAATTCTCCTACACAATCAAACAGTTCCAGAGAGGAATGAATGCAACTTACCTTGCTTTGTGTGAACTCTCTGAACATGGCTGCCAGCCCGTCGTCATCAACATCACTGTCAGTTTTAATAGCAACATTAAGGATGTGAATGGGCTCTTCACGGGCAGTCTGAAATTTAAAGAAAATAGTCCTTATAAAGAAGTTGTTAACGACTTAACACCTGTGAGTTCCCAAAAAGAGGCTCCCCAAATACAACTCTCAAATACAGATGCCCTAGAGAAAAATGACCTCAGCATGTAAACCAGTGAGAGAAATCCTTGACCAAGCAGCCTCACACATCTGTAATTTCACAGAAGTAAGAGTTAACATCCACAAACAGCAAACAGGAGCTGCTTTTGGAGAATCCAATTCTGACAGTCACATCTGACTTGGCTAAGTCAAGTGTACTTCATTTGGATGCAAAAAGAATGCAGGGTCAGGTCCCCTCTTTATGAGATGCAGGACAGGCAGGATATTAGTGGATTCTGGCATCAAGAAAGGTAATGAAGAAAAATCAAAGTGCAGGAGTAAAACAACGTGTGTTTTCATACCTACAATAAAATTAAATAATGTGAAAGCATTAATTACATTAGAGCTCTGAGAAATGACAAATTTAGTATTTAAGAGCCTGCAGTTAACTGTGAAAAGCTGTGTACTAACAAGAAGTTATCCTTAGTGAGGTGAAGGGGAGGTAAAAAAATATCTGAGGGCACTAAGGTTGGCAGCAATATTTTGAAACAAAGCTGCAGTACTTACATTAAGATCAATGGATTTGTTTTTAAACCAAGCCCTATTCTGGACACAGACAGGAGCAGGACAAAGCAGTGGGGCAGCTACCTGTCTATCTAAGGGCAACAGGTCTCCTGTCACTAAGGAATATAAACCACGTGCTACCTCTGTGCATCTGGTTCTCCACAACAATGTCCAAATTGAGAGATTCCTCTCATCTTTTCCTCCTAAAAACAGTTCTAAGAGAAAGAATACGGATGCAACATGACTAGGAAGGGTGTAATACAGGAAGTACAGTGAGTCAGACTTATGTAAAGACAGCTGAATAAGCAGTTCAATGCCCCCATACCCAGAGAAGATCTGGAAACCTAACTGTAGGTCTAAACTCTCAGTTGCGCTGCTGTGGATCGAGTAATTCTGCTGACATTGAAAGCTACAAACTAAATTTACATGGAGAGCAAGAGACTAGGCTGTAGTTTTAGAAAGGAGTGGGAAAATGGCCTCCTGCTTTGAATCCCTTGCTGTGGAACAAGGAAACAAATCACGTACATAAATACATAAAGCTCTTAACTCCTGCTTCCAGCACTCAAACTAGTGAAAAGTGTCTAGCCTGCAGTCACTGCAGGTTAGAAGTTCTGCACACCTTCTGTTTCAAACCTGAGAGCAATCTCAAGAGAAAAAAGCACTGTACCTTGTCTTCATCATACAAGGAAGCATGGCCAGCTTCAGGGAAGGTTGGGCTCTGGGGAGGAGAGTCGCAGAAGCAACCCATCACTTCATCAAAGATTCTGAAATACACCAGAGAAGTATTAGTCACCAACACACAGCTGCTGGCCCGCTGAAAGCATGCAGCACTAAAATCCACAAATCATCTTGCTAAGGAGGGCAGGGAAAGAAAAGGACTCCTTCTCTTTGCAGGAACTCAAAGGATGAGGAGCCAATATCTCCTTCAGCCCTCAAACCCAAGCAGAGCCTAGACACTCCAACACTTATCAGAGATGTCATGGTTGCAGGCCCTCACAACTGCTACGGGCTCTGATGGGTTTTTTTGGTTGAAAGCATAAAGAACATATCCTCTTACTTATACATGTGTGAACAAGAGCATCAGAAGAAATCAGCTTATTTGAAAATGACCTCAAATCAGCTGAAATTCAAGATGCTGATCCTTCTGTTTGCAAACTGCTCTTACTGCAATCTGAGATCCCAAGGAGACAGGTGAGAGGATCCAAAGAAACCTCCACCTCAAACTCCAGAAACTTAGCAAACAAGCTCACAACTAATTTAAAACTGACTGTAGACACGGTCAAGATTTTGTACAGCTCCACTCGGGCTCACCTAGGAAGCTGCAATACAAACCTTCGTCACCCTTCCCCACATACCTGACAAAATCTTCAAACGTGCGGAAGGAGACCATTCCACCCATCCGCTGGCACGGTGGAGTGAATGAATTGTCTAGCAGGACATCGCTCACGCTAGCTACATGGACCATCCCGTAGTGATTGAGGTTGGAAGAGAAGGACATTCTAAATGGCAATTCAATAAGACCACAGTTAGCAGGAACGAGGGAGAGAACATCACTGGAAAAAGATCTGTGCATGTGCTCATGTCTGACCACTTGAAGCGTGGCTGTTTATCCAATATAACTGATTTGTTAGATTCCTCAGCACACCAGACCTGCTGTGCTGTCTTCTCCAAAGTCCTCGCAACCCTGGCATGGCTCTGGTGCCATTAATGCCCTTACCTGGACCTTGTCCCAGTATACAGCAACAGTTAAAGCATTAGGAAATAATGTTATAACACTTTAAAATAAGAATTTCTTAAGGAGTTTCTTGAGATGACAGGTGAATTATGACTATGCAAAGCTGAATGCATTTTCCCTCCTGTAGGTATGTTTTTCTTTACAGGTGGAATACTGAGATAAACAACAATAATTCCAAGTTTGGACACGTGAAAGATTTAGTAAATTTGACAGATTAAGTTGAAGTGTATTGAGCTGTTTATCTTACTGCTTCCACCATTTTTCTGGTCATAATCTACGCTGCTCACTTGCAGTGTGGTACAGCGACCTCTCTAAAATCCTACACTTGAAACAGAGTTTTCTTACACTAGTATTCTTACCCTAAATAAAGTCTAACTACAGTGCCTTCCATTTTAAGTGCTGACCAAATTAATGTGCTCTTCCATCTAATTTAATCCACTCTTCAAATAACTCCCCACTACTCATTTATTTTGTTCTGTTTTGGTTGCAGCTGCTAAATATGAGCAGTTGAACATGTGTCTTAAGGAGCAAGGAAGGCAGAGCTCCAGACACTCACTGCTCATACTCATGCCCTGCTGTTCAAGCACTGAGCTACACCACAGCGACACATCACTCGTAAGGGACTGATCATTTAAGTGAGGAGGACTAGAACAGATTTACACGAGCTCAGAGGAAGGTACTGAGTAAGAGACTTCTACTTAAAACAGGAGCACCATTCACTAAAGGTCAGCATTCCTTCCCAGCAGAGGGCAAGATCTTGAATACATTAAAGAATTGCTGAGCTCTTGCACAGTTCAACTGCTATGGCAGCACACATCAGCTGTGAAACAGTTTGTATTATTTTGGGTTTTGGGGAATTACTATTAGTTTTATGATTTTTTTTTAAAGACCCACAATGTTATGACTACAATGAGCAGAGGAAGTTTCTCAGCGAGCAAAAAGCATACTGCAACTCGGCATCCCTTCCCTAGTTACTAGAACTGGGGTTTCCATTCTCTGCAATAATTATTTCTAATTTCTGAACTGTGCCACACAGTCATCTTAAATCACTGAGGGACCAACTTCAAAAGCTCGCTGCAACATGGTGAGACCTTCAAGCTTTGCTCTGAAGAGACAGAGATGCCAAGCTGGCACACAGCAGTGCTCTGCGACACAGAACAGCTCCCTCTTACTTGCTTCGTGTTCCCTGGAGTTTAGGAAGACATTAACAAAGTTTCTGTCCTCCCCAACTGGTGCCACAACAGGAGACAGAAGGCAACGGGGAAAAAATCCAGGTACTAATTCAGCCCAGCACATGCTTGACTCACAACACGTAAAGTCAAAGTGATGCTCAGCTGCTGAGCTGGATCAGACCCCAGGCAATCCAGGGTGCAGCGCTGCCACCAGATGCAGGGCTGAACTGCAGATCACTGACACTGCTACTTACCAGCTTTACTAGGATTTCTTTCTTTCCACGTACAGAAAACCATTGTGATATGGCCCTAAGTATACTGTTAACAAGTCTAAAGTATCATCACTTTGATTAATAGCTCTCCATGTATAAAGTCACTCTATGTTTCTGTAATTTATCTCTGATTAAGAGCCATGAGACTCTCAAGCCCATTTCTACTATTTTTCCCTAAATAGGCTTATAAGCAGTAATAAATAATAAGTATTCATGTTTTGAAAGAGAAAAATTTTTCAGGACATGCCTTGGTGTACATTTCTTACAACTAATACAAAAAATACCACAGAACAGGAACTAAACAAAAAGACAGCAGACATTTTTCATGTATTATTTAAAACGGGAAATACTTTTAAACTAAGACATGGGAGGAAAAATTAGCATCCAAAACACAACAAAACATGCTGTCAGCTGTTTGAGATGTAGATCCATCTGTGGTGTGAGGGAAGTGAAACAGCCTCGAGAAATTCTAAGCTAATTGCAAGAAATCAGAGTAGCAACAGGTCTGCTATCGGCTAGGAGTTACCTGCCTGTTCCACCGTGACACCTGCCAGAGGGTCAACAGCTGGGAGTCCAGATCCAAAAGAGACCCCAAGAAACAGCATTCTGTTACACATTTGCCATGTGCCATACTGCAGATGAGCCGAGGCACCTGGCAAATTTCATTTTAAAGATTGCCACATGCAAAGCTCTTTTAAAGGGTAAAGAAAAGCTGAAAACATGTTTTAGACAAAGGGAGAGGAAAAGGGAAGGAAAATAGAGTTACGTTTGAGAGCTTCCCAAGTAGAGATAAGGGCACTAAAACAAAACATGTTAAAACATTAAGTATTAGGCTACTTCTTTCTAGTCTGTCTTTTCAAATTTTAAAAGATGACAAGTACCATACCTGTTTAGCGTGGGGATGTTCCCTCTGTAATCAAACAACCACAGTTAGTTACAGATTGGTTAGTGAAAGCCATAATAAAGAACTATCATCAAGCTGATACACAGACCAGCAACAAGTTTACAATTTACTAACCCAAAATTTGTCACCCATCAGGTATCAGGCAGAATTCAATTTCATGGACCCTGAGAAGGCACCCACCACCTGACTTCGCTTGCCATGCCTGCCACGGGAGGGAGCACAGGCCATGCGCATAACAGGCAAATAATACACCCCAGGAAAACACATTGCATTTGCAAGGTACCCTGCATTTCTACAGCACCTTTTATCATACCCACTCCAAGCCCCTTGCAGACATAGACTCAGCTTCACAAGCAAGACCAGAGTAGGGAGTCTGTACTCCCTGGCAGAAGTGCAAACAGCACAGATGCAAAAAAAAATGACTATATCACACCAGAAGATTGCAACAGGTTCAGGAAAACAAGGTAAAACCTCATTGCCCAACGCCTATGCTAAGCAGCAGCTCACGCACTGGCATCCACAACTATGAAGTAATACAGCAAACACACACATTAACACTTTGTATTTTCAGCATTCAAGGTCCTGAGTAACAAAAAGAAACATAACTTCAGGGTAATTTTAGGAAAATTTTACAGTTCTTTTTATGATATCAGTGAAACTCTTCACATTTCTGCATGCAGACTGAGGCTTAGTGATGCACATGAGACAGGAAGAAGGCAAGGAGCAGATTCTCATATCAGCATAAGAACAGCACAGTCTAGCCCATCCAAGCTACATTCACGAAAGCATAAGGTGCCATATTGCTCCATGCGAGACGTAGAAACTGCTGTGATCTGACATTCAAAATAGTAAAGAATAAATGGAAATAAATACACGCACGCAGGAGGCTTGTTCAGAGAGATCAGCAAACATGAGAAGCCTGAAAGCAAAGCTTCAGGGAGCATGTAACTGGCCATTCGCCCTCCCCTTCCCTTCAGAAACCTGCAGGACATCAAACCACACACCTTCTTAACATCCTTGACCACAGGCAAGACCTCAAGTTACTGGGCATGAAGTCTTGATACTGAATAACACCCATATTTCCATAGTCACTAAATGCATTGACTGCACCCAGTCCTGTGCTCAAACTGGTTTTGTCACAGCAGTGACACAGTCACTATAGGGCTGTGTGTTTGGTGCATTACTTGTACAGGCACAAAAAGCTCCACGATCTCTCCTTAAGCCATAGAGGAGACAGCACCAAATGGCCTAAAGACATTCCTGTTCTGTGGTAACTAACACAAGTATTTAATTTTATTCGGAGGCAGTGGGGAGAGGCACTGTGCTGTAGAGCCTGGGGTTAGGACTGAAAGGGCCACCAGGCCCCAGGGGGCTGAGACTGTTTTTCCTTTAGCTTGGCAAATGCTGGGAAAGCTGCATGAGATCTACTTCCATCAGGAAAAACAGTCTGGGGAGGACTGGCGGTTCCTACCCCTGGTACACTTGTGTAGTGGTCCCTAGAGAGCTTTCAGAAGACAGAAAACCACCCAGCATCACCAATGCTCCTTTCCATCCCAAAAAAGGCACCCTGTTGCCTTGCTCCAGGAGCTGTTGTCCAGTCACTCAGTATGGAGCTGAAGAGACTATGGCAAGACTCACAATGAGGTAACCAGAAGACTCAGTGGCTGGAGATGTCAGGGAATAATGGCGGAACAGTCCTCAAGCTACACACCATGGGGCTGGTTTTGCATCTACTGGTCATCATAGCTGTGGAGAGCTTTTTCATAAGAGGAGCTGGATTGTCACTGAAATGCACTGAGAGGTAAAGGTTTGACATCTGCAGCTCAATCAGGCCTTGTGAAAAGGCATTCCAGCCCACTCACTGAGCTGCACCTCAGCAGCTCTGATAAACACAACACAGGCTGCAAGCCAGCCTGCTCAGCCTTACCGCAACATCAGAACAAGAAGCAACACCATGGATTGGGGAGCTGAAGGAAAGCACAGCTGATGCAGCACACGCCGACAGTGCTCTCCACAGCCAGCTCCATGCAGCTGATGACAGGAGCAGAAACCCTCTCACAGCACAGGGCCCAGCCCTTCTCTCTGTCTCTTCTGAACTTCGAAAAGGGCCCTTCTTGACCGGGGAAGCTGATCTCACAAGGAATCTACTCCATACTGATGCAAGCTCTACTGTTACAATTACTCCTTCTGCTCTGGCAAACAAAAATTCCCTTAGCTTCCCCCTGCACCTTCTGCCTGAATCTCAATTTGTTTCCCCTTGCCCCTCTCTTTCTTTTCTTTAAACAAGAGTGCTCCCCTATGAAAATGAAGGCCGTGCATGCAAAGCGCCACTGGTTATATCAAGCTGTGATTGAGTGCCAGCGCAGGGCAAAGCTTTTGAAATCAGGCAGCAAAGCGGAATCAGCAGAGGTCGGCTGAATAACCCACTTGTAGTTATTAACAGCAGTACCACAGGAGAAAGAGCAATTCCACTGGCTGTGACCAGTGGCATTCCTCTTATGTTTCTCCATTTCTGTAGAAGAATCTAAACAGAAAGCTGTGAAACATGCCTCAAACCATACATTTTGATTGGTTTTTTCCTCTCCCTCTTTCTTCCTTATTCTCTGCTCCCTCTGTGATTCAGCCAAGCTGAATCTGCTACTGAAGTCCAATTTGCATAAAATTATCATCGTTCCATTCACTTTGCTGCCCCTTCAACAGCCCCTTCTTTGCTCTGTCGGAAGATTTTGCCCTTTCTGAAACAGGCAAGCCAAGGGAACTGCAACACATTACTGCTGCCTGCTGTCTAATTAACATCAACCCCCCAGCACGGAACTGCAGGGATTTACAGGTGTCCTGGAATCATTTTCCCCTCCTCCCTCCCGATATCAGCCAGTCTCCCACAACAAGGAGGGGGTCTCAGGCTTCCTAACGATACCCTGCGAGTCTCACGCTCGGGTCCCAGCCCAGATGGTGGGAGCCCAAAGCGGCACAGCTGATTCAGTACCAGCAAGCCCAACACTGATGCACGATGCTGTTTCAGCAACTACTGTAGCCCATCCACTGAAAACGCTTCCATTTTGTCAGAAATTTCAATCTTATGAGTATATTATTGTAAAATTATAATAGGAAGGAACCTATAAACACTGCTCTAAGAATAAGCAAGTTTTGGATTCTTATTCTCCTGTGAAAATGACTGTTTGGAAACAGCATTATTTAATTTGGCTTTCAGCCTTCAAAATGATTTCTACCTCGAAGCTAAGGAAGAGGCTGACAAAAAAAAGAACAAACAAAATATTCCATAGATGATAAAACACCAAGAGACAGCAAAGGACAGATCATGCACCACTCTTAAGCCTTGTTATCAGCAACATCAAAGTCCAGGTAAGGTGTTAACAAACAAGCACAGAAAGAGGAGATACTGGGCAAAACCAAGCACAAGATAGTTGAGACATTTATATTGATGCCCTGGAAAATACAAAGCAACTAATGGCTAGATGCGAATTCCACCTTCAGGAGCATCACGGACAACAGGATGCAGTCCCAAGAATGAGTTCAACCTAGACAAGTCAAGTATGTCCAGATTTACTGAGCTGTGTGCATTCCCAGCTCCAAAAGCAACTAAAGTTAGCTGGTATCAGGCGTATTAGTTATCAAGTTTCAAAAGCAACAATTCCTTTAAAGCTAACTAAGCCCCATTATCAAAACCTAATGTCTTAATATGCAGTTAAAACTTTCCTTCTCTTCCACCTCCTGACTTGAGATTCCCCAGGATATCTCAAGGCCAAGCATGGCATTTTGGAGTGGCACGTGGGACAAAAGGAAGGTGTGGGTTCAAGGCACACGTGGACTGGGAAGGCATGGCTAAGGCATCTGAGTGAGCAAAACAGGCCGGATTATACTTCAGTTTCCTTTGGGGCTCAATGTACTTAGAAGGCAGAGCCCTCTGGTTTCACAGCCATATCTCAAAATAAAGATACATCTAGAAACTGTAAGTCACCTTTGTGAGCAACGGTCTTAGCACTGACAGAGGGAACACGCTTACATCTGAATAAAATAGAGGGATCTGTTTTGAGGGAACACATTTACCTCTGAGTTGTTCCCTTGTGATCCTCCAGCACATCTGCTACTGGGGAAGGAAAGATCAAGAGAGCACTGAACAACCTGGCAGGGGGATGCGGTGAGCTGGAGAACAGGGGATGCTTTAGGAGGAGCAGTACAGCAGCATGGCTCTGCAGCAGGCTCCAAAAGCTGGCGACAGCAGACAATGTCCCAGTTTAATTTAAACCTTACAGCTTCAGACACAAGAAAGGCTGCTCGAAAGCAGGAGAGGGGGATTATTAGAAAAAAACCTACTCCTGTTGAAAAGGCACTATAATTCCCTCTCCCTGTACTAGACACACAATGTTTCTTTGAACAGAAGATTTTAAGCTAAGAATAGGCAAGCAGTGTTTCATGTGCTGAACACCTAAGAAAGGCCTTTCAGTGTCTGTCACCTGGCTTGCCATTCTCACAAAGGAAGCTGAACCCTCTGAACACCAGTCAATATTCCACCAGCTTCCCATCTCAGCAGGGCAGTCTGAACAAGAGGGAAGCAAAGAACAGCTCAGAACAGGGCTCATTTCTTTCTCACATCTTTTCTCACCAGGACTCTAGATGACTGAAAGAGGCAGGTTGTCCAAATGCAAGGGGCTCTGCACACAAGCATTTCTTTGCAGTACCCTGCTGCAGCATGCAGCGATCAGCATCCCATAGATGCTCTCATATGGATTCCTCCAGATCAGATAACTGCAACACCCTCTACTTGGAGAGGGCTTACAAACTCCATTTACTGCAAAAGGCACCAGATGGTTACACTGTACTCCTCATCTGCCTTGCACTGGGCAATAAGGAATGCTGGTTTTGATCTATAAAGCTCTCTATGGTTTCAATTATAAGCAGTTTTCCTCCGTATGTCTTACACTTGCAATCGGGATCAGTGGGGATTCTTCCAACAGGATGTTTTCTATTAATTTAAACAAATAATTCCCAAAACAGTTTTTGCCCACAAAACCCACCAGGAGCAGGTTGCATTCCTATGACTTTGTTAGCAGATTTAGCAGTTTTTCTTTCCTCTCTGCTTCCATGTACAGCTTTCCTGTGGGTAGCCAACGGCAATCATTCAGTGGCCAAAAATACAAGTCTGAGTGCCTAGCTGTGATTAGTCAGATCAGAAGTAGTGACTGTGATTGCTTCTGTTACAATTAAGTAAAGGCATAGCGGGGTTAAATACAAGTAGCAAAGAATTTAAATATAGCAACCATTATCAGTTTGCTATTTTCTCTGCATGAATATTCGCTCCAGTAAAATTCAGGCCCTTAAATGTTCACAGAGATCAGACACAAAAGGGACCAGGGCTTAAAAATATCTGATAAAGTGCTGAAAAATGTGTGGCATCATACACCTAACACCAGCTCTAAAAGAGAATGTTCTCTGAAGGACTTTCTGGTACCCACTCCTGATTTACCAGGATCAAACACTGCAAAGCCTCAAGGGATATTTTTCTTGGTCAGCTGGGATATTTTCACTTTGGAGTTTGTCCTTGGAATGCATTTTTATCGAAAAGCTCGTGCTACAGAAAATACAGAAAAACATATGATGGACATAGAACATGGTCAAAACCAACAATGAAGACTTAGGCAAGACATTGTCAGAGTTCTGAGAGTTGTGTATCTTGGGTCTGCCTTTACAGCTAGCTTAAATCTACATACTTGGTGAGAATTTAAGACCACAGGTCTCCCACTATGGGCTGCACTTCAGCACCCAGCCACACAATAGCCACACAAGTGGGTATGCATTGCAAGAAGCTGCATCAAGCGACAGGAGCCAAATTAATCACTAACAGACAGAGATGCAACTCAAAGGAACTGAACCTGCCTACGGTAAGCAGTGAATTTGTCCCCAAGCTTGCTTGCTTCACAAGGACTGCAATGCATTTTCAGTCAGCCATCAGCAGTACCGATGGTTGAGAAGCAGAACTGAGCTTCAGAACGTTGCCCCAGCGAATTCAGCATAAAGGAGAAAGGAGATTGCAGGACAAAGCAGCTGTTCCCCAAGCAGGTAACAGCTCTCCTCTTTCAGCTGACCTTGTCCAATTAAGCCTGCGCACAGTAATAGAGCAGTGGTCAGCATGGGCAAGTCAAACAACTCCCAAGGAACAGAGGTAACCGAGACGAGCAAAGAGAAGAAATGGAGAAAGAATGGCAGAGGGAGAGAGCATTATAGAGGGGTACTAAAAATAGTATGCAATTATTTACAAATATTCTAGAAATGTAGGAAACAGATGAGACCAAATGCATGTCCCATTTGTATCATGAGTGTTTTGTGCTGCTTGTTGAGGACTGTTATTCATTTCTGGCAAACCAGATTCTGAAAACCATTTTATACAATGTACTGATGGATTGTCAATGAAGCGAGACTGGACCCCATTGCCCAGCCCCGCCAAAAATAAAATAAGGAAAAAGATGTTTGGAAACAAAGGAGAAAAACAGCACTGGTACCATACTGCCAGAGCAGCACAGATCAACAGTGGCACCCGGCGGCCACAGAGACTCACTGCGCCGCTTCGCTCCCGCGCACTCTCCGCTGCCTGGGACATAAATAAAATATCGTCTAAAATACCCTCTCCGGTTCCTGTTGCAAATGAAAACACACAGGAACTGACTAACCTGCCAGATGCTGAAGAAGTTCTGCTAATCAAGTTTATTTGAGTTTTTTTGTTTTAAATTATCTTAGCGCATGCAAGGAGCTGAGACCCTTCTACAAGACAGGGCAGCGAAGCGTTGATGCTTTGCGTTGCAGTCGTGAGAAAGACATTCTGAAAAACACTGACTGAGAACCAAAGTATGTCAGCTCTGTTGTTTCTATACAAGATATGTTCATAGAGGCATCTTGGTCTTCTCAGCCAAAAAAACACATGCTAGAAAAGGGCTCACCTTATCCAGTAAAGTTAAGTTTGAAAGTAGAGCCCATCACAAACATTTACAAAGGGCTGGCAGGGCAGCGCTGCAGGAAGGGGACAGAGACTGTTTGACTGTTCTTTATTAGAATTCTCAGTAATTCATTATTCTGACTGGAATTGTATCTTTTGGAAGCTAGAACTAAAGTTCTAGAGGAAACTTAGAAGTCAGAAAATACATGAAAACTGTATCATTCAAATGTATTCAAACTACAGAAAGTAATACCCGCAGCTCCTGAGGTTTTAAATAACTTAAGAGATGGAACTGGGTAATGTAGGGGTTTATCTTAAATAATTTGTGCTTATTTGAGGCACTGGGACTCTCCCTTTCTCTACCAATTCTATTGCAAGTTTTCTTTGCCAAGATAGAATGCAGCCCCTCATAAACCTCTGATAACAAAGACACCTGAACATGTGATCTGACCTGTTTGGATGGGAGGTAGGCAGCATGAACTGGAACTCCACCACACAAGTGTTATCCTTCAGCTGGCGATGCTGGACACTGTTTAACTCATAGGCAATATATGCCCTTCGAACATACACCTGGTTAGAGAGAAACTCGATCAGCCCAACTGTGCTAAGGAAGAACAAGAGAAAGACAAGTAATACACCAGAGACTTAGAAAAATATTAAAACACAAACGGATATTGCCAAATTAATATCTAGATTGAACTCTAGTTCAATGAGAATTTAAAGTTATTCTTTGAGAAAGGCCAGTCTGCCAGGACACAATATAAGCACACAGGGTAGGCTGACCACATTCTCTGACAGCAGCTTCATTTTCAATCCGTTCAACCTCCTAAGTTTTCTTCCAGTAAAGAAGACAACTTGAATATGAAATTTCAGTCAGTTATGAATATTAATGCTGTCAAATTCCACACTTCAAGTATGCCAGACTCCACACAACCTATGGCTCTCTTAATTTAACAGTGCTCAGAAAAACCCACAAACCCAAACAAAAAAGACACAGAAAGATTAAAAATATTTATTTTTGCAATGAGAATAAACTTACCTCCAAAGCTGCCATTCTTACCACCTGGTTACTATGGTAGAAAAAGTTGGGTAGCACATCAAAGATGGATGTCTCAGACAAAATGAGTTTCTAGAAGAGATCACATTATGCAGAGCTTTAAAAGCGAACTGCCTGTGCTGCAAACAGCATCAGACAAAGAAGCAAAAACCTCAAATAAAGACTACTTCTGATTTTCATGCTTTTCCTGTTATTTATCAAGGATTATGATCTTCCTACATTAAATCATTGAATATCTCAAGTTGGAATGGACCCATAAGGACCATCAAGACTAATTCCCTGCTCCTTGCAAGTCTACCAAGCTAAAACTAAACCATATGACTAAGAGCATCGTCCAGACACTCAAATTCTGACAGGCCTGGTGCCATGACCACTGCCCTGGAGAGCCTGTTCCAGTGACCAGCCACCCTGTCAGTGAAGAATCTTTTCATAATGTCCAATCTGAACTTCTCCTGATGCAGTTTCATCCCATTTCCTCATGGTCCTATCACTGGTCACTAGAGAGAGGAGATCAGCACCTTCCTCTTTGCTTCCCCCTGGGGGAAGTTGTGGACTGCAATGAGGTCATTCTTGTATCAGTGCAGGAACTAAAACAAAAACAAGGGGAAGCTAGAAATCAGAACAATACAATTGAAAACCACAAGGACCTTGGGACTACAGGTGAGATTTAATACAGAAACATTAAGATCAATGAGAAGAAAGCAGGGCAACAACGACAGAAGTCTGGTAGATACCTGCAGGTTCTCAATGCAGAACTGGTGTCCGTACATGTCAATAGCGGACAGGAAGATGGACTCCACCTGGTTGTGCCGCAGTTCATAGGACGGCAAATGGGAAGCAATGAGAACCTGATAAATGGGAAACACAAGGATTGTCAGTGAAAGAAGCTATGCTGGGCCATCAGCAGGAGGCTGTGACCTCCAAGGCAGCAATAGTCTCCTCCATCCCAGAAGAGGCAGCTGGTTTCTCCTGTGAATTCTGTGGCACCTGGGTGATGCTGCAAACCCTCTCCCCTCCCCAGCCTCATTTGTGTATCTGCTCGGTTTGTATTATTGGCAATTCCCCATGGAGAAAAGGAACAGCTTCAATCAAGTTCCATCAGTGCATGTGATTTAGCACTGCAGAGCTGCTAGTCCTGGGGATTGCCTGACCGGCTGTTAATTGGAAAGCAGATCTGGCAGGCAGCAGCTGCGGGGAGGCCAGCAACGGAGACCGCCTTTCACAGCTTCCGAGCAGAGGAAGCAAGAGACACTGGTGCCAGGTATTAAATGCCCAACATGAAGGATACTGAGATAGGAAGGGGGAGCTGCTTGCAGGGGAAAATGAAGTGAAAGAGCAACATAAAGACATACACAAGGATGGCAGAACCAGCCCCAGCATGTTGCTGAGAGGTTCAATAACTGAATGGTTCAAGGATACGAATACAATCCTGAAGGAAACAGAAGGTCACTGAGCAGCTTCAAACGCCCTGCTCATTTTCAACAGTCAAGCTCTGAAATAAAAGGAGAGTACCCCAAAGTGTCAGCTTTCCTGCTGAAGACTTTTAGAGATAAGGACTATAGATGGTGAGGAGTGATAAGACTACAGGGTTAGCATTACCATGAAATGATTGTGACCTCTCACTCCTTCCTGGTTACAGACTAACTGCTAAAGAGGAAGCTCACAATAGTATCCAGATGGACATCTGGCATTCAAATTATTATCAGTACTAGACTCTTGGAATTTACAGTATCAAGAGTTTTTCCAATTATTTTCAGGTTGAAAAGGAACTGATGCAATACAAAAGCTAGAAGAAACGCTGCAAAAGGCCAGCTTAATTCTTTGCAACAGTTCCTAAGCAGCTGCAAAGAACATTGGGTCTTGCATAGATTTCTGTCCCTGTTCTCTGCACACATTAATTCATAGTAAGGTAGCTGATGAACCTGGATAACTCTCCTGGCTGTCCACTTACACCTGCCTTCACATTCCATGCAGCCTCTGCTTGTCAGGTTCACAGTTTATAAAACCAAAAGGAATCACTGTGATCACATATTTTGACCTCCTCTGTCACACAAACCGTAGGTTCCTCTCAATTAACTCCTATTTGAGTCAGACAAACTTTTTGGAAGAGCAGGGCCGAAGGAATGTAAAGTTAACTTCAAATTTTACAGTGACTGGGAATCCACTGCAAGCTTTGTTAGACTGTCACAATGGTTAATTGCTGGTTAATTAGCTTCATTATTAAAGTGCTGCTCACAGTAATCTACTCTTCACATTCACATCCAGAGAGATGGACTTTCCAAAAGAGCAAGCTCCAAGTGGGAGCAGTGTGTATTGATCTGATCAGCAACAGCACAGTCTGCCTCTAGCCGGGATCAGCTTGGATTGCTGAACACGCTCCCTCACCTGCCGCGCTCGCAGGGCCACTTTAGCGTTGGTTGTCTTGCTGAGCTGGGTCAGCTCTGTCAGAATATTAATCAGCTCATCTGTCAAGGTGGGGTCACGGCCACATAGCTGGTCCTAAAAATAAAGAAAACTGAAAATGTTTAGAACAGCGGAAAACCATCTTCTGTCCTCCTGTAAAGGAGCTTAAGCCTGAAATACGTACACACACGCACGTGGGTGCTGGACCACAGCACCTCTAGAGGTCCCTATCTGAACTATTCTGTGCTGACAGGGGTACATGTATTAGGCTTTCAATAACTTCACAAATATATATAAAGCTGCAGAGGAAAGAAGAGGCTGGCACATTTGCCCATTTTCTTATTTGTAGCATGGATTTTGGCATCCAAACACGAGAAATACTAACTTGTCAAAGACTTAGGTAAAACATTTTCATATTACCCAATGCCAGCTTTGTACCAGAAGACTCCTCTAGCAGCAATGCAAAATTCAAAGAGCATTTAATTGTAGGGAAATGCTTTGTGTAGCATTCAGAGATTAGAAAACCTTCACTATGAGCAAACAGAATTAGTTTAACCACCAGGAGAATCTCCTGAAATCCACCTAAAAAACTACCTCAAAACTAAAAAGAACCCAGAACTCCAGAACCACAAACCAACTGCTCACTTTATACAGTTTCAGCAACGCCATAAAAAAGTGATATAATGGGTTTTCTGCCATGGTACAGCACTGACTCCATGCTAATCAGAGAATCCTGGTTCTCAGGCACTTCACTAACTTACTGTCTAAACTGGCTGAATCTAAAACTGAACAGCACAGTTTTCAGTGTTAACACTGTTTCAAAACTCTTTTGGATTCAGTCATTCAAAAAAAATGCAAACAGCAAAGACTTTAACCTGTTTTGTTTTCTGAACAGCGGAGAGGCACTCTCATGCACACTTTCTTCTGAAAATAGTTTCAATTCCCATGAATTCCCCACACTATCTTGTGAGTCTTTTCCCTCCCACTCCCGAAGCTGGAAACCCTCTAGGAGTGTTTCTTCTGTACAGCATTTAACAGTTTTTCTCTGGGTAAATGAGTCATACGAGGAAAATACAAAATGAAACAAAGACTTGTAACAGGAAGAGAGCTGGTGCCTTAAAGTTTTAAGATATTTTAAACACATACAGAACAGAAAAGGCCCTGTGAAGATCCGAGAAATAGAAAGGGAAAAAGGGAAACCTCCGCACAACAAGTTAGATTGATAAGCGCACTAGGGAAACTAAAATAAAAAAACAAAAACAAACAACACAAGTCCCATAAACTAACAAATAACAGCTCATACAACTAATTCCAGAGCTAATTAGCTTTTCCCCCACGTTACTCTTGGCCCGTTTCTCTCTGACCCCACCAAGCACAATGCCATCCCTAGGAATGACAACGTGCATCTCTTGGAGAGAGACCACAGCAGAATCACTCATATTAAAATAATCTAAGCTACTAACTCATATTAGATTGTTGTCCCCTGCTAAGCAGTTGGGGGCCAACAAATACTTCAATGACTGTTCCCAGAGAAAGTTCTGTAAATTTCTCCAATCTGGGTCACTGTGAATTCAGAGCAAATAATTTGAGAAGTGCATTTGTCTTATCTGAAATACAGATTCCCGAGTGTTGCAATGTCACTGCTCAAATTAACAAATATTCCATAGGACACAGGACATCTGCCATGCCACAAGCAATTCTGTCCACTTAAGGCTAGGACGTGCATACAACAGTCAGTTAAGTACATAAAATGAACATAGAACTTCAAATCTCACTATATTTCAACAAATATACGAAGGATGAAGTAGTTCCCATCCTGCCTTAAATGCCTGGTAGCTAAAAAAGGTGAATGATGGCAGCATAACGCTATTACTAAAACCATCCTCGGAGCCCCTTGTTAATAATGGATTCCTAGGGATACATCAATAACAGCAACATAAGCATCAAGGTATATTTGACACGACGTGTGCCCTCGGAGGACAAACTGAAACCATCCCACACAAATAGCTCGGCCACCCACAAAAAGCCAGAGCCTTCACCATGATTACACCAACTGTGCCACCGGGGTCCTTCAGACACGAAGAGTAATGTGAGTCAGAAGAAAGAAGAATGACAGTCTTCTGGTTAACAGCGTGGCCTGTAACTCAGGGGACAGTGATCCCTAGCTGTGCCATGGGTGACACTGTGACCAAAGGCACATCACCTCTCTGGAGCCTCCGCTACCCGCTCTGTCTGAGAAGGCCCTGCACCACAGCACTCGTGTGAGGACAGGCACCTTGCAAGGCCTTGGGCACCTTGCAAGGCCTCGGGCACCACGCTGGTAGAGACCACAGAAACGGTGCTTGGGTCACCCGCTCAATACCAGTCCACCACGGTCTCTCCAGTACGTTTTAAGTTCTAGAAAACTGGGATATCAACCTTTACTTGAGCAGAAGTAACTGACAGTGGTGGGAAGAACAACTACATAGGAAGGAAAAGAAAAACTCTTTGATGCTTCTCTGGGTTTCCCATCTCCCAGCACACCCATCACTCCCTCAGACGGACATCGTGCTGGCCAACAGAGGCGAAAAACTAGACAAAAAGTTTCAGTCTCATTTTACCAAGAAATAATCAGGATGACAACAGCAAAATAAAGCAGGTAGCTGGTGCTGCGCTGGCTTTTGCCTCCACTGATTGGCAAAGGCAGCGAGCAAAGCCTCAAACCAGCTCTTTGACAAGGCCTAACGCCTCCCCGGCACCCCCGTGTAATTACACACTTGAGTGACCGGACTCTGAAGAAAATTGAAGGCCTGAGCTGCGAACAGCTGCCATTTTCTCTCTCCATCACGCCAGCATGATTACTTGAGAAATGAACAGCCCCGGCTCAAAGCTACTCCAGAATTCTCAGAGGAAATATGGCTCCGTGTTCAAATAATGAGATTCTTAAGGCAAGCGTTACTTACAATCACACCACACACCAAAAAGGGAAAGAGAAAAAAGAAGAGGGGAAAAAAAGGAGAGCCAGAAAGAAAAGATGTCAGAGTCCTATCTTACAAATTAAAATTTAGGAAACCCAGCCTCAGCCTGGGACAATAATGACTCTTTTTATGCTTTTGAGTGTTGTTTTGTGGATGCCTACTTTGGACATATTTTTGGCAGTTAACAGAGCACATTATGTTTGGAAAAAAAAGAGAAAAGGTGATGGGGGGGAGAGAGAGAGATAGTATTGTAATTAGCCTGCCTCCTGGAAAGCAGGAGTGCTAACTCTAGTCTGTTGTAGCTAAATTCATGTTGCCTTGAAGAAGGTGGGCATTCGTTCTGCTTCAAAGCATCACATGGGACAAGGATTTCTGGAGTCTTTTTAGTAAACAGGAAAAAAGACACAGAACTCAATTGTTTTTTAATTATTTTTCTTGGGAATGTTATTTACTGGGAGTTTTAGCCATTAGAGTGGGATTGAAGTTAAAGAGACCAGAGATTTTTCATGGAGTAACAAGCCAGAAGAACAAGCTAGAAGGTGGTAGCAGGTCCTGGCATGAAGATTCATTTGTGTTTCTAGGGTGGAATCTATGTCTGTCCAAGACGAATTCCAACCCCAGGAGATTCTCCATCCCTTCACAAGTGCCCTGGACAGCCACACATCATTCCAAGGGTCAGAGGCCTGAGTGACCACCTTTGTGCTGAGATATTGAGTCCTGGTCAGACTCCATCACACAGCCTGGAGTACAGTGGCCCAAAAGCACCCCTGCAGACCTGAGATAAGACATTCTGAGACTACAACCAGAAAGAAGCTGAGAGAGCCACTGCCAAACGTACAAGACCAAACTATGGTTGTTCACAGAAGAGCATCTGAAAGCCCTAAAGGGCCTCCACACGGGCTGGCTAATGCCATTAGTCACCAGGATGTCACCATCATTAATAATGAAGAACTATAAAAATATTTCTATTACAGAATTATTACTATAAAAAAAAATGTGCTTTTTTTTGTGCTGGTAGCACAATGCTTTGCTTTCCAAGAAACTCCAGTTCGAGTATCATGAACTATATAAAGACAGGACGTCTGTGAGACCTCTGATGATGAAGAAGCAAACTAAATCAAGTATAAAGTCACAGCCCAGTGTCTGAAAGTTAGCCTCTAGCATCCTTCCAGTGTAAGAATTAAGTCTGCATTCTTATCTCCCCACAGATGCTCACAAATCACTTGCATAATTAGCCTTCATTGCAGCCTGATAGGCAATCAATGCAGGACAGTCATGAACCAGAAGGTGCACAGATGCTGAGCTGAACAGTGTGCTCTGGGTCTCCTCTAATGCACAGCTTGCATGCCCTAAGAACACATGAAGAAACTCCACTGCCACTGCTTCTGTAGCTGCATCTTTAAGGATGAGAGCTGTCAATTCAATACCTTTCAAAGCACCACACTTACAGCTACAAGGAGAAGCAAATTTCTAGAGCACCAACAGACAACTTACAATGAGCATTGTAACAAGCAGGTTCTTCTTGGTGACCTGAGCATGTGAGAAGATGTAGTTCAACACAGCATTCATATCACTTTTGTTCTCTTCCCGAAGGGTGAAGACACACTTGTCATAGTGACCTGCAATCAGAAACACACATTTTTTCCAGTCTCCACACCTTTGTGTCAAGAAATACACGTTCCTAAATACGTCTTTATTTTCTACATATACGTTTCGAGAATCTTCTTTGCATGGTCCACACAATTAATTCTGGGAAGGAAGCATTCCTACCACCACCACTCCCTCAATTGTAAACTTTAATTTAAACATTTTACTTTCATTAAAACGGTTCTAATACCAAATACCTCCTTTGTGAGCAACACAAAGAGAGAAATGCTAAGCTCAGTTTTTCAAATGACAACCAAAATAAGACTTGCAGAAAGACTTGCACCATTCTCTACTACCAGCAAACTGAAGTGGAAATGAATCTGTAGTACCATTAGGCTGGACCAGGTATTGTAACCCAAGAAAAGAAAAGTAGAACGGAATCTGAACTACCTGTAAGAGCTAGAGCCTCAAAATCAGCCAATGTTTCATTGCCATCTTGTGCCTGGATACAGCAGTGCAAGGCATTTATTTCAATTCTCGATTTCAGAATGAGGTTTGAGTTTTGTTTTTATGAACAGCAAACAGCTTCCTGGTATTTCACAGCAAGTGCAAAGAACTCAAGGACTTTTTTACTGTGTTTGAATTTTCTTACTATAAAATTTAACGAACAGGCAAGACAGAACTAAATAACACGGTGAATTTAAATAGTTTGTCTGCAGATGCTCAAGAATAAGAAAGTAAAAATCAAGCTTCTAATATGAAGCTTCTACATGTGGAATACCCAAGTAGGGAAACTCTCCAGTGGTGACACAGATGGTGAGGGAACACACTGATAACTATTTCATCTCTGATCTAGAACAAGCAGAGAGCACACAGATTGGCTGGGCCTTAGCGAGCTCAATAACAGATCAGAAGCGAAAACACAAAAACTCACAATTCATTGAGTCTTTTACTCCAGGTCATAAAAAAGCCCTCACTTCGAGGATCATAAACCCATATAGGAGCTATTCTTTTCAAGACTGACATGGGAAAGGAGCATTCCTACACCGAAAAGAGGCCAGAGGCATACTATGACATCTAAACTGTGGGTAAGATGGCACAGGATATAGAAGATGATGGATACACAAACAGTGGAATAACAGTAGAATGGATAGCTTTGGGATGCACTCTGTCTTTTGCTTGCCATAAGCATTATGAGCACTCTTACTACGAAAGCTGCAGCTGGACATAAGCTCCTCTATAAAACCAGGATCTGATTGGCAGACCGTTGGAAGGAAACCTGTGTAGCTTAGCCTCTTCATAAAGTCTGACTTTCAGAAATCATATCCTTGATGTGCTTCGAGACTCACCATGCTGAAACTGAGTCTCCACCTTCAGATACTGACGGAGTAGATCCATCACCACTGCTTTCATGTGACCCCGGATCCCACTCCGGTACCTGCAGAAGGAAACAAATCAAACCTAGCACTGAGGGAGACTGGCACGGCCCTGCTTCTGAAGATCTGCCAGCAAATAACACTCAACACACGCAGCAGAATAACCCCATTTGCTTATGGAAAGAAGTACACTTGGTTCTGAAAACCCTAGTTGTTATGTGAATATATAACCCTACCATTACTGTCATGTTTTGCATTAAAATGGCCTTTTTCTTCTGAAAACATTGAAAACTCTGGCATAAAACACACCAGCAGCTTGATGAAATGGCCACGATGTGATCAGTGCCAGGATAGAAGTTAATTCTTTCCTTCATATGACAAAGGGAAAAGGAGGCATGATCTGTGTGTGCTTCACGCAGGCAGTCTGGAGTCACACATGCAGCCTCTTCAATGTGGGCCTCCCTGAGGGAAGTATGTGGGCTTATTCCTAGTGATTTAGAGTCTGAGCACAATAAACCCAACTGAATAAAGACAAAAGCAGGCTCAGGTCTTCTCAGCAGCAGCAATAAAAAAAAAGTTAGGGAGCACCTCTAAAAATGGCTCACCTCTGTACGAGCTGCACAATGCTCTGAGTGTTCATGAAGAAGACTTCACGCTCTGATTTGCGGTTCAAAGTGGCTGCATGGCTATCCAAGATATTGGCAATCTGAAAGAGAGCAATCACATGACAGCCTCAGTCCTGGGTGGGATAATCTGGTTGAACAACCAGTAGAGAAGGCAAGAACTTCCAGATAGACCAGACCAGAACTCCAGCAAAGACCAAAGCATAAACTGCTAAGTAAGTTAATGACCTGACAATGATACAAAATCAATTCGTATATTGGAGAAATCATCTTAAGGCACCTCATGACCTGATCAGGTCTCCCTTAGCTGCAATCACTCTTACGGTTACATTGACACTACAAATCACACCGCAGCATACATGCCAGGCAAAAGGCAAATAAATAAATGCCTACAAGGCCACTGGTATGATTAAACTGCTTCCAAATTGCCTGTTTAAAGCCATACTAAGCAGGGAACATATACCCTGCAGCACAGCTGAAGGAAGCAAGCCTTTAAGCTCAAGTGATACAGGTAATTATCTTTCATGTTCAAATGCACCTTTTAAGTCCAAGTAACTATCAGATAATTTAAAGGAACTTTCTCTCTCTGCCCCAACACAAAGCAATTTTTATTCCTATACATAAGTGTGGTTGATCACCTGCTGGCTGGGGAACTGACAGAGGACTGATGTGATGTTGCTAGCATATTGGGCCATCTCCTTCTTGATGGACTTCTCTACGTTGGGTGGGATGCGTCCAGAAACACTTGTCATGATGTCCTGAAGTTCCAGCAGAGGCAAAGATGGATCTCTTAGTGTCTTCATTAGTCGCTCAACCCAGCCTTTCACCTAGAGAGAGGCAAGTGAGTATAAAAACAAGCATGAAGAAAAGAATGAGCAGCAAGAAGGCAGAAAATTAAAGGCTTTTCATTGAGGTTTTCGTCAATACTGTTTTGTCACACAGCTAGTCTAGGGACAGAAAGAGAAAACTGGGGTAGATGACAAAGCTGCAGTGCTACCTTATGCCAAAGCTGACTTAAGACATGTCCACTTTCTTTCCTCCTCCCTCTAGGACTTCTGCCACATCTGGCTATGCAGGTAGCTCCATGGCTGCAGGCACAAGCAGTAAAGGTCCAGCTCAACTCTGTCCTTGTTTTGGGTGCCACACACAGGACTCTCCCATCTTTCTTTCTGGTGAGACTCACCACAAGAAAGTCCAAGAAAGAAAATGGAATCGAGCTGGCACTAGCAGAGCAGTACTGCTCCGACTCTTGGTCTTCTGGCCACACACATACTGGCCAGCCTCAACTTGGAATGAAAGAATATTTGTGCTCTCTCTCAGAAACAAGAAGTAACCAGTACCTTGCTGCTGAAGTAGGGCTCTGGCAGGCAGTACCCATTCATCACGTTGACCAGGTTATCTAGGACATAATGGAAGATGCGATGGAGTTTCTCGCCTCGAAGTGCTGTGCTCTGGATCTGCGGCAAGGCACCCGTGTGCAGTTCAGCCTGGAAACACAAGGAACAGCACAGTGTCACTACCCTTCCTATATGGCATCAGCCACAGTGGTAACATCCAGTCACCCACGACTGCAGGCTCAGATTTCACTTGAAAGAACAGTCAGTGAGGAAAATGCCTTTGGTTAGGAGAGACAGAAAAGTTATGAACTGGATCTCCAACACCTTCCAGCCTCTCTCCCAAATACATTATCATTGATCTCATTGTTTAGTTCCAGGATGACCAAAAATCTCAAAGAAAAGCACAGTTGGGTGCTGACTATCACTTTCCACTCCCTGCATGACAAACTCATGCAATTCTCAACTGGTCAGTGCTAAAAGAACGACAGATTCTCTTCCACCTCTGCCAGCTACCTCCCAGCCTGCCATCCCTAAATAAATATATCTCTTTGCCTTTCACCTTAAAAAAGATCCATGTCCTAGGCTCTGTTTTCATATTTCCAGATTTGCTACAATTGTTTTCCCATGGCCAGACCTTCCTAGAGTTGAGATATCAACTCCAATCCCCCAAAGAGGATGACTGAAAGAAGAATACATGATAAAAAGAAGTTAAATAACTTGCATAGGAATAAAGCAGATAAGAAATATCTGGCCAACCTCCAATGTCCTGGACAGCCATGACAGTACCCACAATAGTACTGAGGGAAGAAGAGAGCAAGGATGGTACATAAGCTTAGCCTGAATTGAAGAAAGAGTCAATAACCTGAGTCCTAGTCCTCATCTGAGACAGATAAATGGTAAAGTGATAATTCCAATACAATGCACAGATCTGGAATTGGTTCACAACACTGGATCATCTCAACATCACTCGCCTATTAAAAAGACAACAAACACCTGCGCTTCATGCAACTTCTCACCTGCTGAACCCTGCTGGGATCATCCAGCTGGAGCTTGGCAATCACACAGCCTGGATCCAACACTGCCCCTGGGCGTTTGACATAATGGATGCAGCCTGATTCTCCTGCTGTTAAAGTCATCACCATTTTCATCACCTGTAGCAAAGAAAACAGGTTACACACTCAGCTTCCACGTTACCCAAATGGTTCTAATTTTGTGAGCAAGCAGCCAATAACCTCCCACAGATAAACCAGGCCGCAAGAGCACCTTTTGGTTCAGGCCTTCTGAAAGGCTTAAAAGCACACACATTGGGAGTGAAACCCCAGATGCTAAAGTGAATGGTAGAACAAACTACTAGGCCATAAATTAGCGCAGCAGGAAGCCATCCTCAGGAACATCACCTGTTCCACACTGCTTGGACCAACAGGTACTCAGAGGTCCCACATTCAACACAATGAACTAAGCAGATGCAATTTACTGCTGCAGCTGCTGCACTCTAATGCCAGAAGTGGGAAAGCCACTCTCAAAAGCTACCGCAACACGTTCACTCTTAGCAGAGGGAACTCTGATTTCTTTCTAGAGGTCACAGGTTTCAGACCACTCTTCACAGGAAGAGATGCTTCCTTAGATCAATCATGGATGCTCCTGCCCTTGGAGTAGAAGTGTTGGGTATGAGGGGAGGAAGTCTAGTTTTACCACTGCTATACTACACACCACAACTGGGAACACAGAAATTGAGTAAGTGGTTCCTTCTTAGCCATGGCTCTGTTGCAGTGTAAAAGCACCTACACAAAACATCTGGATCTCTAGCTTAATCGTTTTCTCCTACACATTGTCCCCAACAGGCTTAACTGCCCCTCTTCTGTCAACACACACTCCCCTCCCTCAAATCTGTTTTGAGCCACACACTCCTACACAACCACTTGTGCTTTCCTCACAGTGATGCAGAAATTGTTCATCATCCTCCTCCTCCCTACGAGTTAAGTAACTTCCAAGGGAGAAGGGAGCAGTGACATTTATTAACTAATTTGATCGATCTGATAAATGATCAGGCAATCAGGGAAGTCTTAATTTGTAACAATCCTGGCATATAAACTCTACTTCTGAGCCTGTGTTAGTACTAAGGCCTATAAGCAGGTGGTCTTCACCACAGCTAGAAAACGCAGTACGCATGGGTCCCACTCTGCCCTGGCATCACTACAAGACAATAACCACAGTCTCACTGCTGAGAAATTTTGCTTATCACTTGCTATCCAATCATTAACACTCAAATTTCAGCTGTTAAGTAATTTCTTCCCCACCTCTGACATCTCTCCCTGCAGATTCCTGAATTAATCCAGGTTAAGACACAGACAACATTTGGAAAGGAAATATTGTGAACTATCCCTCATGTTTAATTCCCGGTTCCAAAGCATTCAACTTTTTTCTCCCCAGCTTTTGCCTGGGCAGATTCAGCATCTACAGCCAAGTCAGTTCTTTTATGGACTCCTTTACCTCTATTTCTGCAAAGCACTGGCCTGCAAACACGTGTCCCCCATCCTCCACCACATACTGGATAAGCTTCCCAGCCGAAGGTGAGCGCAGAATGGAGGGATCATTCTCCTTTTCAAACACACAGGTCTTGTTACCTATAGTGATGCGGTACCTAGGAAAGAAAAGGACAGATCACCACAACAGAAATTCTTGTAGAAAGCCTGGGAAAATCCATTCTCCTTCCCTATTCTACTCAAAAGCAAAACTAAAGAAAAACACCTCAACCAGCACTTCTGAGCTGAGCAGCACGGCCCTGCATGTTGAAAGTTCAGGATAATCATAATAGAACATGACTATGGAAGCCAAGGATTAGAAATCAGACAGAACAGCCCTTAGCCAAGCTATATCTAAGTTACTTCTGTGCTTCTTCTCTACCAAAAGGTATCAGTTGTCAGAACCAGAACCAACATATGAACAGAAACTGACATTACTGGAGATTACACTTGCTGTAAGTACCACACAACACATTCACCAAACTGCCCACCTCACATAAAATCCTTTTGTATGCAGGGCAAAGCTGGAAAAAGCAGGATGCACCCATGTAGAAGACTCAGAGATTGAGATTTTATTGCATTTTCCAACCCAGAAAGTTACCCAAACTCTGTTCTCCTCACCAGATTCATTACATTTGTCACAGAAAAGGCACCAGCAGAGGGGGCAGTGGTTCACATTCAGGAATTTTGAGGGAATGCACTGAAATAGTAAATCTTGTACGAATTTCTAAGGCAGCTGTGGAGTTTCAAGGATTTTACAGATTTTCATGATCTGTTTTTGTTTGGTGGGGTTCTTTTGCTAATCTAGAAAGGCACTTTTAAAGAATCCACATAGGTTACACATGCAGATCTTTCTTCTAACAGACCTGTTTTTCAGGTGAAGACAACTTCTCCCTTTAAAATCATTCATAATACATCTAGGAAACTTTTCTAGGAGAGAATTCTGTTCCCAGCTGATCTTTGTGAAGCATAAAGTTACAAGTACTCCTAGTTTTGGCTTGTATGTAAATGTTAAGCATTAATCTTCACAGATTGCTACCTGTCCACTTCTTCTTTCATGTAGGTGGTATAGCTGCTACCATCATAGGACAGGAGCAGTCCTCCATCACTCAGTCGGTGCACATCAACTTCCACACACGAGCTGTTCATGATGACCACATAGGAATTAGGAGACTGTCGGGTCACCTGCAGAGCCACAAGAATGGTACATATCACATCAACTACACACAGCATTGATAGTGTCTTGTTGCCACAACATACACAGTTTTCCAAGCACTGCAACAGAGGGAATTAAAGAAGGAGAACAAGAGCCATTTGTTCTCATGTTAGATGGGAAAAAAGGTTTAAAAATGCAGGATCACAAAGCAAAGCACTTAGCAGTGAAGAGATGCCAGAACTAATGGTGTCCATGAACCTGGATTTAATCCTCTCACAGTTATGCATTAATCATACAGCTTTGTTTACACAATCATTTACCATTTCTTCACCCCAATCTACACACAAGTCGCAGTCGTGCACTACAATTGCATAATGAATAAGTTGAAAAAAAAACCACAGAGATTGTTTCCCAGAGAAAGCTGCTAAAGCTCCCCCTGGGAAAAAGGGATCCTATCACAGTCTCTGCCACAGAGTTCCCATTTGAAGCTGGGTAAATCACTTAAAGCGTAATTTAGCTGCTGTTCGGTGCTCCTCTATTTCTCACTGAAGAGGTGCCAAGACAAATCATGGAGCTTCAGGGGTGCAGAATACTTATATAAGCTACTGGTTTTTAACAGTATATACGGTCATGCTGTCAAAAATTTCACCATAATAAATTTGCCCAAGTCAGCTAATTAAGATTGCACAGGCAATCTTAAGTCTAATATTTCCTAACTTTTGTGTGCTTGGTTTCACAACACTTAAACAGTGCTTCTAGTATTGTTTTTTTGTCCACAGCAGAGAAAAAGCAACACTAAGGGGAAAAATTTCTACAAATTCTGTCATGCTGATGAAACTGGGCTCACACACCCAACAAAGAAGGCCTTCATATTCAGAAACAATGATTAAAAGTTTTTGTCAACCGATAGGCAGTGGTTTTTGCCTACAGAGAAGTATTCTTCACCCTATGTAGGGCATTTCTTGACCCCAAAAGGTTAAAATGTATACAGAGAAATATAGAGATACTGCAATAGAAAGATGTGATGGGCTAGAATCAGAAAGGAGATTGAACTGACTTCTTAACTCCTCTAAAGCAGAGAAAACAAACCCCGCACAGATTTAATTCCAATAATTACACGTATTACAAAGATTAAACCAGAGCAGCATGTTTCCAAGTAGAAGTGGCAAGTTGATGGGTTTCCACAGTTCACATCGTACCTTCAGCACATATTTCCGTCCCTCATAGATGAGTTCCACATCCACAGTGTTTAGCAGAGTATGAGCAGGCAGGACTTGGCCCCTTGAAACAAATAAAAAACAAAATTTGTCTTCCAGAAGCCACCAAATGGCCATCAGGGGCCTAAGCAGGTTAAAGATGCATGGAAGAATTTGGAAAGCACTCCTAAGAACAGATTCACCTGGATTATACCAGGTTTAGCTGACAGAGTGCTAGGACTAGTTTTCCCACAGTGCCTGCTCTACTTCAGAGCCAGCCGGAGCAGAGGTGGTTTACTAAGAACCTTGGGAAACATTCAATTTGGAAAATCACCTCAAATCTGGAAAATTAAATCAACCCTCAAAACAGGAGGAAAACAATATCTGGTGATTAAAGACTCCCTAATGTTGCCCTAACAGCGCACAGAGAAATAACTCCACATTTTTGAGGCCATTTTTTGGAGCACCTACAAAAACTGCCAGAAACCAACCCCAATCTGTGCAAACAGCAGGGGATCTTTGGAGAGACGCCCGGGGATCTGCCAGCCTTCTTAGGCCAGCAGATAAACAGCTTCCTGGAGCCAGAGAACACAGCAGGTAACAAGTTCTGTGAATTTCTGGACTGTACCAGACTTGAACAAAGCTTGTATAGCAAAACTAATTCCTATATGCTTATCAGGTACCTACCCTACCAGACCAGCTTGCAATTTTACCTTTCTAGGGAGTGCAGGAAGTTTGAGACGCTGTTTCGGAAACTCACATCAGCCACATGCAGAGCTCCACACACCACTCCCAGCATGGTATCAGGCCTTTCAGCCTAGAAAGAAAAGGTCACATAACAGGGTCACATCTCCTTCAGCTCCAGTCCATTCTGGACACCCACTTCAACAGTCTTAGCTCTGTTTTTAGTTCAAGGCCAACCTCTCTTTAAAATAAAGTTGGTGTAGTATCCACGCAATCACTATATAGAAGCAATTAACTCTTATCTCCTTCAAAAAAATCCCACAATTTTCATTTTCTTAAACCAAATTTTGAGGATTCACCTAAATTTCCACTATCATCTGTCTAAAAACCAAACCAAACTACTAGCCTTAATTCTCCGGACAATTTTATGGCCACCTTTTCCTGACAGGGATGACCTGGGATTTTGATATAAATAAGACTCAAGGCAAGTGAAAAGGTTTATTCATAAAATAGTAAACAGAAATTAACTACTCCTAAATCCTTGTCCTCCTGCAACCAGCATGCATCATTTGCCCCACCTCCCTTCCCCTCCCCACTCCAATCTGTAGTCCTGTAAAGCAAGCAGCTGCACCTGCACTTTCTCAGCAATGAGCCGATCCAACCAGCCGGTGTCGATGCGGTTCTGCTGGAAGCTTTCTGTTTCCAAGAGTTTAATCAAGTATTCAACAGTGGTTCGGAAATCCCCTCTGATGGACAGCTCCTTCAAAGCCACTACCATGTTTCTGAAAGAGAAAAGAATACCTATTATCTACCCTATACTAACAGCAACGTGCAAGTTGGTAACTAGATAGTTCCCATAAACTGTTGGGAGAAAACGGTCTGAAGGTAAGACCAGAAGAACATGCGCACTGGTGTAAGATCCTATATGACACCCTGGGGAATGAAAGAATATTGATTTTCTTCAATCTGCTGCAGCTGTGAATAAGAACAGCTCAGCCAGCACTGGCTAAGATCAGGAGTTCCTGCTGTTATCATCTAGGCACCCACCACATGCCAGAGGTACATGTAAGACAGACATAATCTCCACCCCATCCAGAATAGAACAAAGAAAAGGCTCTGGATGAAGAATGGCATGGATCATAGAATCATAGAATCTTCTGGCTGGAAAAGACCTTGGAGATCATCGAGTCCAACCATATGCATCTTCTGCTAAACCATGTCCTTCAAAAACTCATCTGCCTGTTTTTTAAATGCCTCCAGGGATGGTGACTCAACCACCTCCCTAGGCAGCTGTTCCAGCATCCAACCACCCTTTTAGTAAAGAAATTCTTCCTAATATCAAGTCTGAACTGGTGCAACTTATCTCCACTTCCCCTTGTCCTATCACCTGTCACTTGAGAGAAGAGATCAACACTCGCTCTCCCACAGCCCCCTTTCAGGCAGCCATAGACAGTGATGAGGTCTCCCCCCAGCCTCCTCTTCTCCAAGCTAAACAACTCCAGACACATCCAGCAGTCTTGTGTTATGATCAGATGTTTTAACGCTCCACACCACATACGGACACTTAATGGTTTATAAACCATTATAAGGCACTGCAACAGTAAGTTATCAACGCTTTTCCTGTCAGAAGCCTTCCCCAGAATGCTTTCAAAGGGGTACTTCAACACAAAGGTAGCTATATCATATTCCAGCAGCAGGTATACAAGGCAGGAATGAAAGGTAAAGGAAAAAGTAAAGAGAAGTAAGCAAAAAGTGCAGAAATATAGGGGGAACCCAGCAGAACTGCAAAGCAAGACAGGATGGGAAGCCTGACCATGATGTGAAGCCTAACCATGATGTGAAAAACAAGGTAAAGAGAGGGAAGCTTTTCTTAAAACACCTAGAAGTAAGGAGTCATGTTTTATCCGTGGCAGTCTGTATCAAAGAGGCCCAAACTAAGAAATTTCCTGACTTTTCTGACTACTTACGAGATGGCTTCTTCACGATTTTCTCCCCAAGAGAAGCAGTGACCAAACTGAGAATCAGCAAACTCATGAAGCCCTCCTGCAGCAGCAACACTGAAATAGCCCCAGACATTCTTATTGCTGCGGAAATTCAGTTCCTGAACGGTACCAGAACTGGGCTTAAATCCCTGTAAAAACAGACAGACATGGCTATACAACCTAAAGAAAAAGTACATATTTGGAATTAGGAAAGTAATGAGTTCTGAAGGATAGAACACCTCTCTGCTTGCAACATGACAAATAAACAAGTTCAGGCTGTGTCTAACCAGGGCTTAGAGAAACATCAGGTAAGTGAGATAAGGGAAGAATCTTTTAAATTTAGAATCATACAATGGTTTGGGTTGGAAGGGACCTTAAAGATCATCCAGTTACAACAACAAACCAAACTTTTCAGTATCAGCAGCAGGGATTGAACCTCAGTGTAAAGCCTCACAGTTATCAGAGTGCGATCAGGAACTACAGAATTCAAAACACTCACCTCATCAGGATTCTCACTGGTGATTCGTGCAGCGATGACATGGCCACGTGGACAGGGGACATGGGCTGAATTCTCAAAATCAATAGATGTATCTCCCCATGGAGAAACGCCATACATCACTCGGATATCCTTGATCCTGTGGAGGGGAATCCCCATGGCAATCTAAGGAATAATAATAATAATAATCATCATCATCACCACCACTAAGTTTCCCACCTCACAGAGAGCACCTATTCCTTGAATTAATTCCACCAATTCTCTGTACAAGCTGATGCTGCAGTTCCAGCACACTACATATGCCTGCCTTTTTCCTGATGTGAGCCTTCTCCACGTCTTGGAACATTCCTATTTCTTAGGACATCTGAGCTCCATGTAATATCCACCTTAAGCCCTTCAGCCAGTATTTTCCATTGACTGATTAAAAGGCTCCATAAAAAGCTGGCAAGTGCTTGGTCAGCTGAGGATGGGCATGCATTAGGTCTGTTAAAAATATACTAAGGTCCCAGTGAGACAGAAGGCCCCTAATTGGTTGTAGGAAACTGTGGTATTTTGCACCTATAAACTGCAGAGAGAGTAACCAGCAGAGTTGGCTGCTGGCTATATCCTTGTGCAGTAAAATCCCACTTGCTCAGTTCTTTAGCTGGGATTTATTTTTTTTACTCTTAACAGTTCAAAAAAGGCTGAGCTTTAGCTTAACCACTTATTTCAGCTCTCTATTGGACAGACACCAACAGAGAAAAGACCAAACTGGTTACAGTATCAATGAGCCATTATAGGAAAATGTATCAACAATATGAAAAACAGCGCCCAAACACTGAGTTGAACTACTTACGGCTAAAGCTTGTTCAGACAAGCTTTTTTACACACAACCCTTCCTTAAATCAGTTTTCCTACCTCTATGTTTTATTCCTCTACTGCTTCCCTTTGCACTCCCTTTAAATGAAGGTCTCCATGAGAAACAACTACAAAATAACGTTTCTTTGCTGTCCAAATCAGAAAGAGTCAAATAGCGCAGCTGGAACAGAAGGGATGCACAAATATTTTGGAACACTGATGAAGCTTTGCTCCAGCCACAGAAAATAAAACCCCAGCTGAGAAAGTACCAAAATGGGCCTTTGCGTTATTCAGTATTTTCGCTCAGAAAGAAAGGTGAGAGAGTCACATATGACCTGTCTGCACATGAGGATATAGGCCATATTTAATAGAGCTCTCTAATACCTTCTTTACCTTCTCTCCTCTATCAGTACCAAGATCTAGCAATCTGCATAATGTCAGTATGTGATCCAGCCTTAACACAGCATCCTGGCTGTGACTCAGACAGGAGTCCGCCCCCCTGTTTTACTAAGGTTTCAGCAAAACAGGTTTTTCACGCCCAGGCCTCTTCGACATCCACAGTTTGAGTACTTCTGAAAGTCTCCAGGAGTAGAGGGCCCAGGCACTTGACTCACCTGGAGCTGTGCTGCCGGCAGATTAACATCAGCCACCATCTCTGTGCAGGGGTGCTCCACTTGTAGGCGGGGATTCAGCTCCAGAAAGTAAAAACTGCCATCCTGGCTGTACAGATATTCGACTGTGCCCGCACTCACGTACCCCACCATTTTGGCAAGCTTCACTGCACACTAGGGAACAGGAAAGAAAAGTATTTGATTTCCAGGCCCCGTGCTCAGTTACCTGCTCTTTTCATCCACTCCACCCATTTCAGACATTTTTCCTGGCATTCTAAAATATCCAAAAGCTTGTAACATGTTCAAGAACTGCTTGAAGAAAAGCATGTGGCACAGGAATTTTGATTTCCAGGTTATTTCATTTACAATTTACAGAAGTCAGAGTTCAAAGCATCAGACAATTCATACAACTCTTGCAGCTTACATTTAATATGACAATGTACATTTAGAACACACATCCCTATTTTTGGGGTGTACACGTTTTTGAAGGGAGCTGTACAGCTGTTTGTCAGCATGTGGTAAACTCAGTTTGGAAATGTAAGTGGCTGCCCACACTAAGCAGTTTAAAACATGCAATCCTATACTGCTTCTTTAAAAGATTCAATAACGCAAAACACTTGGCTACGTGAAAGAAAAAATCCTGTCTTGCAAGGAAAACAGAACTTGCAGAGCCACTCTCACCTGTTCCATGTGCTCAAACACCACTGAAGTTGCAATAGAAGCAGGTGCTTCCTCAATAATCTTCTGGTGCCTGCGTTGCACAGAGCAATCCCGGCCAAAGAGAGAGATGGCGTTGCCATACTGATCTGCCAGGATCTGCACCTCCAAGTGACGGGACTGTTTGGCGAGTCTCATTACAAAGATTGGAGAGCCCGGCACTTCAGCTTGAACCTACAGCAGAGACAGCATCAAACAGGCAGATCGTTTTTTATAAGCACCTGTCTTAGTCACAATCATTCCAAGTTCATTTCTAAGAAAGGAACATCCATTATATTTCCCCTCGGCCACTTAAGGCTGAGAATACCCTGTGTTCACTTGCATACAATCACAGTGCTGCTTCCACTCCGCTCAGGTTTCCTAAATAACCTATAAATTAAAGAAGGCTCGTGCCTCTCAACATTTTTTAGTCACACTGCAGATGTCCTCCACTACTTGGATTTATTCAGCATCTCCTATGATGTCTGGGCAGTTGACAACTCTATTGGATATGCAGATGTATCAAAATCCTACCGACACACAGAGCAAAGAAAGCATGAACACGTGATTCAAAGTAGCTAAACAGGCTCCAATACATAATGCAGGCTTTTTCAGTTCTTTAACATTTCCGATTCAGCACTCTCAGAATCATCCAACCTCAACATCTAGAACAAGGCAGTACAAATCAATGGGAAATGTTACCTGTCTAAATAGGTTGGGGAAATCATCTGCATTGTTAACTTTCCTGATTCCTTTTCCTCCTCCTCCTTCAGAAGCCTTGATCATGACAGGGTAGCCAACCTCCTCAGCAGCCTGATCAAGATGGGCAGAAAAACATGGGTATGTACAAAAAGTTAGCAGAATCAAGTTGAAAAGATCATTATTTCCCTTTTGATTTGTGTCCAAGCTTCCATGTCTGATTCTATTTAGCAATATTTATGATGGGATAGAAATCAAATATTGCAGTTTGAGAGGCTGCCTGTAGTCAGAAAAAAAACAGCAGCGATTTTGTGACAGAGAACTCCATCCTCTCAAAGTGATCACAAATTTTTTATCAGTGTGTTACATCATTACATTTACAAACTCAAAGAAGAGGTTTTTTTGTAATAAAGAAAATCATTAAACTGGGTAACATGGAAAAATCATATACTCCACCCCCTCCCTTCACAAAAGAAAATTCTCAAACCCTGTACTATGCCAGGAATATTTCTTCTTATAGAAATCTTCCTCAAAAGAAAACTTAACAAAAGATGAATCCAAGTGTGAGGTCATGGGTCTTTATTAAAAACACCTTCTTCCAGCAGTAAACAAAATACAGCAGAAAACCCCTGATGAAACAGAACTTTGTTTCCATATTTATCTTTTTCCCCTAATTCTCTCCTATTTATGCAGGCTGGACTCAAAGATGATACATAAAAGATCACATTTTGATTTCCAGGACTCAATTCTGAAGGCTGACAGTCTGGTTCTACTCCCACTAAAAATAAATCAAGCCTCTGCCTCTCTCCAAGCGTGCCTGCAGCAAGACCTCAAATACTTCCAAACTCCTGGCCACCTACCCGCAGGCCATCATCTGCGTCCTTCACGTAGCCCTTCTCATAGAGTTCCTGAGGAACATTCAAGATGCGCTTCTGAAGATCGTTCTCCTGCCAGTCCACTCGAAGACCTGAAACACAAGCGTTACCGTCTCCGCTCATTCTGCTGCAAGGCTCAGTGAGAACTCATCAGGCACTGGCAAAACAAACAGCAGTCGTAGTGCCACAAGGAACTAGTTTAGAAGCATTTACAAAAGAGAGATGCAGAATGCAAACAGACTTTTCTATTTTGAAGAGTGGATCCTTTCATCCAACAAACTACATCCTCCTTCATTTACGCTACGTAATTCTGAAAAATAGGCTATTTACAACCTTTTGAAACTGTATAGAGTTTTCATGGAAGCAGGAGTATTGGCTGTGTGCTCCAAAACTACATGCTAGAAGAGAAGAGACTGAAGAAATACCAGGTATTACAGCTGGACAGCAAGTTACACAACATGTAAATTTTGCCTGACATATCCATATATATCATAGTCATTATGTCTAAGCCTCAGATAACACTTTTGAAACCCTGAACAGATGGAACACCCCTTCAAACGCCTTTTCGTGCACAGACACTTCTTAAAGATCAGATGAGTTGAAGAAAAAAAGCTTAGAATAATCTTGACAAACACAGCAGTTTCCTTCTTACCACTGCCACTCCAAGGAAGAGTTGGAATGCCGGCAGTTTGAGCCACTATTGAAGAAGCAATTTTATCTCCTAATGCCCACATTGCTTGGCTTGGAGGACCTGCAAAGAATAAAAATAATACATGAGAGACACACAAGAGATACCAGACATTAGAGAATTCTGATTTGAATTCCATGTAAGAGGGATAAATAAACAGACATGGGTACTTCTGACCAAGACGGAGGAAAAGGCAATTGAAACCACAGCAATGCAACCACAGACACATCAGAACAGCTTGTTAAGTGCCCATCCTGTTAAAGAAGTCCTGGCACACTTGGCTTGCAAGTACCACCCTCTTCTGTCCAAGCATCCCCAAGCTGGGCCTGCTCTCAAAGGGGTGGAAGGTGCTAGTAACTGGTATTAGGTGCACACATCACATGCTATTGGAATAATAATTAGGTACCCTGATTTTACTTGAAATGTGGTTTGCATGCCACTGTATTGTATGATTGGTAAGGGATTTAAACTGAAATTAAAATACAGCTTTTAAATCCACTCCTCTTCAAAGGTCCAGAGTATTTCTGTGGTTACCACTCAAGACATTACAGAAAAAATGACCTGTTGTAAGTCAGAACACGATACAGCTAACCCCAGGTTATGTTCAAACCGTGACTTCTATCACAAGTCCATCTTTAGTTTTGAACACAGGACATGTCTAAAACCTTATCCAATATTCAGATCCACATGGTCCAAGATAAGAGGTTTATTGTAACAAACATCTCCAGTACCTGGTTAACTACACTGTCAACTACACCACAAACTTCATATATTGTCCATGCAGAACTCCACTCTTTCCGTAAAACCAAACTACAAACACCCTCTTTAAAATTACAACAGGGACGTTTGAAAAAATCTGCTTCAACAGGAATCTTTTCCAGTTTTGTATCTCACAATATTCAAAGATGCATTGGAGAACCTGCCACTAATCCCATAAATGAACTATTACCCAGAGTATGTCTTTATCTAGTTTCATTAGCCTCAATGTCTGGACACAGACTATGCTTTAGACAGCATATTCTGTTGCTTTGTCTACTGGAAAGAACATACAATCAATCTTGCCCCTGTACACCATACATCATGGCTCTCTTTTAGAACCAGGATTCTCTATCTCACCGAAACCACCCATCTTAAAATAAGCACTAGACTCTAGATCAGAAATTTATATCCTCACCCATGAAAGCAATCCCATTTTTGTGGAGAAGTTCTGGTAGTTTAGGGTTTTCAGATGCATGGCCCCAGCCAGCCCACACAGCCTGCAGAAGAAAATAATGTAATTCACTCTTTGTTCCAGTAAAACAAGCAAGCGAGCAGAAATAAAAAGCATGCAGATACTTCAAGTCTTTCTTGTCCTCACTGAAAACAGCCTCATAACATTCGTAACCCAGATCAACCTCCTGAACTACATGGTATGCTTAAAGGGCTAGTGTCTTGCTTCTTGTAGACAAGTCAAAGAAGGCTGCTGAAGCAAGCTGTTGAAAAGGAACTAAGTGTAGGGAAGCGAAGGGTCGAAGGGAACCTTCTCTCTCCTGCAGATATTCATACTGGGAAATCCACTGCATTGTAACACGCATGGCGTTTGCTGCTAATATGTGTTTGGCGTTTCCGTTTCTTTGACCTGTCTTTTTTCCCCCAACAGAACTTGTCATTTAAGGAGAGAAGATTGCTTAGTGTTACCTCCTATTTCGAATACTATTTTTGACACTTCTCACCTGCACTGGAATCCGTTTAGCAATATCAAGAATGAGTTCCACATTTGCATAGTTGTTGTTGTTGGGGCCTCCTGGAACCGGGACGTAGTGATCTGCCATTTTAATATACTCTGCAAACACAAAGAAGGTCTCACTTAGATTGCAAATCTAATAAATGGTATTCGGTCTAAAACTCCCTAAATCTACAGAACTGGAAGTACTTCATCTCCTTCCAGAAAAATCTATTATGTGACAGAATGGTACGCAATGCAGTGGACATATGTTCAGTTTCTTGCATCCTGTAGGCGCACAGCCCTAGGCAAGGAAAAGGCTGTGCACCTTCACTGGTCTTCACAACTCACCTGCATTTGCTTTCAGATCCTCAGGAGTCACCATGACAACAAATCTGATTGCTCGCTCATTCCGAAACATCTCATAGGACCAGCGTCGGATGGATCTCATGCATTTCACTGCTGCAATGCCATTATTTGCTATCAGGACCTGAGCATATTAGAAGCAGGGTTTAGACAGACTCTAAACAGCACAAAACACTAAGTGATAATGAAAAAAATTTTCTCTGCAGACTCTTTGTCCAATTCTGGAGCTGTGCAGTTTCGTTAGCCAGCCTTCAGTTCAGCAAAAACATCAATCAGTTCAGAAATCAGCTCTTGCTCAACTATAAAGATTTTAACGTATTAGGCTTTGTTTGGATTAAAGAGCAGGACACATGAGAACAGGTATAAAGAGTGGCTAAAACCCCTCAAAACCTGAAAGGAGACCTCATTTGTTATATGATTATTTATTTTTAAATACATTTCTTAGCTATTTTTTTCTGGTCTATTTTTGTTATATCCATCTACAAATCTTCTTGTATCAGCAGCAGTGCTTTAGCTCACTCAATTGTTTTTCCTGTCACTCTAAGCTAAAACAATGGGATGCCTATTTATTACATAGAAAATAAAATGGAAACACAAGGATTACAGGCAGAAGTACAAATTCCAAGTTCAGAAATATTAATATTTTGACTTCTGCTTTGTACAGCCTCATAGAGAGAGGTCACAGCTGAAGAGAAGAGAATAAAATGCAATACACCAAAGTCAAAAAGGTCAGTATCTTACCTTTTCAATAACTTTATTCCCTCCAAAACGAGTAACGAATTCTGCTGGAGAAGCCACAGTGAAATCTCTCTGTACGTCAACTTTCTTCCTGTCCCGGCCTTGCTTTACAAGGTGTAAACCAGACATACTGGGCCTAAGGAAATTTGTAGGAGACAGAAAAAAAGCAACTTGGCAGTGCAGATGTACCCAAATAAACAAGGATATGTGAATAATTTGCAAAGTTCCCCTTGACCATATTCCACACATAGATAAGTAGAATCACTCCTCACCACTGTGGTGCCTGGTCCTCTGCTTTTACAGGAATGAATTTGTTTCTTAAATACCTTTCAGTTATGTCTCTGCAAACGCCAGGTTAATCTGGAAAAAATCTGGTTATGCTAACATATAAATAAGTAAAAAGAGGTTCACTGTATATTGCTGCCCAACACAGAATAATACTCCCGAACATTGCTTTTGATTCATCAAGGAAAGCTGGGAAATGACAACTATGTTCTCTGGCTTTGGTGAGACAAGCTGCTAAGAGCAGACTCTGCAAGGAAATCCTATGTGAAAACCACAGCAAACAGTCTTCAGGTGAAAATGGCAGAGACTCTGATGGGCTTCTTAAAATCACTTTTCAAGAATTTTCCACCATCCAGTCTTGAATATCTTCCTAGAAAATTCCGAGAGCCAGAGGACAAATTAATCATGTAAATTCTGCTACAGTGAAAGGCAGTTTTGTACCTGCCAAGATCAATCCTACACTCTGCCACCATCTTTCTATGTGGGAATGGGACAGTTGCTTCCCTATCTTGTGCTTCAGCTTCCACAGAAATAATACATGGATAAATCACTCTTTGCTTCAGCACTCACAACAGGAATTGATTTGCTAAAATTTACAAGGCTGAAACCATGACAGAAAAGCAAAGCCCTGCCCTTCACACTCTGTGTACCAAAACACAGCACGACTGTGGTGATAGTGAGGTACTTTTTATTTTGAAGCTTTGCTTCTCAGGTCACCCCACAGTTTTCCTAACTGGATTCAGTGTGGTTTTCTTACTAGGTTCCTCTCCCCTCTACATGCTGATGCAAATTCCTTCCCTCTGCCATGACGAAGGATTACAGAACCTTTCTTTAGGAAGGAGAGATGAATATAGGGAAGGAGTAGTAATGCTTTCTAAGATCCAACTGCATCCAAGGGGGTCAGTGCCAGTGGAGCAGCTGTGTAACCGGCAGTGTCTGCCCCCAGGAGCCACACCAGCCCTGCTGGCCACCCCTTGGCCATGGGAAACCCAGCAGGAACCTCTGGCCTCGTCAGCTGCTGAAGTACAGCCACCATTGAGCAACTCCATTGGGAAATGGGATGGGATGCAGTAGAAAGTGACTGGGATCGCGGGGGGAGGACATAAAGAGAAAAACAACACAAGGGCAAGCCAAGTCAGGTACAACAACTAGAAGTTTTCTTATAAACACAGTCACCAAGGGTACGAAGCCTGAGAGCTGTACCTGTGAGGATCACTGACCCTCGTGAGGTTTGAATAAGCTGCTGTTTGAGGCGCTTGGGACAGCCTGGATGGAAGCACTCAGGCTCCTTCTCACATACCCTTCATAAATATTATGACCTACAAAGATTTACCTAGCTGGAACGAAGAACCTCCTCAGCTCTTCATCAAGAGCAAAGCAACACCACAAAACAGTATTTGGACTAAAAAAATTTGCCAGTGAAAAAAAAGCCCTGAACAAACTGTAGGTCATATCTGGTTTAAATCCAGATGCTTCTCCTACCCATCTTTCCTGTGAATGATCGGCAGCAAGGATCTTGACTCATATCATCTAACACAAGCTATTCAAAAAAGCTATACACCAAATCCCACTATAATCAACCAAGAACTGAACTAGAATGAAAGGCAAACTTTCAGGTAAGGCAAGATCAGTGCCCAGCTCTGACCATAAAGATGTCTTTATCTACCACACGTAGGATGGACTGGATACTCCCCCTCCACCGTGGTGCACACCATCTGCTTTGGCTGTGACACTCTTCTGTGGCACAACCCTGACTTTGTGAGCATTTTCAGAACAGCAAGAGAGCAGATTTACAGCACTTTAAAGTCAGATGCTGTGTTGTACATTAACACATCAATCTTGGTCTCACACAGGTGACATATTACGGTCATGGTGGAAAAGAACATCAAGTTATAATCTTGCAAATGTTAAGCTTAACTTACAGGGACGTGAAAACCTGTTCTAAGCACAGTGACACAGTCTTTGAAGCAACACATGAAGCCAGGACTATGAGAAGTAAAAGTAACAGGAGAAACAAAATCAATAGGTTGATGTCAAAGCATGCTAAAAACACCTGTGTCCCAGTGATATTCTGGAACACATAAATGGCTGTACCAGGTCAGACCAAAGCACAGCCAGTCCAGTAACTTGTCTCAAAAGAGCTGCTGGCTGATATCCAGAGAAGGGCACAGGAACAAATTAAGCATGCAGAGGTTCTTCCTCTGTGCACTTTCTCTACTTTCAGTGAACTGCACTTTCATAAACTATGCTTTATCTCTGAACTTAAAACGTGTCAATATCAGGAAGCATTCACAGACTGCTCTGTGACGATCTCAGTCCAGAAATTAAAGGGCAGGAGCCAACAGGCAAGAAAAAGGAAAGGTATAATTAAGGTTGAATTTCTACTAAATTTGTGTATTTGAAGAGTGTCAGAATCTATGGCATGGCAAAAAGAGCACAGTCCAACAAGTGAGACAGGTTTATTCATTGCAGGTTTATTGACAGCAGTCTCAACAAAACTAGAAAAAAGATAAAAATGCTGGAGTCAGAATCTGTGAACGTTCATGAATATGAACTATCCTGCCAAGCTGAAATTACTGCACTCAGAGATACAGCTACAGATAAGTCATCAACAAAACCAGAGGTTCATCATGCAGAATAATGCACAAACATTGTTTATAAGCAGAGTTCAGTTTAATTTGTGACAGTCAGCATTTCAAGAACATCAAGTTTATTTACTAATAACCGCAGGCTACACACTAAAATCAAAACAGGAGGGTTTTTTTTTGCTGGGTAAGATGAGGTAGATGTTGGGCAGCAAGGAAGAAAGAACACCGAGCTCTAAACAGAAAGAATAAATGCTGAGTTAGTAACAGTCATCCCTATTAATCACCAGCTCACAACCGCAGTGCTTTGTTTACACAGGAACTTTCAAAACGCTCATCCATCCTTCAGTTTACAGAGGTTAGAAGGTGTGCAGAATCTCAAACTTTATCCCCGATTCCCCAGCTAAGACGTATTCCAGCATCCTTCTTACAGACTGCGTGCAGATAATTCACAGTAACTGGCATTTCAGAGGGTAAAATCAACATAGACAAATATCAGCAGGCATTTCCAGTGCCAAGTGCCTGACTGCCTCAGTCTCAGACGGCTGCTGCTATGAGGAGACAATCATATCTGTAATTCTTACCTTTGCAGCATGTGATATCTCATTTCCTGACTCTGCTCTGCAGAATCCTCCATGCTGTCTCAGTGAAGGAATTAACAGATTTCGGACTTGCTTATGACTCGCCTAGTGTAGCTGCTGCTATTTTATATTCTCCAATACTGCAGCTCAAAACCCAGCAGGAGCAAGCTGCAGAGAGCCTCTTGCACTCACGCGCTTCTCCTTGAAGCAGTGGCACTTCCCAGATTGCTTCAATCTTTTAACCTTTGTCCCTTGCTTTCCACCACCCCTCTCAGTCACTCTTCCTGTGACGCAGCATGCACAGAGAGGAGAGTAGCTTCCCTCTTTTGCATTCAGAGGAAAGCAGCTGATCAGGGAAGAGAGAAAATGATCTACAGGTTACGTAAGCAGGCTTAGCACTCAGCACCAATGCTGCAGCCCACACGATGCACCGTGGCTGTTCACAACAATGCTCCCTGTGACAGGGGTCAGGTGAGGAAGTGGAGATGGCAAAGCTTCCGCAGGCTCTCTGCCAGCATCCAGAGGAACGTCGCACCGCCAGCTGCACAACTGTGCCAGGAGCAGGCAAGCATCTCCTCATAAACCAGCTCTGCAAGAGCAAAGGAGCAACTACGAGGGCCAATTTGCCTGAAGAACTGAATTGACACGTAGGATTTAACATCAGATTTTCACGGGAGTGGGGAGGTGACAAGGAAAGCATTTCCAGGGCTGCAGAGAAAGAATTGAGATGCACAGTTTGCATGGGCACATAGAGCACAGCAGTGATCCCAACATGAGACAACAGATCACACTGAACACCAGCTTGGAAGCTGGGAGACCTTGGACAGGTCACTTAAGCTTTCCATGCCTCTGTTTCCCCACCTACGAAACAGAGATGAGATCACGACAAGTCCTATAAGAATAAATATCCTCACAAGCAAAGGTGCTGCAGGGTCCATAACCTCACTGGAGAGAAGAAGAAAGTTTGTTCAGTATCCAGCACATGCAAAAACATAAATTGCAAACTTGGGGTGGGGGAAGGATAAACAAGGGCAATGACTGTCACAAGACAGGGATGATCAAATCTGGACTGGAACTAGACAGACAAACCAGACTACACGTTTAATTTGAAGACATTTGGATCTGTCCTGGTGTAGGGCCATTTGAGGTGGCACAGCTTTATGGGATGCACATACATTCCAAGAGTCTGAGCACAAGCCAGGCAGACACCCAGGAGGGGATCACTTAATAAAAGGAATGAGTACCCAGAGGGCAAGTGTCACACTAACACAATGACAGTATAGAACCTTGTGCACTGAAGGGCAAGGTGAGGTCAGTGCAGGAACTAAGAATAGCACAGAGATAGGAGCAGTGACCGACATGTGTCTGATCAAGTACAGGCAAACGATTCTGTGCAGATCCAGTTTCCTCAAGCGCTGTCACAGCAGGGTAAGGGGGCAGCGACACACTGTGGCTGTGAAGAGGGCAACCAGCGTGGGAATAAATCCTTCACCAGACAACAGATACAAGAGATACCGGGAAAAGAACAGAATTTGAACACACAGATAAACCCCAATGTTACATATCTGTAACTAAATGCCTCTCTCACCTGCCATAGAATAGTTTGGGTTGGAAGGGCTCTTAAAGCCCATTGAGTTCCAACCCGCAGGGACACCTCCCACTGGATCAGGTTGCTCAAAGCCTCATCCAGCCTGGCCTTGAACACCTCCAGCCTTTGCTTCCTCACTGAAGAATTGCTCAAACTACACAACTATTAAGTACAACAGAGATTTCCTATGTAATTCATTTTCACACAGGAGTATGTAAGGAAAAGCAGCTTGTCTCTAAATACTTTCCAGCACGGTTTCCATCTCAAGAGGCCTCTCGTCACAGCACTTACCCACTGTGGTACAGATCCCTGCTCCCAGCCTGCCCAAGTGTTCTCAGGGTTCCTGCTTCCCACAGTTGGGCCCTGAAAGTCTCCTCTCTTGGGCTCCTCAGGCTCCAACTTCCCTTCACCTCGTCAGGGAGTCTACCACAAACCCACCACTTCTTCAATTACAAACAAGCCATTATAAGGGTAGAGAATCAGAAGCCTACAGACTCTGCTTGATAAAATCCGTGCCACACTCTCCGATGTCATCACTGTGTAGGAGCAGCACAACCCAACAGACATTCAGTGACTCTACTGGACATCTATTTCACATAGAAAATGGTATATTCCATCATTTTCAAAATAAAATACTTGCACTATATATGGTTCCATTCAATTCCCTCAGTTTTTGATCCTGATTCAAGATTAAAATTTATACACGGTACAACTGAAATTTTATTAAATAGTTTTCGTGAAAACTGTATCCCAAATAAGTGCCTGTAATCCAAAAACCAGCACCCACAGACCCCAAGTCAGTTTTTGACCACTGTAGCTGTAAGGAGATAAGCTACACAGCCTGATGCTGGAGGAGCAGCTTCAGCACTGGTTAAAAATATTCACCGTGCCTTCCACCAGCTGAATCCACTGCTGCAGCATCCTTACAAAAACATGCTACACAAGGAGGTGTCGTTCTCATACAATACTTACCATCAAACATGCACATAGATTACAAAGCTCGCTTCCTAAATATAATTACTGCTCAGAACCCACATGGCAAATATCATTTGAGAATCAACCCCCTCTTCAGACCCTAGGACTACTGTCAGACAAAGGACCGCCTGCGTCGCTCGCTCCTGTTCTAGCCTCCAAGAAAAAAGCATTCATTACAGACACATACCTGACGCACATCGCAGCCAGGAGCCTGCATTGATCCCAGCACTGTAACATGCCAAGTGCTATCCGTGACGTAGCAGTTTATTCCAAAGGCAGTGATGCATTAGCTGGCTCGTTTGAAAGGCAGCCGTAAGGAGACTGCAGCACATACACACATATACACACAGACACACACACACTCTCGAGAAAGGGTTTTTTTTCCTTTTTCTTCTCTGGTTTAGGCCTGTAAAGGGTGTGGAAAGAGGGCAGCTCTCATCATCAGTTTGAGCTTTATGTTTTGTAAATATGTAAGCGCTGGTGTGGAAATGTATCTGATCTGGATGGCAAGACACAATCCAGTTAAAGCATCCGTAAGATCTGCTCCAGTTTTACATCTGCCCTTGCAACATCCTTCACAAAAAGGTAGAAAGAGCAAGCTTATATGTATTGCAGCAAGCAATATAGAATTATGCAGTCAGAGTAAATGGTTTACTGTGTCCCAGCTAATAGGCACTGGGAGGCAGCAATCTGGACTTACTCAAAGACAGGTTTTGCCTGCAAGTTTAAAGAGACAGAACAGTTGGCTTGCACACAGACACTGCCAGAAACCAGCGCTTCAGCCTATAAATCAAAACAAAACGAGATAAGACTCAGCTCTGACAAAGGACTGAGCTTAAGAATTTCAGGAAATTAAATAAAAAGTACAGCACAAAACCCAACAACAGCCCTCTCTCTGCTCCCTGGTAAAATAACCTCACTTTCATGCAAACGCAGATTTTGAACAGCCAAAGCAGGTCTTTAAACTAAAGCAGTAACTTTAGTTCCAAAACTACAGAGCCCCAAAAAGGCACAATCTGCTCAGAGTCCTCTCAATCAACCAACTATTAACAGCTGTGACGGATGCAGATTCTAAGTGCCAATATTTGCTTGTCAGACATTTTCTTTTCCTAAACCACAAAACTGGGTTTCTATCTGCTTGTGCATTCCAAACTGGACTGTACCCACAGGATGCACACATCAAATCACTGGTGTAACTACAGAAGGGAGCCTAACGATTTAAAGCTCACTGAGCTTCTCTGGATCTCACATTCTTACATACTATGACCAAAATCACCTCACTCCTGAGGCTCTTCCATGTACCCCATGACCCATTCCCTCTGACTGTTCCTCCCAAAGCATTCTGTTCTCAACTTCAGGAGTCTCACGCTTCACAAGCCTCCAGCCTCCTGTACACTCCAAGCCCCTTCCTTCTTTAAATTAATCTTTCAGAACCTATTTCTTCAGCATGTCCTTCCTGCTTAGACCCACAGCACTGTATTTTCACTCCTCAAAAACACACAGTAGTTCCAAATGTCAATTCAAATAAATAACCAAATCTAAACCCAATTGATACCACACTCCAGTTCCTAAAACCACAAAATACCGAAAGATCTTCACTTTTACATCCTCATAAAGTAGAAATTCCATGTTTCAAGTAACAGCCTAACACTGTCCAGGTCAAGCCCTGCCACCAAGATAAAAGTTAATAACAACAGTAAAAGGCAGTTCAGCAAAACAGGAGAGAGCAGAATTGAAGTCTTTAGCAAAAAGCCTTGCCAGTGCTCTTTGAAAAAGTTCAAGCGTTGAACAGATCGGGTCTGGGTGAATGTATCTTTTTTAACAACCAGAATTAAGGAAGTAAGCAGGGGAGTTTTCCACAAAATTTATCACTGAAAGAAGTTCTGCCTAGTGTAACAGAATCCCATGTGGGAAGTCTTACACAAGGAGTTACGATACAGAGTCACGATATAGAGTCGAGAGATCCAAGGCATTCCCTACCCTGGAGAGTCTTTCCTTTCCCTACCTAAAATAGGTTTAAAGACACTCCTTTTCCTAGCCTGGCTGCCAGCATAAGTTTACTGAGAGCTTCTCCTGCAGCCACTGAAGACAGGAGCACTCAGCGGTGAGGGCATTCTGCAGGAGCACTTGTCTTGAGATGCCTTTGCTGCACATCCCAGTCTGGGTGAAATGCGAGGGCAATGAACAAAATACAGGAGAGCGGCACTCTGAAGCATTCGGACAGGGACAAAGTATACTCTGTTATCTATCCAGTTAGAAATATCAGATAAGCAAGCAAGTAGGAGACACTGTCACTGCTGTGATATCTTGGCTAGCTAATCTCTGTGAAATCTGCCTACAAATTACTGAATATAGAGGTGACATTTCCCATGTTAACCGAGGTCAGAGGGAGTAAAATGCTTTAAACCAAAAAAAGATGCTGCTTTTGAGAGGCACGCAGATGAAAAACCCTTTAAAGTGTATTTCTTGAATAAACAGAGTAGATTTTTGAGAAGAAAAAAGCCATAATTCACGCATTACCAGTACAACCAAAACATGCTCAGAATCTAAAACACCTTACAAGCTTCCTTTTTTTCAACAGATACAGTTAGAAATTAAACTTTTTGCACCAGATGGATGGAATTCAAACTATAAATCACAACATCATTCACAGGCAGTAGTGGTAACAAAAGGGAACAAAACCTTTTCTTTTGGCAGGGGTTCCTTGAAGATGCACAGCTGTATTTCAGAAACCTGCAGAAACACACAACAGTATCACACTCCCCTATCTGCCGAGCCAAGAGCACTTGATCACATGCGAAGGAAAACATCTCAGCAAGCAGCACGCGATGTCAGATTCATTAATGGCCTTCTGGCCCATAAGATGCAAATCCATGCCAGTCACCCTATACAAAACCCTCAGCAGCACCACAGCAACTCATAGCATAGGCAGTGGAGCAAGAGGAGGAGTCTTCAATTCCAGCAGCCAGGAGCACGCAGAAAGCCTGGAAGGGGAAGGAGTAAGTTCAGCAAAGGAAAAGCCCTTTTCAATGCAGCTGGACCAGTTTCAGATGCAGCAGCAAAAAAGCATTGGCCTTGCAGAAACTAAAGCATACTTGTGCTTCTATACATACATTTGTGCATTAAATTACAGCAGCACTCATAATTTTACCAGATCAATGCTCTGTAGTGTAACCCCCTAACCACAAACAGTCGGCCTGGAAAGGAATTTTTTTAAATTCCAAACAAGCTCAAAAGGATCCTTTATTTCTTTTAGCACTCTCTGTGATTGCTCTACAACTGATTTCTCAGCAGGCACCCTGTCCCAGTGCTCGGCTGGGCATACTCAACACATGACTGACCAGACTAAAACTGAAGCGTTCTTCCAAATTTACTTTAATAGATGCTTAGTTCTTCTTAAACATCTCAATAATGTATTCAGATTATCTACTGAAAAGTCTGAATACTGTTAGGTGCTATGGGTTAAAGTCTCCATTGGCTTAAAATCAAAGGTAACAGCTCAGCTACTTCCAAAAATTTGGGTTTCAGTTGACGCAAGTGGATTGTCAGGTGACTTTGCACACCCATTGCATTGCTTATGAAATCAGAGCCATGATGTATAAATACCAGAAGACATGGTAGGATTTATTCTATTTTAAACAAGAATTTGATACAAGATACCATCTTTGAAGCTAGGAATTAAATTTAGCAATAGTCAAGAACAATTTATTAAACAAAACCAGACACTAAAGACTTTCCAAGTGTTTTTTATAGAGAAGTTACTTAATCTACCACTAAAACTTCAGAAAGGAGCATAGCAACTGTCTAACGGCTCAATACCCAACAAGCAAAGCATCCCAACAGGACCACTGCCTTCGGTTGGAAACACTGACAGAAATTTCAGAGGTCAAAGAACACCACCATTATGCCTGGAAGCTAAAAGATCAAGAATAGGTAATAAACCCAAACATACTATTTTAAGGTGCAAAATGCAACAAAGAGTAAACTTTGTTGATGGAGACTGTGTACAAGCAGAATATTTCCTTTAAGAACACTTGTTTTGATGTTAGATACTGTAACTAAACAGAGTGAGGAAGACATTTACATGATTTTTATTACTGATACTCTTTAAATAAATCACAACTACAAACAAGAAAACAATCAGGACATTTTAATCTGCATGGTTACTCTTACAACACACGATTTCTGTTAAGCGCTTATGTACCACATAACATTCAAAGTTCATTACCAGAGCGTGGCTTTCTCAATCCTATAAAGTAGCAGCCAGCTGGCACAAAGATCTCCATAGATCTCCAGTGGCACAGCAGCCTACACTGTACAACCTGTCCCAGCAGGACTGTCTTTAGCAACAGCATCAACACTTAACCAGATCAATAAGGTGATAGATGGAACAACACAGCACACACACACTCCGCGTGCCCGAATGAAGAGGAGGTGGTATACAAACTACCCATGGCTGGGTCAGAATATATCGACTGCACATCACAACCCTGCCAGACAATAAGGCTTTCAGCAATGTTTTCCAGCTCAAGCAGGAAACCTGTAAAGCACAGGTACTGAGTGTATGCCAAGCAGTCTAGTGAAACATCTACACTTCCTGAACTGACAGTGCAATGTTGCTTTCTGGGGGGGAAGGGGTGTGTAACAGCAAGAGAGAAGAAGCAGCAATGCCTGTCACTACAGGAAAAGAGGGACCCAGATGACCAGATCTGATGAAAAGCACAACTGCCATGAGACTCCCATCCTGGCATCAGTGGCTCAAGCATCTCTCACAAAGAGAGTTAAATCTGGCCTCTCCTAGAATGAGCCTATTAGCTACAAAACAGCACAAACAGGACAGTTCGTCAGAGCTGATGACCAAGGAAAAGCACTTCTAATTATCAGTCATTTTGATACTGAAATAGTGCTCCTCAGAGGAGTGAAAATCTGCTTGGGATGTCAAGACAAGCACTGGAACAGCTGCTGCACAGAAGCTGCGAACAGTCACGGGCTCTGAATATGACAGGATGAGCCCAACAGTCTTACAGTCAACACAACGCAACAAAATGGAGCTTAGAAGAGAAAGTAAGTTTCACTGTCTAAACTTCAGTGACCTAGAGAATGAGAGGAAACAACTTGTCCAGATGGCCGACAACCCTACCTTCCAGCTCTCCTGTACAGACTTACTACATGGCAAGTTCTATAAGGAGGTAAAAGGTACAATCATTCTTTTTCAGCTGACTAAACTCTGGATGTTAGACCAGCTGTTCCCTGAGGACTTCTCTGTAGCAAAGCCCTTCACTTCCAACACAAACTTCACCTTTACCCAACCAAAACTTCCTGTGTGACATTAAATAGCAAATGGAAAGATTTTTGACAGTCCTCAAAAAGACACGCTCCCATGGACCTGCACCCAATAGTCAAACCATACAGAACTCCCCGTGAATTTATCTTTCTCGCTTCAGAAAGTGTTGTACCTTTGTGATTACCAAAAGGAAGCTGGAAGCAAGAATACCTGTGTGTTCCACCAATTCACTGTCACAGAGTGACTTCAGGCAAGTTGTTGAACTTGTCTTTGTCTCAGTTTCTCCATCGGTAAATATTATTTTGAAATCTTTTGATGAAGAGGACTATCATCCTGGAAAACTATTTCAATCCATCTTTATCTTAGAAAAACAGCCTATAATGCTGTAACTTCTTTATTTGAATTGGCATTTCTCTTCAATTTAACTAAGAGTCAAGTACCCTCAAGAGAGGGTGCCAAAGTAAGCAAGTTACAACAGAGGTGCTCAAGGTTGTGCACCTATTGCATTACAGCTCTCTGATGCAGGCAGTGTCACAGAAGTTGTTTGATTTTCTGCTTACCTATTGTCTGTTTCCACACTAATGGTTCTGTGTCCGTCCAGTTTCTTCTGTTCTCAAAATATATACAGTTACAAGGTTAGAACTCTTCCTCCTTCAAAACTACCTTTCGCGCTGACAAATTATTATAACTGGCAGCCTTTGGAAAGGTAAACCTCCTCAAATTTGCTTTATGATTTTATATCTGTTATATTAGAGCCAGCTGGCTAAACACGTCCATCAGTATGGCCATAACAACCCTGTAAAGCATAGACTACTGTCCCCCTTCTGCCCCAACCCAAAGAGTCTGCTACTGTTCGTTTTCGGTGGCCGTGTCCTTATGGAGGGAAGGGAACCATCAGTAAAAGGACAGATTAAAATTCCTTAATGTGCACAAGCAAAAAAACCAGCAAAACAGAAGAACAAGCTGAAAGGATTAGCTGGTTGTTTTTACTGTTGGTCAGTAAAAGCCAGAAGCCTTTACAAAACCAACCATTTCTTCAAAAGCAACAAAGTGAAGGTAGCAGGTATTGCTCAGTAAAAATGACAGTGGGCTTCAGACTGTCCTGTACATTCTTGGAATGGGACATCTTTCAAAAAGGCAGGCAGAAGAGACTGTTCCTCTAGATTTGGTTCTGACCAATGGGAGGAACTGCTAGAAGAACCTGAAGCTGAAAGGCATCAGAACAAGCACTCCTATTTGTAAGCAGCTAGCAGTGAAAAACTTAGTGATTTATATGCAGCTGGAAGATGTCTTTCCTAAACAAAAATGCATCTCCTTCCTTACACGCTAAGAAGAATCACAAACAGAGGGGTCTCAACTGCTGCAGTGAATCTGGATGCTAGGAACACTTCTGACACTGTCCAATATTACATTTTTATAACTAGAACATGAAACAACCGAAAGGTAGCTGGAAATTCAGATGATGGTGAGCAACTGTTCCGTTAAACTGGAAGGGTCTAACAAGTGGGGCTTTGGTAAGGATCCATTCCAATACCAACACTGTTTAAAGCTCTCTTTTCCAATTTACCAATTTTGAGCTTACCATCAAACTAGGAACGACTGAAGATGCTTTGAAATCAAGAACCTAATTCTAAAGGAATTTGACAAGGTAGCAAAGTAACCTGAAATGAGCTGCAGCAATTCAGCAGTGACAAGTGCAAGTATTACAAGCAGTAAAAGATAACTTTATCAATACTCAATGTGGTGACTGTTCACAGAGTGCTGCTCCCCACATACCATACCTCCTTGCTCTCTCTAGCCCTGACAAGCCCTCAGGCACCGTGCTGCGTTCAGGTCTGGCCACCAGACCTCCTGGAATACGAGAAACAACAGAAGGGGACAAGTAATAGTGAAGCAAGACTGATCAGACATTGAGAATCTGTGATCTGCATGCACACTGAAAAATACAAGATACCTAGGCTACCACAGAGAAATCCCAAAGGGCACATCCCACTTCTGGTACGCAAATAAGCAACACCGTAAAACTACAGGGGCATTTTGACAAGCAAATATTAACAACATGATCTCAAAAATCCAGCTTCATAGTTCATTTTAGCCACAAAGAATTAGGACTAGGAGTGAAACAGCCCATTTCCCAGCTGTGAGGCCAACACACCTCACTGAGCTGCAAGCAGCAGCAGCCACATCAAGCCTTGGCTTTTCACCACTTTGCAGGGTACCAGTCTTTAACTACCAACAAAATTCTCCTCTATCCAAATCGAAAAACATTCCAGGTGCTACAGAGTCACTGATCTTACCCAGGGGTCCTACATATAAAACTACATATAAAGCAGCAAACCCCATACAAAGACAAAATAAGTAAATAACGTCCTTGTTCTCAACAAACAAGGTCCATCTAAAAGACACAAGCAAGAGAAACCTTTAAAGATGTCAGTCAACACATTTCAGTTTTCTGAAAGCCAGGACAAGAGACAGGCAGTATGAGCAAGCCCACAGTAACAGTCAACAGCTGAGATGTCTGAAAGGTGCTTAAGGAATTCAGGCACAGATACTTCATTAAAATTAATGGAAAATAGAAGTTTTGACAGAGGTCATTTAGAAACAGAATGCTGGAAGATGTCTTGACACAACAAAAACACTCAAAGCCAAACCTGGATATAAGGTTGAATATTTGGATTATCTTTGGAATGGATGGGGTAAAAAGACTGAAGACTGAACCTGAGTACTGTTTTATCCATACCTCATGTGGCTTGCCAGGCCATCCTGAGCATTAGAAAGTCCTAGGTCTGAAAGGGAGTCAGAGCTGACAGACACAGGCGACAAAGACCTCTCTTTCTCCTCTAGCAGATCAAGTTTCACCAAGGAGCTTGTCTCATCTTCTGAGTTATCTTCTGACACTGAGCCAATAATAAAGCGAGAGTGAGGGTTCGTCTCCAGGGGTTTAGTTGGTTGGGAAGACTCTTCCATGGCTCCTACAAATTGGGCTCTCAGCGCTGTAAGGGGCAAAGGAAAGCAAAAAAACCAAAACCTGAGGTTAATACCTGCTATTGCAGGACAAAGAAGAGGACAAAGCAAGGTTCACTTCTTGTAGGAAATGCAATGTGAAAACACCATAGCTGAATGCATGTAGGAGTCCAGGATCAAGAATAGTTACTTCTGCTGTAATCATTGACTTTTCTGTTTGCACAGAGACTATGAGATCAAAGCAGCTGGTCATTCTGATCTGTGGCAGAACCTGCTAGTTTAGACAAAGCTGCAGTAGTCACTTAAAAGCAAAGAAAAAAAATGCCATACAAAGAAAAAGAGTGCCATACGAAGAAAAAAAATGCCATACAAATGCATGAACAGAAATCAAAAATTTTCGGTTTACCATCACTCTTCAGTTAATTAGTTATTGCTGACATTTAAAACCTAACTGGACGTGGCCCTGGGCAACCTGTTCTTGCTGACCTTGCTTAAGCAGGCAGTTGGACCAGATGATCTCCAGAGGCCCTTCCAAAATCTGTGATTCTGCAATTAAAAATTTGTATTTCAACAGCATCCAAATGTTGGGACTCATTGTGCTAGGTACTGCATAGAGCATTACCTACTGTTAATCACATGATGGATTTGTTTGGTTAAAACCACCCTTTTCCCAGGTCTTGCCAGGTTTGAGACATTATCTCTTACATTTTCCGGAAGACCTCATGTTTCTTAGGATTCTTTTAGGAATCTGAGCTTAACCACCAAGCAGCGGGAAGCAGATACCAGCTTAACCACTAGCCAGCAGCCTATCAGCCAGGTGGGGCTGGGGAAGACCAAGGATCTGTTTGGCACATGAGCCTTCTCCTCCACCTGTGGTCAAGAGCAGACATTTGGGCAAGAGAGAAAGAACAGGCTGAACACAGAGTTTGCCTCCCCAAAATACAGTGAGCTCAGCTTCTCATGCCAAGAGCTTGATCTCCAGAATTGCAGCCTGTGGGCTTAATGGCACAAAGATTACAACTGAGGCAAAGTGTGTAATTTTAAATTTTTCACTTAGAGAAGCACCAGGATGACTTTAACAAATCTAATAACAAGCTCTGTCAAAGTGAAAGGTCTTGCTCCATTCGTATCCACTTCTTTCCCTCTCTGCCCCAGCTACCTGCTGACACTGCCAACTCGCCACCAGCTCTGGTGCTTTCCAAACGACTGTGATCTGATTTAACAAAAGTATCAGAACTGCAACCAAACAAACATGATAATCTCCTGCAAGGTTAGCAAGTAGAATTGGAGCAGCAAAGGGAGAGGAAAGGAAGACACTGGTAAGGAACGACGGGGACAGAAGCCAAACAGGCCCTTCTTGGCAGCAGTGAACTGTCAGACTGGCCCAGCCACCTTCTGTAACTTCACCCTGACTTTAACCTCTTGGTCCCAGATCATCCATGTCAGTTAGGGAATACCACCTGCTTTATGGTAATATATTAAACTTAGCAGCACAACTCACACTTGTCAGAGGAAAACAAAAAAAGTTCAGGTCTCCGTTTTCCATTTAAGCACTCATTAACTAGAAAGAGAAAAATCTCTCGATACAGGGAACTCTGAGCATCAAAAATTCAGTTGTTCCAACAGGGAATGAATGCATTTTCACCAAAATTTTAAAACACAATAATTACAGCTCAGAAAGAAAAAACAAAGGAGCACCTCACAGCACAAAGACAGGTGGGATGAGGAAGAAACAATTCACACATTTTGCTCTGCCTGACTGCAGTGCACTTATAGGATAACTACACACAGCTGTATGTAACACATCATTATACAATTGGGACATCACTAACCTCTTGTTATTCTTGCAATCTGAGCAGTTATCCACTTCCAAAACGAACTGGAAAAGAAAATAATAGAATTGACACGCAAATATTATTATGAGGAATACTCTTACGTGTGTTTTCCTGATGATAGGAATCATTCAACGCAAACCTGTCATGAAAAAAGTGCAGGTACAAAACAGCCTAGATTGCTCCCTGCAGGTCCCAGAGTAAACTGAGAACTGAACCTGTGATGCTTTTGTCACTCTGTGGCACCTCCGACTTAGTCCATCGCTTTGACAACCCCTGAGCAATGTGTCAGCACACACCTCATCATCCCACACATCTTTCAGTCCTGTTTCTAAAAGAAACTATGCTTTGTGCAGTGCTATCTACTTGTGTCTGATTTTTAGCTCTGTCAACTTCTGCATTTGCTGGCCAATTTCAGCTGAACTTGATGGCCAACAGTAAATCCCAATGATAATTAGAAACCTCATGAAAAAACAGTGGCTAGAAGACACAGCTGACATACAGTACTTTTACAGGAACAAACACAATCATTTACCTGTAAAACAAATGGTGACACAGCAACACAGACAAGGATCAGAGGGCAGCATGTTTACCTCAGGGCCCCATCCTTCCAAAAGGTACTTCACTGTGCAGAAAGGACTTTTTAGATACCCATAAGTCTCACACTACATTGACACTCTAGACCAGTGGGAAAACCCCATCAGTCCTGCTAATTATAGTCATGTTATGTCAAGTACAGGGATGCAGGATAATTGGTTCGATACGAACATGACAGCTTTCATCCGGTACACAAGCCAAACTGGTCCATGTTTTAACATAAATAGGACATGATCGTAGTTTTAATTAGAGTACAGACAAAGAATTTATAAACTGCAATCCTTAAACACCATGTTCTTTATTTTCATTAATAACCGAGAATTAAAAACTGATCTAACTGGCTTATACACTTTTACCATGAATGTACTCTGCTGAATTATTTAGATCAAACCCTGTGTTGACATCCCTACTCCCACAAACTCCGGTTTCACCAGGGCTACGAGCAGTTCATTTTACAGACATGTATTTAACCATTTTGTCACTGAGAGGCCACAAATATCTCACCTACATAGGCATAAAAAGGGTAGGTGGATCTGCCTTTTTTGAGGCAAGAGATGGAGAAGGGGGAGCACGACTGTAAAGGCAGCACAGCTATCTGTGATGTGCAGAAACCAAGCCATACAGGAAAGGTTCTTTAACTGAGGTGCTTGGGCAGGACTTATAGCTCAGATAGAACAAAGTTTAATCAAATGTTGTTTGTGCATATAAAGCATGAAGACAATATTTAAGTGTATATTTATCCTGCCATCAGATCACTCCTACAGAACTTCATCCCGATGGATTTACTCTTGGTACAGTCATCAGTGCTGAAGAATCTGGGATACAGCCAAACTAACTTCAACCCTTTCTTAACGATGAAAAGCTTTTTCTAATTTCAAGAACTTCTATGTTAATAAACAAGTTTCAAGGCTTTTTTATTTCTAAGCACAGAAGGAAACAGGGGAATAGGCAGTGAAGCATTTCACTCAAATACTCCAAGAGAAAGCAAATGCCAAGGCTCCTGGTCCCCAATGCCACACTCTAACAACTCAAACATCTTGTTTGTACAACCCCATTCAGAAGCAGTCAGTTATTCATGAAGTCCCATTCAAGCCCATTTACCAGTGCACTTCCAACCCCTTGTAGTCCAGTCCCAAAGTCATAAGCACTGCTAAAGTTCTGCAATCAGCTGGTAACTCAGCTTTGCATTGAATTAGACATAAGCTCAGCTTGTTTTCAGTATGCTGAAATTTTACATCTCTTCACAGAAGCCTTTTACTTTCAGTAAAAGTGAAAAAACAGTTGCTGCAAACAGACTGCACAAGTCTCAACAAACCTCTGCACATGGTGTTCACTGCCTGAAATTTAACTGTTATAGTTTATAACAAGCATCTTGAATTCAAGTTGACTGCCAAGACAATGTTCATGTACCACTAACCACAAGAGATGTACTGTTTGTTTTAATAATGTTGAACTGGATCCTAAAAAACAAAATTGTCTGAATCCTCAAATATATACAGCCCTTGCACTTATTTTTGCAGGTGCCAGCAGCTAACTTTTGCAGAAACTGAAGAAAAGCCCTCTAAGTTATGGAACGATACAGATTGAGAATTCAATCCTTCAAATACTTAAGGACAGGTAACACCATGCACTCTGAGCCTGCTCTGTTACACAAATGTGTTTAATCAGACTTCAATCTCCACAGAACCTGAGCCACACTGTTCTCCCCTCTCCTGAAGACAGGTCACATTGGAAGTCTGCAGATACACAGCATTTTCATAGCTCTCCAGATCTGCAGGCATCAAGGTATTCAAGACATAAATCATGTTCTTTGTATACCTCCCGCTACAAACAATGAAAATTCTGCAATCCAAATTCAAAAAGTGATGTAGCTTGTATTGCCTGAGGTGAAACAAAACCCCATTCACTTCTCCACCGCTCTACCACCATCATTAGGAACTATGTGGCTTGCTAATAAAATGCATATGTAAAAATATTGAACTGTAAAGGTCTTTATTTTGAAGTGAAGCTTATAATTTTCATTCTTGTAAAATACACCCAGACACAAAACCTACATAATATCAGCTTGAAATAAGGTTTCTAGTTTTCTCAAACTACTCCATTCTGAAGAAAATTACACTACTGAAGGGAACATCATTTCAGTGAAAATGCACTGAAGGCTCCTTCAAAAGGCTCAGAATAGTGCCCATACAATATCAATACATCATATTAAAAGGAAATCTAACAAAACAAGTTTTATTTAAAGATCACCTGTTTAAAGCCCATGGATCTGTGGTATTGCTAATTAACAAACAGTTGTAAAACACTGAAATGGACATGTGTACGTCCACCATCTTAACTAAACAAACACAGGTAACAGAAAACAAAGGAAGGAAAAAGGTAAAAAGCAAAGTAAAAAAAAGATGGTACCGGTTCAACAAGTTGACTACTAAATTGCTTTCACTGGACACAAAAAATCAGCAACATTCTCACCTATACCAGTGAGTTTCCAGATCAGAAGAGGGTGAAGAGATGACTTCTGCGCCAGGTTGGGCCACCTGCAGAGCTGCCTGGCTGCCTTCTCCTACCAGCCCAGCTGCTGCGGCATTTAAGGCTTGCTCAGTCTTAAAGCTGTGCCAGCCTCTATCTCTACGCAACCAGCGGGCCACGATTCCAACTCTGCTCCACCTGCGCCATGCCTCCCCATTAATAACTGGGCATTGCTTCACTTCCTATCCCAAACTGTTCTCTGCAAATATCAAACACCCTGTGAAGTTCCTTTGCTTCTTCTGTGCTGAAAAGTGCTTCACAAACTGGATGTGCAAAGGTGAGGAATTCTGGTTACCTAACGTTCAGATTCACCCTCTCAACGTAAAACACATAAAGCTATGTATATGAATGGAACAGATGTTTCCTAGGTCTCCACAGGTAAAATATGTCCATGCCACTTCCAAAAAGAACACAGAATCACAGAATCGTAGAACTATAGAATCACAGAATGGTTTGGGTAGAAAGGAACCTTAAAGATCATCTAGATAAAAAAGAGCCTACATTTACAGGTATTCCAGTTTGCTAAAACACCCACAACTGTGTCTAAACCACATCATTCTGGAGAGAACTGAGCATCCCTTAAAAGATTTACACTTTGCTATAACGAAAAGACTACAATTTTATTTTGGATTTCTCTTTAAATGTGGTACATTTAATTTTAAAACTTTCTCAAGAAAATTAAAGAGAGAGAAGGCAAGAATGGTTTGTTCTGCCAGTCTCCTTTCACAACTTCATTATTTTTGAGCAGTCAGCAGCACTTCCAGCCCCTCTGAAAAGTCAGGCCCCACACTTATTCCCTCAAGATCCCGAAATCCCCTCAGAGATGGGAGAAGACAATAAAGAGGGATACCCAGGCTGGCAAAGCAAGTTCCCCATGCTCCAGCACGCCCACTATGACCCTTTACGGATTCACAGAATGACCCGAGTTGGAAAGGACCCACAAGGACCATCGAGTCCGGCTCCTGTCCCTGCACAGGGCACCCCCACCAGTCACCCCATGTGGCTGCGGGCATTGGCCAAGCGCTTCTGGAATATTGTCAGGCTTGGCACCGTGACTGCTTCCCTGGGGAGCTGCTCCCGTGCTCCATCACCCTCTGGGGGATTCCCATGCTCCCATGAGACCAGGCCCCCACCGAAGCGGCGGGAGAGGCCGCGCCACAGCCCGGGAACTCCCGTCCCCCGCCGAGAAGCACCGCCAGGAACCCGCCCGGCTCTTCCGCCGCATCCCCGCGGCCGCCACCGCCCTCCCGCGTGCGGAGCGGGCCCGCCCCGAGCCGCCGCAGCCCCCCAGGTAGTGACAGAGCCAGCCCCGCACTCCCCGCCCCCCCCCCGGCCCCGCGCTCACCTCAGCGTGCCGGGAGCGGCGGAGGCGCGCGCGGCCCCCGGGCAGGCGCTGGGGAGGGGAGGGGAGCGGAGCGGACGGGGGCGCGGCGCCAGACCCCCCCCACCCCACCCCGCCTTCACTACGCGGCCCCGCCCCCCGGGCCCCGGCCCCGCCTCCCGCGCCGCGGTGGTGTGATGAGAGGGGGTTACCTCGGGTCAGGCACCTCCGACCCCGCCCCTCCCGCGCCGCTCCCATTGGCTCCCGCCGGGGGACGCAGCGGGGGGCGTGACCAATCAGAGGCGGCGGGAGGGGCGTGGTCAATGGGGAGATGGCTGTGGGCTGAGCGGCCGGCGCGGCGCGCCCACTGCTGCGGCGCCGAGGGAAGAGGGGGGCGCAGCGCGCCCGTTCGTCCACGCTGCCCCGCGCCCCCTGGGCTGAGCCCCGGCCTCTTCGCCTGCCTCTTTCCCACACCCCTCCGCATCCGCTGCCCAGCACACCCTCCTGCCTCGCAATCCCTGCATGAAACCTGCACGGGGGCTGCAGGGCCGGTAACAGGGCCCGGCCTATAGTGAGGCAGTGGCCTGGTGCGCCCCAGGGCCCAGCCAGGCCCCGGTGGTGGGAGCAGGCAGGAGCTACTTAGGCAGTGGGACCCTGCCCCGCACTGCTGTGGCCCCACCTCGAGTACTGGGGGCAGTTTTGGGTGCCACAGTATAAAAAGGATCTAAAGCTACTGGAGTGTCCAGACGAGGCCACAAAGTTGGTGGTCTGGAGGGGAAGTTGTGTGTGGGGTGACTAAAGTCACTTGGTCTTTTAAACCTGGAGAACAGAAGACTGAGGGAGGACCTCATCGCAGTTTACTGCTTCCTCACAAGGGGAGGAGGAGGAGGAGCAGGCACTGATCTCTCCCGTGACCAATGACTGGACTCGAAGGAATGGCAGGAAGATGGGCCAGGGGAGTGTTAGGCTGGGTCTTAGGAAAATATTCTTCACCTAGAGGGTGGTGAAGCACTGGAACAGTTTCCCAGGGAAGCAGTCACGGTGCTGATCCTGACAATATTCAAGAAGCATTTGGACAATGCCCTCAGACACATGGTATGAATGTTGGGTTTATGCTATGCAGGGATAGGAGTTGGACTCAGTGATCTTTGCGGGTCCTTCTAACCCACTAACTTCTGTGATTCTGCTTCTGTGAGCAGCAGGGCTGCCCCTAGCCCAGCATCACCACACACCAGGCCTGGCACCCTGCGCCCAAGCAGGGACATGACCTGTGTGTCCCCTCATGGGCACAGACAGGAGACAGATAACAATGACCAGGATGCCATGAGGCAGGCCCATCAGGCATTGCCACAGTATCTCCTACTTGTTCTTTGACCCCGAGCCGCTTGTTCTGCACATGGACAATGATTTAACAAACTGACCCTGCTGCTTTTTCACTTTTTAAACTTTGTCTAAAGATCGTTGCATTACAGAGCTGCTGAAATGTAAATCTAATAAGCAATGTGAGTTTTAACTCCTGATGCTGCTGGATCTGGTCATCAGTGTAGGGAGATCCTCATCTTATTGGGAGTGGCAGTGGTGCCAGGAGGATAAAAGCAGAAGTATCTGTGCAGACAGCTTTGGCATCTATTCCAACTCTGAGCATCCTCCTGCTGTGCTCAATAGGGACAGAACTAAAATCCCTATGTCACTGTCCCTTCCTCTCCTTCATGGGGAAATGAGTTTTTCTGGTATAATTTACATGTGCATTGGGTTCTAATTCCTGCACCACAAACAAAGGGTAATGCCAGGATTCAGAAGGTGCTCCTAGGAGAGCTCATCCTGACTCTGGGGCCTGCTCTGGGACAGCCATCTCTGGTTCACAGAAACTTCACAAGCGCAGCAGGAGTCAGCACAGTGAATTTCATTAGCCACAGTCTTCAGCTTAAATATGCTGGAAATTTCTTTTCTGAAGTGTGTTTTAAGATCAAGCCAGTGGTTATCAGGGATGCAAGACTAGGCTCTCACAGAAAACAACACACTGAATTGGGAGCACATGTTGGAATATGTGCCCACTGCAGGCAAGTACTACACGTCTGGAAAATCTTACTGAGGGCTTTGTGGTTAATAGTATTATTATGGGAATGGATCATGTTCTCATCTCCATCAGGGCTAAATCTGGAAAAATGTTCAGGGCATGGACATTTATATTTATATCTCTATAGATAGGGTTTTTTACACAAAGAATCTTCCTTCATTTAAATATTTGTACGGAGAAGATAATAGAGATGGCTCATCAGCATTAGCTTAATTATATGCAGTACTAAATCCCAACTCATGCACAGTGAGGGGGAGTTCTTGGCACACTGAAGGACTGTGTCCTCAGTCACTGATAATAACCATATACTGAACTTACAAAATCAGAGATTACGACAGGTACTGAGTTCATCCTCTCTAGTGTTCCCAGAGCTCTGTTCATGCTAAAACCTGCCTGCTGCCTTTCTGCCCTGCCCATTTCATCCATTCAGTTAATACACACTATTCAAATACTGCTGGAGGAGGGATTGCTACATGTAATTAAATCCTGTAGCAACTCTCCTGTTCAAGGGCAAAGAGAGAAAAGAACACGTGAAAACAGCAAAATAAATAAATTAACCTTAAAAATAAAGCATGGATTTGTAAGGTGCTTTTGAAATTAAACAGTAATAATAGCCTTGGGCCACCCCCAAATTTGATGGCCTTAAAGCAGCATTTCATTTATCACTGTAATGTTAATTGTTGGGCTTTTTCACAAACAGATCCTGGAGCACATCGTACAGGATGACAACTGTTAATACCTTATAGACATACAGCACAGAATAAATCCCACAGTATTCCCTTATAGGAATTTTATCCAAGCAATAAAAGCTTTAGGCATTATATCCTTCAGACCTTCTCTTACCCACTGAAGCCAGCAAGAACAACTCCCCTCATTGTGAACAAGTGTTGGTGGAACACTTTTTATAAGGAATGACAATTTGAATTACAGTAACTGATCTGGAACACACTGCAGGGTAAGGAATACCCAACAATTATTAATGTCCATGCTGAATCAAATACCACATTTAGGACATCTGATGAATTTTGCTGACTTACATAGAAGCAGAGATGGTTTCAAAATTACTCTCAGTTCTAGACTGAGTAGCTACACAGGACTGGCTAAAAATGTGCTCAAGCTTGATACAGTGGGCAGAAATAATGTGTGTTTTAACAGAAACATTGTTTCACAAAGCTCAGACATACTTTCCAATAGTTTTATCAGATTTTGAATTGTAACCGTATTTCTGATTTAGGGGGACGGGCTAGTTAAACACATCTATCTTTTTCTATCATGTTCAGAAATTGAACACAGTACACGATTTGCTCTTATGTGACTTATGAGAGCAAGCACTGTTCACATGTGCAACCCTACATTTTTTCAAAAAAGCAAGTGTAGCCTTAGTGACGCAAGTAAATAATTTAAAAAAAAAAATACAAGGAAAATGTTATTACCTTTTATGATGCCAAGTTAGGGTTCCACATCTCTTCCCCAGGTGCTGATAACATCCTCAGTGCAAACACAGGAGAGATCATCCTAGGTGAGGGGGGCTGATGACGCCATCCATTCTGGCACAACTCGCGTCCTGGCAGGCAAGTAAAAGAAAGATCAGACAGCTTTTTAAAATAAAATCATGCTTCAGCTATTTAGAAAATGTTACAGAGGATTTTAAACGTCAAAAATGAAACTTTAATCCTCGCCACACTGACAGTATCTGCCTGTTTTCCAGGATAAACTAACAAAATCCCTCATTCTCTCCAGTTAGCAAGTCAGCTGCCTTCACTGAGTCCACAAGATGTGCTCTTATTGGTCTCAAGTTTTCTTACAGCTTTAGGAAGCGCCCTAAATCCTCGTGTAAAGCTGCAAAGTTGGGCTTGTCTCAGCATTCCCAGCCCAGGAAGAGATGCAGCAAAAGTAACTGAAAAGCAAAACTGAGCACAGTAGGTGGAATGGTGAACATACGGTAATGGTATTGAATAACCGCATTAAAACATTTAATAGATTGAAATTATTTATAAATCCTCTCTCTGATATTTTTGAATTTTTATTTACAGGCTGAGGAATTTTTGATTCCTAATGATCTCTACCTTGAGGAAGAGGCATAAAAATTAGCAAGTATGGAAAATAGATTAAAAAAATTATATAGAAGTGAAGTGTCTTATCCAAACTCTCCATAGAAAATAAAGTTTGGATAAGATATTTCTGATCAGCTGAGTGAGAACACACTTATTGACAAGATGATTAAATCCTCCTCTCTAAAGGATCCTAACATGTCTCCCTTAGAGATCCACGCACTGCATTTAATAAGCAAAGAAATGTGAGTGAATGTTTTCATTTTATTTTACATTAATATATTATTTCCAAAATAAAAGATTCATTCAACTGCACAGTCATTTAAACGTGTTGATTTGCAGCTCTTATTTTTTATACTACACTTGGTGGGAGAGATTGTGTGGGGTTTTATACTTCTCCGGGAGAATCAAGTTCTTTTTATTTTTTTCCACTGGAAAATGGTGAATGGTATCCTTATTCTACGTTCATTCTTCATGACTGGTGTCAAGCTGCAGTTTGTCCTAGCAGGATATCAATTATGAACAAACATAGCACTTCACAAAAATATGAAGGCAAATGTATCAGTAAGCTCTCCTAGGTATGGAGCAGATCAAAGGTACTTATATTAGCCATGCTATTTGGGATGTTATAACTATCTTATCTTTTCATACCTTTACCATAGTGGGTTTTTTTTATCAATGCTACTATTTGCTCTGCAATTTTAATTAAAAAGAAATCACTAAACTAGCAGCTGAATACACTAAAATAAAAAACCTGTAGAAAAGGGAAGAGCAAAGAGAATCTGTTTTTTATACCACCTGATGGATTTAAAATATTAAATATCTATACTAAAGTCCATTCCACTATGAATATGTAAAGGACACAGGAATGCAAAATAAATACTTATGTGCAAGCCCTTGCCACTCCATTTATTCTTTTTATAATTCAAGCATCTTCTGGCATTATCAATGCTTATGGAAACGGTTTCTGGAGCCTCTAGAGAATCGGTCCTTTGAAATGTCAAGGGTTATTCTGAACTGAACAACAATATTCTAGCTTTCTGTGATCAGGGACACAAACTTGTGGTTACTCAGCATTGAAAAGCCCGAGGCTTTGGAGAAAGCAGGGATTTCTATCGCCACCTCGTGTCTAATATAGAAAATGCCAGCTCTCCACAAACGATTCACACCACCGCCTCAAGCGACTTCACCAGGACTTTTGGTTAAACCTACAGACAACAGCCAGCTCATTTTCCTATTTATTTTTTGATGCTGCCTTACTATATCACCTCTGACGCTGCTGGGCACAGTCATTGCCTTTCACCCAGCGGCACACAGGGCTCAACCTGGCTACAACACACACCAGGGCCAGGAGAAAAGCACAGACTGCCTTCATTTCCTAAGCAGTTTTAGGCTTTATCCATCATCTAAAACACCAGAAATGGCTGGGGACCAGCCTGCTTGGCATCACTTCTCCCTGTGACAGAGCTCTGGTGGAATCCATGGCAGCACTGTGACCCTTTGCAGCACCATCCTTGCCTGTGCTCAGAGCTGCCCTAGGCAAGTGGGAAGGCTCATGTGAGGGCAGGCGATGCCACCTCAGGGGTTACGTGATGCTGGTTTTACTTCACCCAAGCGGAACAGTGGATTGAGCCGTGCACCAAGGCTGGCCCTTGGCCTGCGCCTGGGACGGTTCAAGCCCACCTGCAGCTCCCTGAGTTCTCAGACAGTGGCTCTCTCTTTGTGGGAAGACACTCTCTTTGTGGGAAAAGGGTTTAGGAAAGGTTCTGTTTGCCCCATTCTAGAAGAAACTCAGCCCCACAGCCACCAGCAGCCCCCAGCTCACACCAGGATCCCAGCGTGGCCCAGGCCCCTCTCCCACAACACTCCACATTTTCCTGTTTCAGTGTTAACTGTGGGACTCATTTCTAGGACCAGGGTTAATTTATGACATACCTATTGAAAGGAGATTTGACTGACAGATAAGATTTTTTTTTTCAGGTCCATTTTTAACTAAATTCCACATGTCTTCTGACTGGATCAAAATCAGAAATTAGTACAATCTACAGTGAATTAAGGCTCTCACTTTAAACCCTCCACATCTTGACCACATTAAAGGTGCAGAAGTTCAGAACAGGAATATATGATTACAGAGCTATTTAGGGATCTGTATTTAGCAGTTGGGTATCTGCTTAAACACCTTTATGACATTACTCAGAGGAAGCAATGAAGATAAAAAGGGCTTTAAGGTTACCAAGAGAAGACATAATTATACTCCCATTATTTAATATTTAGCTTAGTGTTTGCCCCCAACAATCTCAGCAGAAAAGGTGAGTTGTTCACATACTCACAAGATCTAACTGAATACAACTACAGATTTTGTATGAGTCTAACTTAAGTAGTATGAGGAATAAATATATCTTTGCATGCTAACATTCCTCTATTGGATGTTGAACTGTCTTTAATCCATATGCCCTCACCTCAAATTCTTACAATGCGAGCAAAACATTTACATTTAAAACTAGTTAATACAAGGGGATAGTACTGACTTAACTATGCATCGTAATTAAAAGTGGTTCATCCTTCACTTCAGACCCCAGAGACTACAGAAAGGGTTTGACTGTCGCGCGTGTGCACCAAGAAAACCAGACTTCAGAGAGTAAGTACCAATTCTCCCTGTGGAGGCACAGAAGTGGCACAGCAGGAGATGAAAAGAACAGAAAAAAACACTGGCTTTCACACAAATAGCTTCAACACAGTTATCTCGAAAGCAATTTCTTTGAATAGCAGTTATTGCATTGGCCCAGGTGCTTTGTGCATCCATGGCTGTAAAGGGAATACAGCAGTAAAGCAGTGACTTGCACAAGAACTTACCGTGTCCAAGTGTGCCACACGAGGGCTCCAAGCTTCCCTTAAAAACTTCGCCTGGCATCTGTGGGAAGTTACAAGCCTCACTACTGTGACTGGGCTTACAGACCAACTTCATGTGGGGACCAGGCAGGAACTGAAAGACATTGGAAATATTTTAATGTAAAAACTTTCTGAGATTCTAGAGAGATTTACAGCTTTCTGTGAAAGCCTACAGGAGACTCACTATTGTTCATCTGTTCTGGTCCACTTAGCCCAACCTATCCAAAATGAAGAAAATTTCAAGCTGTCAAAGACTTGTAAACACATCTGAAATACTCTTCTCTGTCTCCTTTTAGATGGAATTCCATCCACAAATGACAAAGATATGCTGAACAGACTAAAACTAATTATCGTCATGAAAGTGTTCATTACTTGCATCCTGGTAGCCTGTGCAATATATGAAACTCCCTGACTGGTAGGTGTTTGCACATTACTATTTCTCATCTCTGTCCCCTACACTTGCTCAGAACACAGCCCTATAAGTATGACCGATGAGTTGAAATATGTTCACCAAGTTCTCAGGGAGGAAGAAATGTCTTTATAGATACGGATTTGAGGGGATTGGAGGATTTATGGGGCCAGTCTCGACTCATACATTCTGCTCTTCAAGAGTTGCCTGGTTTTAGGTGCATCCAAGCAACAACAACTGTGCTGGTAGACCCATTACTTCCCCCTGAAAAAAAAATTAAATAACCCTGAATTATTAAAGGTGCCTTTTCATGAAAAAGGATTTAATCTTGTGCTTCCTACTCCATTAAAGGAACTGCTGAGGTTGAACACTTAGACTCTACTTCCCACCTCTCACTGTTACTTGGGATCGAGTCACTGAACTTCAGCTTATCCAGTTGTCTGTCACCCAGCTCTAACAACTGCCATGAAGTGAGAATGGAGAGGTTAGCCCTGTTGACACACGAGAAGCCCTCTGGATATTACACATACAGAACAAGCTGTCTGAGAGCATTTAATTTGCAGAAATTATCAGTAAATAATTTCAAATAGCAAATGAAAATTACCTCATTTGTTAAAACTTCTGAGTAGAAAAAAGCAGCATGTGAGCACATTACTCATTGCAAATTATCCACTTAGATCTTCTCGGAGTGTAACTGTAGTGAGAAATGTGCTATAGTGAGAGGTTTGGAAATTGAACTGAGACCCTTAAGAGCCATTTCATACAAGTCATTGAACAGCCATCAGGTGGTAAAACCTTTGGGTCTCTACTAAGCTGAAAACCATTTGAACAGACGTAAGGCAAAAGAGTTTTTATGTCATTGCTCTCTCCAGGAGACATCAGGTGTGCTTTAACTTTAGTTCAGCCAGGAGATGATGCATCACTGAATGACTGATCCAAAAAAAAGCCAGCACTGGTGTAAGGCTCTAGAAATAGGGTGGTTTAACATTCCTCATGAATATTTTTTCTTCCCTTGCCAGACACAGGAATAATAGCAAGATCCTTACACAAATGATCTAAAATCATTGTAATCCAAACCTAGCCATGCACAGCTGCAGACCACAGAAGAATGCTCTTTTTACCTGTGAAGGTGCATCACCTTTCCCTCAATGCTTACCAGAAACAGCAGAAAGCAGTCACTGAAAATAACACCCATATGCTGGTTCCTTCCAGTAACTACTCAGATTCTTATTTTAATTCCCAGATATAGGAAAAACTTGCTGGCATAAGCAATAAATATTTAATTGATGTTCCAAACTTTGCCTCTCCTAAATTCTTATTTTTTTTTTCCCATGCATTTGGGGCTTGGGGAAAAGGAAATAATTTTACAGTATTTTTAGTCTTGCAATTAAGTGGTTCAGACAAGGATCATACATGTAGCAAACTCATCCTACGATACCAGACCTTCTCGTGCAGCTTCAACAGGAAAAATGCAGGTATTAATTATTGAGCTTTAGCCCTTCCCTGGGTCTGAGTAGATGCACGTTCTCATGTGCTGATACAAAATGAATCTCTGATCTATTTGCAATGTATTCCTATCTAATGCAATCTTCAGCTCTCAGATCTGAACTGCCAAAGGCTACATCTGTCTGCTACAGAGAACAGCTCTCATCTCAAGTTCCCATGCGAAGGATTAAATGCTTCAGAATCTGCATAAATGAATAGAAGCAGCCTTCGAGCCTCGCAGTGAACAATGTACCACTTCCCTCGAGTGATGCAGATCCTGTTCATCTAAATCAACATCAAGCACGCTCCGAAGGGCACCAGAATAATTTCTCACAAAATTAGTGTCTTACAACAGCATTAAAAATGTTGCACAGAAGCAGTACTGAAGGGAGATTTTTGTGGAAGAGGTATGGGGTGACAGATATATGGGGCAGACTCTGCTCTGGCCATGTGGGGCATTACAGGCAGGTTGAGTTTACTACAAGAACAGCACCCAAGTATAAGCAAGTTTTTGAAATTCATTAAACGCCATTTACATTTACCAGCACCGAGGCATAAACATACAGAAAATGTACTTAACATCTGTATTGAAGCACATTTTAATTGCCAGCATTGCTGTTACAATTGCAGCAGGCTCTGAGGGAGTTCTGGGTCCCCATGGGAACACAATACAGCGTATGAAGTGACAAGAGGTGTGTATTGCTGCTGTGCCAGGCGGGCTGAGCAGACTATTGAATAGGAAAACAGATTACTGTTTTAAATTAAGCAGCCAGGTGAATCAGTCTTAAGCTTTATGGTCTATGCAATGTGAAACTCATGAAGCCCTATTCAGATCACAGAATCACAGAATGGTTTGGGTCAGTAGGGACCTAAAAAATTATCATACCGACTCTTCCATGGCACATCCCTCTGGTGAAGAAGCGTCAAGGCTTGCACGACCTCTCCACTGCACACCGTGCAACCAGTAAAGCAACAGATCACCTGTGTCACTGCAGAGGACACTGACACAAAAAATTCCAGCAAATAAACTCTCTTAAGGGGCATTTTGGAGTTTTAGAAAGCAACATCCTTCATTTCAGCGCTGAGTGCATGAAGGAATGGTTTCCATCAATTATGTGTAACACACCAGTAAGTGGTACAGAATGTATGTCCCACTTAGATGAATGTGTATAAATTCTCCCAGCAATCTCATGTAGATTCTACTTTCCAAGGACTGATTTTATTATGAACTTCACAACAGCCAAGTCTCTGCCAGTTAGAGCTTTGAAGGTAGTTCTCTGTCTGATCTTGCATTCTTAGTTAAGGAAACCCAGTATTGTCTGGGAAGAGCATGATTGAAAAAAAAAATACGATCAGAAGAACAGTCTGTGTCTAACTTTCTAAAATATTGCCACTTAGATATTGCTTTACTGAAGGTAGTTAGAAAACCAATCTTACAGAAAATCAACTCTACTTAAAATATTCTACTCTCTGCAATAACTTCTTGTATCAGTACATCCAACTTACATGCACGCATATAAGTTCTCCCAGCAATCTCATGCAGATTCCACTACTTTCCAAGGCCTAATTTTATTATGAACTTCGCAAAAGCCGAATCCCTGCTAATTATCAATTTAACATGCATCCCTCGCTGTCTGTCCAACCTTGCTTTCTTAGGAAAGACAGTGAAGTCTGGTAACAGCACTACTGGAAAAAAACACAGGACCAGAAAAACAACCCCTGCTTTTACAACTTTGAGAAAAATGGTTACTTAGGTAGCGCTAATTGAAGGCCGTTAGAAAAGGAATTCTATATAAAACTCATTTTATAGAAAATTAATTCTATTTTAGCTTAAACCAAAACATTCCACAACTCGCAACGATAACCCCTGCTCGCCCCCCCTGCCCCGCAGCCCCACGGCCCACAATGGCGGCCGCGGCTCCACGCGGGGCGGGAGGGGCGGGGCCGGCGCGGGGGCGCGCGCAGCGGCGCAGGCGCAGAGCAGGGCGCGGCAGCGCGTGGCGCGCGCGGGGGACCCTGCCCGCCGCCCGGCCTCAGGTGAGACACAGGCGGCGCGGCCCGTGACGGGGCCGGGGAGCGGGGAGCAGCGACCGCACCACAGCGGCGAGGAGGCGGCGCCGGCGCCGGCGCGGGGGAAGCGAGGGAGGCGGCGTCCGGGCAGCCGCAGCGGGCTGGCGGGAACGCGCGCTGCCCGCTGCCGCCTCACGGGCCGCGCTGGCGGCGGGAGGGGCGGGGCTTGAGGGGGCGGGGCTTGAGGGGGGCGGAGCCTAGGGCGGAGGGCGCCGCCTGGCGGTGGTGGGGAGAGCGCTGGGCGGGGCCTGGGGAGTGGGGTATGGATGAATGGGATATGGGGGGGTGGGGAGCAGGGATAGAGGGGACTGGGGAGCAGGATATAAGTGGGATACGGGGGACTAGGGAACTGGGGAATGGGATATGGAGTAGAGGGGTGTGAGGAATGGAGATAGGGGGACTGAGGATTGGGATATAGGGAGTGAGATATGGGCGAGATTGGGGATTGGGATATAGAGGAGTGGGCAGTGGAATATAAGGGAGTGGGGATTTGGGGAGTGAGGATAGGGGTTCTCTTTCTGGTGCTTCTTGGAGCTTCAAAACACTTTTTTGCACAACAAAAACTTGTTCATAACTTTGCTCAGCACGTACATTTCCACTGAAAGCCTTGGTTCAGGATTGGCTTACATCCCCATCACTTCGCAGCTCTTACACTGTATCCTGTCTCTCTGCATTTGATTTCTTCCCATACGCAGAAAACAGGCTCTCAGCCACATCAAATGGTCCCTGTTACAAAGAGTGCTGACAGCCCTTTTGCTTTTCCGTTCAGGACACACTGGGAGGATCTCATCTGCGAGGGCTGCGTGAGAGGCATCTGCAGGGAGAGGACACCCTTTTGGGACATACTGGTTGGTGGGGACAAGGCTCACACTACGGGCTTTTAGGCAACACAGGTTTTACTTGAAGGAGCAAGAACAGCACCAAGGGAGAGGCATGGAGCGCCTGGCCTCCTTCAGTAGTAAGTACCTTAAGATGATATTTGGAAAGTGTTTACTGTTGTTTAAAGACACTAGCAGCCATCTCAGGCAGGGAAATAGAAAAGTAGAAGCGTTTGGTCCACAGGGTCACTTCTTTGATCAAGTTCTCAAGAGCAGGAGTACATGAGTGATTCAGTGGGAATTTGGGTCTTTTATTTCTGTCTACGTTTTATATGGGCTAGTTCAAGTCCATTTTCTTGGAAATATGTCATAACTTGACAGTCTATTTATTTTGACTGCTTTGCAGTGGATAAAATAAGAACTTGCAGAGCAGCATTTCATTCCTTTTTCAGCAATCTGAGCAGAATCTGAGGTTTGGACAGGTTGCGGAATAGCTGTGTTGATGCCTTTTCAGCCACAGCAAGATACTTGATGAGTATGACTTGAGGTAGATTGATGGGAGACTGCAGCTGTCTGAGCAGTATTCTCTGCAAATAAGGTCTTGGATCTGGTCTTTGGTGCAGAAGACGAGCATGGGTACTGTATGAAATCCTCCAGCTATCACAGCTCCTGCCACCACAGCTGAGTGGTACCAGGAGGCTAAAGAGAGAAGGGTCTTCCTTTTGCTCCGTTGCACAAGTTTAGATTTAGCCCTCAGCATATCAGGTCTAGTGGGGATGCAGTGCCAACATCTCACTTCAGCTGTAATTGAACGAGGAACTTTTAACAAGTATATGGAGAAGCTGCAGTATGAAAAGTTATTTACAGTTGAGTTCACTTAAAATTACTGGGCACAAGTGAATTTAGGTGACTGCAAAACCAGTGCTTTGTGTTGCATGAGATTTACTTTTGGCTTCACAGATGACCCTTTTGATAAGCCTCCATGCCGAGGTTGCTCTTCGTACCTCACAGAGCCCTACGTTAAGTGTGCTGAGTGTGGGCCTCCTCCCTTCCTCCTGTGTTTGCAGGTGAGTGCAAGGAAAAAAGCAAAGGCATTTATTTCTTTGAGAAAGTCATCAAAGGCTTGTCCGGTGCCAAGCGGTTCCATAAACACATTAATAACTGGTCTCTGTAAACTTGAATCAACACACTTATTTGCTCAGGGACAGGGAAATGACAAAGAAAATGTTGAAGGCTGAAGAATTGCGGCATGAGCAGCTGAAGGAGATCTTTGTGAAGGCAGCCAAAGCTACCTGAAGACATGCAGTCAGCCTGACTGTGTAATGCAGCATGCCACTGCATGTCTAGAGAGGTTTTGTTTCTGTCATTTTTTATGCCATGGAAAAGAAAAGCCATCAAGAAACACCCATTCCCTGCCCCAACACATTGTTTTTTAACTCCCAAATGGAAAGGAAAATTTGAGGAAAGTTTGCAATATTGACAATAATTGTTTGTGACCAGATATTGGTCTTTAAAAATCATGTGTGTGATCTGATAGCCACAGAAAGTTCTGCTAGTTTAAATTATTAAATAAATCAGTGTGCATTATTTATGATTAAAGAATATCAATAACCTCTAAAACCAAAAAAAAGAGCTTATCCTTGTGCTAAGATATCTACAAAATACACAACACCATATTTTGTGTATTATGTATATTTTGGTTAATTTACTTCTATTTAAAACCCAGAAATTTAACTGTTGAAAATAGCTGCAAATGATGGTTGTGCTTTTGAAACAGAAAACAAAGATTAAAGGGAAACTGTGCTTTCAGTACTTAGGAATTGCTCTGTGCTATCTTCCTGAAACAATCCATTTTAAAACATACCACAGATCTTCTTTCACCCGCCTAACTTTGTGATAAATACTTTGCCGTAAGTATGCAGATTAACAGGGGTTATTTCTTGGTGTAAAAGACAAATAAGAATCAAAGACATTTAACACAATTTTAACAAAGATTTTTCTGCTGTTTTATGTTTTTTTTCTAAAACAAAATCAGAAAAACTGAATATCTCTTTCAGCCTGTCAGATGGCCAGTGGTCAAAGAATAAAAAGGAAAAAGGGAGCAGACAAAATGGTTTCAGAGCAGAAGTGAGAAACTAACATTTGCTCATCTTTTGTTCTGCAGTGTTTCACACGGGGATTTGAATACAAGAAACATCAAAGTGATCACACTTATGAGATAATGGTAAATATTCCTTTTAGATAACACCTACTCAATCTTGAGCTTTCATAACTTCCCAGGAGTTAATATTGCATTGCAATGCTAATATTGCATTGAAAGGTTAAGTGATACAATTCTTTATACAGAGGTTTCAAACTATTAAAGAAAAAAGTCTTCCTTGAGAGCAAATAAAAATGTCCACCTGGAATATAATGGGACAGTGGAGACATTTAAAGCTACATTTTTTTATTGTGCCTAAATAGCACAATGCATTAGACTTCCAGTTCTGTAACCATGTGAATCAACTTCTGTTTCTCTGTTCATGCTTTTTCTTCCCCAAAATTAAACATTTTGAAATTCTTAAGGAATTTTTATTGTGTTTCATAGCATAACATTGTTGAATTATAGTTGGTAGATACAACTGTAACAGTATCTCAGAAGATCTATACTACAAACTAGTTTCTACTGTAGTTGGTGACCCACTGCCCTAAATAATTCAACGATTATTTGATCAGGTTTCATGGGATACAGTAAAAGTTTAAAACTACCAGTATTACATACTGCATTGTCCTGTAGCGTGGAACTTCTTTGCTTTTCATGTGGTGGATTATAACAGAGGATCACAGCAGTTTGATTTGCTTTTTTCTTCTCTAGACTTCTGATTTCCCTGTCTTGGATCCTAACTGGACTGCTCAGGAGGAAATGGCACTCCTGGAAGCTGTGATGGACTGCGGATTTGGAAACTGGTGAGAATTTTGTGGTTCAGCCAACTTCAGAGAATGATGGGTATTTTTTCTTTCATGTCACTGGATCTTTCTGTTGAATATATCAGTGGACACTGGATGTTCAGTGACTTATTGTGGGTGAGATGCTAATTCAACAGCTACAGTGGAAGACTGGGGTAGCAGATTGTGTTTTCAAATCTGTTGTTGGATATACAAGGAAATTATTAAAGGCTTCTTATGTGATGGAGGGCATCTCCAATGAAGCACAAAGCTCCCTCAGTTCACATTAAAATCACTAGGTTTTGAAGAAGCTCAACTGCTGCACAAGATTTTCCGTGCCTTAGTTTACTCCTGTGTAAAAAACAACTACAGAATTTCTTACCCTGTGTGGTTTCAGTTCCCTTACAGCTGACTACCTAGGTATTCCTATTTTTGGAGGTTTCCTGCTTCTCAGTCATATGTAGGATAGAGCAGTGGGCATACTTAATACTTTTACATTATGTACTGTTCAGTTAACTTCTGTAGGTGCTACAGGATCTTTATGCATTTGCAAATAAAGGAGCTTTTCAGTCATGAGTTCTCTCTCTTCTCCTTCATGAAAAAATAGCTGTATTAAAAGTATAGAGTTCCAGACTTCACTGAAACAGAACTGTGAGTTCCTATGTGATTGCTGTCATAATTAAGGCTGAAAACTGGTTGTAGTTATGTTCTGCAAGTATGCTGTCTAGTACAGTTTGCCCTACTTAGCAATACAAGTAATCTTAACTTTTTGCTTAAACGCTTGGCTTTTTCCAGCCTTTACCAAATAAAGGAAAAAAATACTTTTCTCCCTGGAATCCCTTACATTCAGTTTTTAGTTTAACAGAAATTAAAATTATTGCTGCTGGTGGGCTGTTTGGTTTTTTAAAGTCCTCAACTTACAGAGCCATTTTATTAAGACAAAATATTTCACTTTTCTAGCCAACCACTCTTCCAAGAAATTTTGGCAAAGATTTCTAGAATGTGTTTTGTACAACCGTTTTGGTGTTTTAAAAAACCCTCTTTAACATCACTACATAAGAGGGTAAACACTATCCAGTTAAAAACCACACGAGAAATTTGAGAAGCAGAATGCAGTTCCAGACTTAGAATTTACCATTACCTGGAGTTAGTAGAATGTACAAAAAGCTGTCAAATAACAATACTAAATTGTTAAGCATATAGAAGGTTTGGTACATTCCATCAGCCAGGAAGCGTCTCTTATAAAGACAGTGATCTGCATTACTCATGATCACCAAAAATGTGCTCCCTGGCACTGCATCAGATGTGGAAGTATTGACTCAGGGTTAGTACACAAATTGTGAATTCATACATGATCACAGATCAGTTCTCTGCACACAGTGTGATCAATCTCTTGTCCAAAAAGAAAAGGAAAAAAACCCTTCTCATTTCTACATTGTTCATATTAAGCTTCCCCCTCTCCCCTCCAGGCAGGATGTAGCCAATCAGATGTGTACAAAATCCAAGGAGGAGTGCGAGAAACATTATATGAAACACTTTATCAACAATCCCTTGTTTGCATCTACATTACTGAACCTGAAGCAGGCAGAGGAGGCACAGCACAGTGAAACAGCCATTCCTTTTCACCGTGAGTATCCCCTGCCCACAGACAAGGTCTGTGCTCTTCCAGAACTGTCACGAGCAGCCTCTGGAGAAAGGCATACACCACACATGCAGTTTGCTTTCATTCCCAAAAAGACAGCTTCTTCTGAGGGCTCATTTGAATAATTAGGGTAGTAGGGTTTTCCTGACACTGTGTGAAATATTGGTGTATCAAATACACCAGACTGCCAGGTCAGTGGGAAGAGGGTCAGACATCAGGGTCTTGCAGCCAGAAGTTCCTGCACAGCCAGTGCAAATGGTCACTCATAAAAACCACCACAACAAAAAACTGGAGGTGCATATTCATTTAAAGGATGTGCTACCTCAAAGTAACTTCACATATGGCATGATACAACAGCATGTCCATCATGGTAAATATCAGTGTGAGTCTCATTAGATGCTGGGGTGGTGACTTCACCAGGCCCTGTGTAGCACTGTCAATCAATTTCTACTGTTAAAACATTTCATCTGATTATCCACTGTATAGCAGACCTAACTGCTGGTGTGATTTGGCATAAAATCACTGCCTATGCTGATTTCACACCTCTCCCTTTAAAACTGCCTTTTAAAAAATGTATGTTAAATTTCAGCAATTTAATGAATTTTCAGTTTTCCTTACATTTTAACATCTTAAGAATTCGCCCAGTCTTGCAGCTGTTCTATTATAAAGCTCCCCAAAATGGCTGGGTAAAAAGATTGCTCAGTATCTGGAGGTTTAAATTTCACAATAAAGTGGTTAGAGCTAAAGCAGTGGGAACTGGGCAGTTTTGGTTCTGTCTCTGGCTGTCATTGATTTTTTTTATGTGACCTGGGCCAAGACAAATTCTCTGTGCCTCGGCTTGCTTTGCCTGTAGCATGGGACTTATAACACTTACCTCCTTCACAAGTGTGTTGTGAGCCTCGGTCCATTATTGTCTGTAAAACATTTGAGCTCCTCAGCTGGGAAGTGCTGTAAAAATTCCGAGTTGGATAGCTTTAATTGCAGCTGTCTGTAAATGGCACCCAGAAGATGGCAGATTTAACACCCCTGTTGCTATTAACTAAAAGAACCTGCACGCTGAGACGAGTGATCTGTAGAGGTTTACTGGCAGGATGCTGAGCTCTGAAATGTAGACTTTACGTTTTATAACCTATTTATTACCTTGAATTTCTGTGTTTGACTTTTGAGACTACTAGGAAGATCTCAGATTACTGCATTTTTCTCCAGATGTACTCAGTCTTTTTCTGAATATCACACCGAATAAAAGCCCAATCAGAGTGGTTTTCTTCAACTAATTATTCCCACTTTTCTGGCAAAAGAAACACCTATTTACAGATTGTTTTGTGTTAAAAAAGGCCCCAAGCCCTACACACCAAGTAAAAGCCTTTATTTTTTCAGCTGCTGATGATCCCCCACGGCCTACTTTTGATTCCTTGCTCTCCAGGGACATGGCTGGGTATATGCCAGCAAGAGCTGACTTTGTTGAGGTAAGGCTCTCTCTTCTCCCATCATTTTAAGTTTGCTACTGAATGCAAAAATAGCAAATGCACACTTGACCAATGCCTGTAGATCTTTACTATTCATATAACAAACATGAGCACAGGACAGAGTGATTAAACCAAGGAATTAATTACGGAGGTGGCGCTGCAGGCCCACAAAGCTGCCAGCAGGCAGCCTGGGTCCTTGGCTTTGTCCCTGTGTGCTGCCACCAGATGCCCAGCAATGAATGGCTCTTATGTAAGCAGACTAGATGTTGTGAATTAGATGCTTAGCAAAAGGGGTCAGCTTCAGCATGCTTCTATTTCATTTGTCTTAGAGAAGCACATATGAGCCTGATCCAAAGATCACTTGAAAGACCTGCATTGTTCTCAGCATTTTTAGCTGTGGGCCCAGGGCCCCAGTTCCTGTTGCAAAAGAAGCTCCTGTAGATGAAGTAATGAATTCAGCCATATAGGGGCTTGTTGGTTTTGTACCTTTGAGCAGAATTTCCACCACAGCGTGGGAGTCATGGAGATTACCTGATTAATTCTCATTATCTTATCCCAGCATCCTGTTCCAGTTCCAGCCACAGGGGTGCATATTATGCATTCCCTAGTTAAAGCTCCCCTGTGATGTGTGTTGCTCAAAGATGGAACCTTGTACAACTGTGTATGAGTAAATATCTGTTTTCACTACTTCTACACATACTGAAACTTGATACCAATTTTTTAGTGCTAGTTAGTGACAATTTATTAATCACCTCTGAACAGGAGTTTGACAACTATGCTGAATGGGATTTGAGGGATATTGATTTTGTAGAAGATGATTCAGACATTTTGCATGGTAAGTCCCATATTTTCTTATGTTGCCTAAAAACAATGTTTCAGATTGCCTACACGTCATTTCATTGGGTCTCTTTTTCTCTACATGCTTTTTAAAAGGTGAACATACATTTTTAATCATCTTACTTCTCTGCAGAGGTATTTAAACACTGCCATTTCTATGGTTCTCACTTTCAAATCTCTTTTAAGAGCTCTTAATCAACTGACATGGTACTTACATGTATGGAATAATGCACTTCCATCACTGCTGAAATGTAGCCAGTTGTGAAATAGAATGACTGAAATCAAACAGTCTCCACCAGTAGTAGCACCTCTTTAGGAAAGACACAAATGATTTTTTATCCAGTATAAACTCTAGAGAAAGTTTAGCCAAGTAGAAGCAATTTGGAAAAAGGTAGGCATACATCAGTGTTTGAATAAAGAGACCTACAGGCTTATTAAGAAACAGAAACATCACTGCCTTCATATTACTTCCCCTCCCTGGCCGTTAAATATTCTTTACATCATGTTTGTGAGCATCATAGCTCAACTCACAAGGCACAACTTTCATTCTGATTCAGAAAGAAGAACACTTTCTTCTCTATTGCTAATACCTCTTTTCCCCTGCTAAATCTAGTTTCTTAGAAGATCTGTCAGTTATTCTGACCTCTCTTAGTTTAGAAAATCTGGTATCAGGATAGGTATTAATACAGGCAGCAAGGAAGTAGGTAGTTTGAGAGTATGTGCAACACTTTTTAATTGTTCTGCTTTTGGAAGTTGTGTGGTGTTTCACACATTAAACGTGCACACTGAGTTATAGTAGCATTAGCTGTATGTGGCAACTTTTTAACTGCAAAAAGGATGGTCTAAGTCCAATTACTGCTACTGAGTTTCTGTGAACATAGCTACCTTAATAATACCAAATAGCAGGAATTATTAAAATTACATTTTAATCCATAAAGAAGAAAAGATCATACTTTTGCTCACATTTGTAAGTACATATAGTGTTTATACTTCAGAATTCTCCCATCTGTGTCAGGCAGTTTGAAGCTAAAGCCTTAGCATCCCTTGGAGACAGACAAATCCTGTTACGTACAGACTGTCTTTCCAAACTTAAAAAAATCCATTTGAAATTTAGTACTGTACACACAAGTTTTAAGGAATGCAAACTCCCTTGGCTCAAAAAAGGTTATGAGAATCATATGTCAGTCTCTCTTCCCTTTTAACATTTATTGAAAGGGGGACTGGCTTGTGGATGTGTCAAGGATTCATCATGCCATCTTTCTACTGCTTCTTTTTATTCCAGTGAAAAGATATATTTTCTTGCTTCCATGTCCTATACAGAGTCCTGATAAACTGGAAAAGCAAAATAATCTCCTAGTGCTGTTCATTAACTGGTAGCTTAGTATTCATTCAAGCTGCCTTACCAGCATCAGCTTCCCTACCCCTCACACATCTTCCACCACGCAGTTCAGCCATTTAAGGTCTCTCCTATGAGCCTCCTGTTTAAATTGTCAATTTGAATGCCCAAACCAGCTTTCCTCATCTCTTCAGGATATTGTGAAGCTATGCAGGCCCAGACCCTTTGGTCTTCTAGCTCAGTGTCTGTAGCAGGCGCACAGAAGAATGTAAAGAAAGGCAGGTAAAGGCAGATACTTTTCCTGGCATATCTTCCACACCTCTTGCAGTGATAAGTTTAGAGACTTCTTCAACTATAGGTTGTGTTCAGACCCTTTTGACCAAAGACCTGTCCTCCACAAACTTAGCTATACTGCTAGAACTATATATGTTTGTACTTTTGCCCCTGTAATATCCTGCAGCAGAGAGTTCCACAATTGAGTTACAAGTTCTACAATTTCATTAAGTGTTGTGTGAAAAAATACTTCCCTCTGTCTGTCAGCTCTTTTGCCCGATAATTTCATTGGATGTTCTCTAGTCCATTCTTCAGTCATCTTCAGTATTTAGTATAGGATGTCAGGCATTTGCCTTCTGAAAACTGTTTGGCAGAGGTTATGGAGCGTGACATTTTTGATCCCTTAACTCAGAGACTCTGGCAGCTTCTTTCCCACAGCTGTCCTAGATCTGCCCACATTAGAAAGAATGCCTCTACAGAAGTCCCAGGGTCTCACCAGCTGTTTTTCTTCTACATGAGACCTCTTGAAGAAGGGAGGAATTATTTGCTAAAAGAAACTTTGGAATTAGATCTTTCCATTCTCCAAGTTAATACAAAAAAAAAAGGAAAGACCCACATCCTCCCTGTCCTGCAGTTTTAAAGATCTCCGGTGCTGGCTTTGCTTGAGAATATTTTGCAACCTAATTGTAGGATTGCACACTGTGAAAAATGGCTCCACGTGTGGATCTGAAGGAAGGGACAGGCATTTGTATGATTTAAGAAACCTTTGTACTTTCTAGTTAGCAGGCAGAGAAGGTTGTGGGGCAGCCCTGGAGGCCCAGGTTCTCGTAATCTCTCCCAAGGGTGCCTGTCCCTCTCCTTCCAGGCAGCAGCTCTAACTGCCTCTTCACCCCCTGGCAAACTTCTGACACTAGATCTTACAGAAGTGTCCTCGAAAAGCAGCCCTGTGGCTGTCTTCCACACCTGCTCACAACACTTTTTTCCTTGCCAAACAGCAACCTATCTTTTTTTTTTTAAAGGTTAAAGTGTAAAACAGGGTTTAAACACTTTTTTATAGCCCAGGAAAGCATTAATCCGTGCTGCAAGACCCTATTTAAGTGTCAGGTTTGTGAAAAATTCCTCAGTTTGTTTTTCTGCCATACACAAAACCTCACTGGGTTCCAGATTAATTTTTGAAAACTACTTTTATATTCCATTTTCCAAAAGCTATTCAAGATAGACCCTGAGAACACACCGACCAGAATAATTTCTAAGGTCTCTGTTTCTTTCTTTTGTTTCCCAAGTCATAGATCAGTGCTGCAATGTCTTGGTTGTACATACCACAGGAATATTGGATATTTTCATTGGAACAGAATTCCCCCTTCTTCCCTTTCCTCCACATTGCTGTGTTTTTCTTGAAATTTTGTAAAAATAATTCTATAGTTCTAGATCTCAGCTACTTGACCTGTGTTTTCCAATTATCATCACATTTTCCCTGTTAAATTTTCCTGGGTCACTCTCAACAAGCTCTCAGCATTTTCCCAAGAAAGTAGAATGCAATTTAATGCAAGGTGGGAAGACTCCCAGGCAGCATTTTATGAGGACCACAGAAACCTGTGCCTGCTGAGTCACCAGCTCCTCCTACCACATAGGAGGTCACAGGTATTGTTCAGTCACTCCTTGATATCAGTGAGATGACAGAAATTGTATGAAATCTCTCATATTTCAATTAACTTCTTGAATAGTTAAGTCTTATTCAGAACTTGCAATATAATAAGTGCATGCAAATATACATTGCCATTAAAGAAAAACATAATGGACAGATCAAAAGAAACAGCTAGTTACAAATCTAATTCAGCCCAGAGCGCTTGAATTTTTCATGAATTACAAGTTTTCATCAGCTGAATTATAACCTTAGTAATTTATCTTTTTCCTGGCTTTTTCTCTGCTTTTCTTCTCATGTAAATGATTTTTACTTCTAACGCTGGAAGGTAATTGCTGAAACCACAAGATTAGAAGTGAGTGGAAATGGACTGCAACCCTGGCTCTACAGTAGTGAAATTTCATTTTATAAGACACCAGGCAGCCAACATCCTTCTAAATATTAAATGATGTTTATTCTTTTGTGGAGGTTCTTCACATGCTCTGAGGGCAGATACTGTGTTTGCCTAGGGTCCTGCTTTCCTCCAGGGAGGGTGAATTTGTGTTGTAGCCATTAAGTTTGTACCACCCAACGCACACACTGGGTACACAGCCTGTTTACTTTGATTCGTTTGCATTCTTCCCATTATTTGGGCCTTGCATGCCAACCAGAGGTTGGCTGGAATGAAACAGAGCTCTCACTCATTAGTGTTCAAAAAAGTTTTCGCAGAGCAAATGAGGCTGAAGAGGAATGAAAAGCAAAGAATCTGTTTTGGACACACTCTTGAGAAAACAAAATATTTTGATTTTTTTGGAATGAAGAAAGGAGCCTTGAATTTCTGCCTATCACTGGATCCTTCAAAGGAACTCTGACCATCTCAAAGAACCTTATCATTTCTCAAAATGAACACTTAATCCAAGCCGACACGGTGTTCACTCTTAAGTTACCAGTACAAACAACTGCCTCCCTAGCATAATCCATGGGAAAAAGCACAGGCAAATCATTTCCATTCGTACAGCATCTCTTTTCTCATTTCAATGCAGCATGTAACAGTATAGTAGTCTGAGTTATTCATGCATTCCAAATTTTGTAATCGGCTGTTCCTGTGTGAATATGTCTATTAAAAACAAAAGCCCCTCCAAAAGCGCATGTGGCAGCAAATACTATTTTTTTTTTGTAAGCAGAAGCTCCATTTTTTTTCCTTCATTTGTTCTCATGGATGTTCCTTCCCCTCCCAAGCTGATCATAATTTCTTTCAGAATATTGTGCACTCAGGTGGAAGCATCAAAATGCGATGGTTATAGGTGCATAATTACTTGTGATATTTATAAAGGTTCTCCTGTGCATGTACTTATTAAGTTCTGCCCACACAAACCCCAGAAAATAATGTGTTAGCTTAGCTTGCAAAGAGTTTAAAAATACAAAAATATTTTCCATAAATTGGCACTGATTCCAACACTTAGTAATATATTTCATTCATATTTAACTTGCTGCATTTCCCAATTTCTTATGCCCACATTTAAGTAAGAAGGAGAATTTCCTACCTGTGCTTGTTTTTAAATTGGAAAACTTGAATACCTCTTTATGAAAATATGTGATTATTCTTGAACGCTCTGGTTTGGCAAGAAATTTGCAAAAAGAATTAAGCACATTGTACCACCCCTCCTATCTCATACGTAATCTTTTGCTCCTAGATTAACATCAAACCAGTTTTGTATAAATTGAAGATTCTTTTGCTAATACAGGATCAGCAAGTGTAACTCAGAACTGTTGGCTCCTGAGCTAATATGCACAGCCTTTGGGCTTCAGCTGTCCCTGTTTAAATGAGATTTTATTACTCAGAGGACTGCACAGATGAATTGCCTAGAGGCTAGGGGCTTCCTGCTGTTTACATATACATACATATTTTAAAATAGACACATAACCACACTTCTTTCTTAATTGCATTATTAATTATTTATTGGAGAGTGCAATCAATAAACTGCCAGTATCAGTTTTGCTCTTTTCATATAACTACAGAGAGGGGATTGTGGATTCTGGCTTCTGTCACTCTTGGGCCACCCCTGTTTACACTGCACAGTGGGCTGAGAGGGGGCATGCTCTTGCTTAGTTTCGAAGAGCTGCACGTTGTCCCTACAGGCTGTAAACCCACTGTCAAGTCTTAAGCCTCTTCCTTCTGAGACCATATTAAAATGATTAATGTAAAGGAAAAAAAAGCCAACCAAGAAATCAGCCAACTCTATGCTTATTTAATGACCTAGAATTTTTGCATTATTTAACATAATGAGGGTAGGGAAGGTGATAGGTTTCTCCTTATCTTTTCCTTCAAGAATTTACCAAAAAAGTTTATTAACCTAATGGTTACAGGAAAAAGAAGCTGAAGTGAAGATCTCCGAGTGGATCAGCCAGGCTGCAGACAGATTTGATTTCAAAAAGGATATGATTTCTAATGAGCATGGCTTTTTCCTGTACTTCTTCACATTGTTGTGAACTATTCTCTTTGTTCTTCTGGCAGACAGATAAGTTTAGACATTAACAAGCTAAAATCTTGTAGATGTTTTTAAGAACTATGGCAAAGGCTACTTTGAATCTTCACAGGTCAGAACTGGTATTTCTGTTTTCTGGAGTTCCTTGTTCTGTGCAAAGAAGGCTTTGTCCAAAGATGATACCTCAGATAATGAAATCTGATTAATTTGCTTTTCAGGGAAGGAATACTTAATTTCATTAATGAAGGAACAAATAAGTGCTAATAGTAAAAGAGTCCAAGAAGGAAGAGTGTTCTCAGGGTCTACTCAGGTTCTTATTTATAGGCAGCAGTGTATTTGGAAGAAGTGAGCACAAGAAAACTTCTACAGGTCACATGAACAGTCTGCAGGAGGTCACCCTCTGGCAAGTTTACGTCCCTGTAAAATTGCCATGGGATTTTTAAAACAACAAAGTAGAGTTGACCATTTCAGCCTACTGTGAACATAAAGGCTTGAACATTAGCACAATGCAGTGATTAATTATGTATTCTGTAAACCTCTTTTACTGTTTTGCAGCTCTGAAGATCGCTGTTGTAGATATCTATCATTCCAGGTTAAAGGAGAGACAGAGGAGAAAAAAGTGAGTTTTCAAGCAATAACTGTGTTCCTTTGCTTCATCACCATATTTTGGTCCCCAGTGTTGTCCTCATACTAAACATAATTGCTCTCCTATAGCATCCTTCCAGACAATTCCCATGCATGGAGAAACCTCTGCTAAGAGATTTGCGTGACAGGCTCCATCTCGGATGTGTGGTTCTCCTTCGGTGCACAGATTACGATCAGGCTTTAGCAGTGGTACCAGCCCAGAAAACACAGGCTAACAGACCCTGATACTTATTAGAACACATGGCTGACAAACTGTAGAATCATAGACAAAGGTCCTCTACACACCATAATTCTCCTTGAAACTCTTAAAACAAGTCATCAATTGTGAAAAGCCTATTTTCCAGTCCTTATTAGAGCATGAAAGTCTTGTACGCAATGCTTTTCATACTACTATACCAAATCCAGTTATACCTAAATAACTAAGCTTCTAGCACACCTTATGACATCCTGTAGCCATTTGGCAGAATGAGAAACTGAAATACTCTCTGAGAAATCAGACACAGATCTGGGGCTAGGAACCAGAAAAGAGAGGCAAAGCTCTGTTCTTTTTTTTCCCCTATGTAATGCTGATAGGCTGCTCATAATTCATTTTCTGCTTCATGGAAAAAAAAAGCTGCCAGTCTGTGACTAATTGATAGACCCCCACTTTCTTCATAGAAATGTTGCATCATTATATTTAATTCCTAGTGGCCCATAAGTTAGTTTTCCACGACATGTAGTGAAGATAACTATATTGCTGACGCGAGTGTGAATAATTTATTCAGTTCATTTGACAGCTTTTTAGAATGACTCAATCTATTCATTAAATTCCGTTTTATTATAACTTTCAAATACTTTGTTCAATATTTTAAATTGTATCTTGCTGTATTACTCCCTGCTGGAAGAATTAGTAATTTGGTGTTAGGCTCCTCCATTCCTTCTCCTCATAATAGAGCGTAGTTCTGCTGAATGACAGGCAAGAGTTGATATGTATTGACCCAGCTCTTTATAATTCATAAATAAAAAATATTTACGTGGTATAATTTCCATTATGATAAATCACATCATACTAAAAGAGAGTGCCACAAAGCTCACTTACATAACTCAGATTGGTGTCAGTTTTTGTAAAGTTCCTGCGGCAGGATGGGACAAAAAATCTGAAAAATGACATAAAAATGCTGATGACACTCTCAGAAAGGCTTCTCTAAATGGGACAGGAATATTCTTTATACTTACTAAAGAAAATGTAATGGATTTTACAGAGCAAATTCCAGCCTGACCTTGAGGAGCCCAGCTTTGTAGTATCTCTTATCACTTGCAAGAGTTGGGTGTTTATTGAATCGCCACATAGCAATGACCACATGACATTTGCTGAAACGTCTGACAAATGTATTAGTCACACACTTACAAAGTCGTACCTGCCTTTTTACTCTGCTCATTTCCCTGATCCTGTCAGGAGCATTTCAAACTTATGAGTTGCCTAAATCATTTTCCTCTTTTTAAAAATATAACCTGTCATGGAAAAATGCCCATGTCCTGCTCCTGGGGGTGAAATTCGTAGTCCCTCTCTTACCCTTGTAGAAGGACATTTGTCTCCCTCTGAAGCTGGAAATCATGCTTCATGAGGCATTCCTTTACCTCCAATTTTGGAAGGACAAGTTGTAAGATGCTGTAGATGTGAAATTTTTGCCGAAAGAAGCAATTTCAAACATTTAAAGTGATTGTAGCTCCCTCTGTACTCAGTGCTATCAGAGTTGGACTAATGCACACCACTATCCCGAATTTGCTCTGATTAAAGCCACGCTGCATCACTGCACCATGTTTTTCAGCTAGCCTGCTGGAAGGGTCTGGAAATTTCATATGTGTTTAGCTTTAGACTCCTCTGATGGTCTAAATCAAAGTTGCTTCTGAAGCCTTGGTATTTATAAGGTAATACATGAGTTAATGCCTTTTATTAATAACCATTTTGCTCTCAATTACAGAATTATAAGAGATCATGGCCTAATCAACCTCAGAAAATTTCAAAGTGAGTATTATTAGGTGTAATTTCTTAACTTTAAAATGGCTTCTACTCAGGAAGCAAAACTTTGCATTTTCACTGTTTCCAGTGCACCAGTGTGGTTTATTCATACTGGACCATATTCAGATGCTCTGAATTCCAGCAAATTTCCTGCCCCAACTGTTTCCAACCAGCTGGCTCTAACTACTCCCAGCTCAGTGTTTTGGTTACTGCCTCAGAATTGCTTTTCAGAAGCATTTTGGACTCCATTGAGCAGGGAGAGGGGTGAAGGTGAAATCTAGGCCTTTTAAATGCACCTTACCATTCTGTGAAATTATCAAACATTTAAATACTATATGTTAGAATTTTAAGGGCTGTGTAATTTTGTTGCTTTTTATTCAGCAATTTATAGTTGTGACACCAAAATGGCCAGGAATTGTACCAAATCTGGATCTTTGGGAAGTTCACAGAGGCTGGTAGTCACTTCAAGTTTCACTGATTTTATTTTCTTCTGACAGTAAGAGTGATAAGGTGTGGTGCTTTTTTCCCCCTCTAGTTTTGGAAAGGCGATACCCAAAGGAGGTTCAAGACCTTTATGAATCAATGCGACGATTTGCACGAATTCTTGGCCCAGTAGAGCACGATAAGTTCATTGAAAGCCATGCACGTAAGTATTTTGAGGATTTTAGCATACATGTTCTTCAATAGGCATAGTAAGGGGTTGCATCATCTACAATCCTTCCTAAATATATACCACTTCTGGAGGGCAGGAGGTTGTTTTTCTCTTCCTTCCCCATCTAACTACCTCAGAAAAACAAATACATTTGTGGTTTGATACATTAAATGAACAGCAACTGCTTTTTTCCACTAAACTGTGTCCTACTTCTTTGTTTGATTTCTCAGTTGACTGAACATTCTGGTCATGTGTTAGAAGTAGTATTTTCTTATCAAAAGACCAGTATTCATTTACTGGGACTCTGTGTCACTGAAAGAACAAAATCCCTAAAAATTATGTCTGTCTTGAGAGATTGAGAGCTGGCAGAAAATTGTGAATTCTTTGAAAGATACATATTAAACTATTATATGTGCACATAATTATATAGTACAGCCCTCATTATGTCCATTACCTTAAGGGGAGAGGCATTGTTCCATCACCAAATCATCTCGACTCTTTATGCATAATCATAGCATGCATGTAGTCAAATTCCAGTAGGGAGTCATTACATCCTGCTTCATTCTGTGACTTAAACTGGGAAAAACTCTTGCTCATTAGAAGGAAGAAAGCATTTAAACAGTTGTGACTGTATCTTCAGGACACCCCGTGCGCAATACCTAAAGTATGATCCTGCAAAATCATGTGTCCCACATGTGACTGCTAGTCCTGGAACCTAGTTTTGTTGTTGTAGCAACAGCAAAGTCCTCAAGTTAACCTGGTTGTCAAGTACAAGCATTATATAGGTTCCCTGAGTAGTGTGAGTAAACAAACTCAAGATAAGCAAACTTACTCATTGTAAAACTAAGCAATGCCTGGAAGCCAGCTGATAAAAGCTATAGGCAGTGGTATCTCTGAGCAAAAGATACACAGGTATTTCATCTTACTGACTGCAAAAAAAAAGAGTTGTCTGCAAGGAAGAATTTTGGAAGGTCCAGTTATGGAAATCAGTTCAAAGACAATATTAGATGCTATGAGTCTGGATGGAGTAGTTTTTCAAACCTATTGAAATGCCTTCCAGAAATCCTACATTATTGTCATTTGCCTTGTCCAGGGTATGGCAAAGGAACTGTGAAAACAAGAAGATAACTTTTCTGAGCACACAAATGCTAGAAACCAGCTTGAATATGTGATCAAGGAGTGTTAGGACACAGTGAGGTTGAGATCTGATACAGACTTATGCGGAGAGGTTAATCCTGCTTGTGATTCTGTATACTTCGTAGCCAAACTGCATAGACAAATAGAAATAGCAATGTTCCTAGTGCACCACAGTTCACTGCCACCCCCACTGACCTGCATTTGTTTTTTGGATTTTCCTTCTGCTTATCTGTGGGGTAAAACAGTGGAATTTGAGCTGCGAAGGGAAATAAAGCGACTACAGGAATACAGAGCAGCAGGAATCACCAATTTCTGTAGTAAGTACCTAATGCATTATTCAGCCCATTCCCATTCATCAAGGTGCAGAAGGATGATTTTACAACATTGAGAATGTGTTGAATAAAAAGACACTTATTTTTGAAATGCATTTGCCTAGCTCTTTAACTGAACAAGGCTTTAGCAATAATGCTTCAGTCCAGCTGTGCTCTGTTAAAGCTAGTTTGAGCCATCAGCTTGCAGAAAGCACTGTCTAGCAGATCTCTGCTTTAGTCACTGCTTTGCAAAAGATTCAGAAATGTAAATGTGTGTCATGGCACAGTGGTCTCCAGGGCTTTAGTTTAGAGGAGACTGAGGGGAGACCTCATCGCTGTCTACAGCTGCCTGAAAGGGGGCTGTGGGAGAGCGAGTGTTGATCTCTCAAGTGACAGGTGATAGGACAAGGGGAAATGGCCATAAGTTCGGCCAGGGGAGGTTCAGACTTGATATTAGGAAGAATTTCTTTACCAAAAGGGTGGTCAGGTACTGCAACAGGCTGCCCAGGGAGGTTGTTGAATCAGCATCCCTGGAGGTATTTAAAAAAAAAAAGGATAAATGAGTTTTTAAGGGACATGGTTTAGCGGATGATGGGTGCGGTTGGACTCGATCTCAGAGGTCTTTTCCAGCCAGAAGATTCTATGATTCTATGATTCTATGATTCTATCTCTGGACACTTTCACTGGCTATCAACAAGTGTGATATCTGGAGAGAAGCCTAAGATCTCTACGTAAATGAATGTTTTTTCCTGGAACTGGATCATGGAAGCTTTTGTTTGGTTGGTTTTGGCCTGAAATTAATGGGAGGAAGGGTACTGGGTGGAACGTGATACCTCCTGATGCCAAGTAGTTGTCATGAGGGAGAATAGCAGAGTCTGGTCCAGAGCTAGAAAACAGTTTCTCACTTATTCCCTAAGGCAGAAAACACTGGTCTAAAAATTTTGACTGAGAGAGCTGGTGAGAATATGGTATCTGTTTGCCATAGGTGCCAGGACGTACGATCACCTTAAGAAGACGAGAGATGAGGAGCGCCTAAAGCGCACCATGCTCTCTGAAGTCCTGCAGTACATCCAGGACAGCAGCGCCTGCCAGCAGTGGCTCAGCAGACAAGCTGATATGTACGGTTACAGTAAGACACTGCACTTCACATACCTGGGCTTCAGTCACAGAGGTGCAGCTAACACATTTTTCTGTCTGACAAATAGCAAATGCCTTCCCAGTTTGTTAAGGTAGGAACAGTCTGCAAAATTCAGAAGGGGCAGAAACTGCGGATAACGGCAGCAGTGCAGGCAAGGAGGTGACTAGTAAGGGCTCAAAATCTCAGTGTTCTCTATTTTATATTTCTAGAGCTTCACTGCTGTTAATAAAGTCGTGGAGGGAAATAAGGTCTTTATGGATATTAATGAGGGCACAGATGACACTTGAAATGTGTCAGATGATTTTAGATGTATCAGCATTATTAATGTGTAGTCACCCTGCACAAGCACTTTGATTTAAGGAGCAAGCTGCAATGCAAAGGAAGTGCATCCTGTGTACTACGTGGTCTGAGAGGATGATTTGGAATTTCCCCAGTCAGTCTACACTGAATTTTTTATTCTGTTCTTCCCTACCCCCTTCCTCCTTTTTTCTAAACAGGTTTCAGACATGGTCTTCAATCTGGAAATGGTAAATATTTAGAAATCCTGTTAACTTCAGATCAGGGCCTGGCTTATGCAAGTTGAATTGTTTAATTATTAGAAGATGGGAAAAAAGTAGTTTCAGGGCCAATAAATGCAATTTTTCTTAAAAAAAGAATAATTTGAAAATTTCCTTTCTTTTCAGTGATTCTGGCCTAAGTCCCACGGTACCAGTTCCTTCAAATTCAGGTAACTGTTAGATGATGTCTGTGGTAAAAAGCCAGCTGTACATCTGTAATACTTTTCTGACAGGGAGTTGGACAGTGACTCTTTTGCTTGAGTGCAAAAGTCTCAGTCCTGAAGTCAGCGTTACCTCAACCTGCGACTCATACCATGCGTAAAACCTGTAGGATGTTTTCCTGAATTTCTAGATTTTTTTATGACTACAGGTGGAAAACCCATCCTAAAGCAACATTAATAAGGCAGGAAAGAAGAGAATTTTCACATAAGAACAAAATCTTGTGTTTAAAGGAGAAAGCTCATTTAAAGGTTTGTAATGAAGCTGTATAGCACATTACATAGCAATATGAACCAGACAGAAAGCAGATTTGGGAGGGCAAAACACCAAAAAATGATTACCAGAGAAGCAGGCAATGGTTACAGCATAAAGCACTCCAGAGTGATAGAATAAAATGATGCACGCTGCCTGTGCAATTTCACTTTTCCTTTTCTATGAACATGCTTTTATATTCTTTAATTCTGTAATCACAAATTATGCATCTTTCCACCAAGAGGACCCCTGCTTCCCTCAGTGCGTGGTAAGAACAGATTCAGGGATCAGTCAAGGCCCTTGTGAACAGGACTTCTATAACATCCCATCCTCATTTGTCGAGGTCACAGTGTAGCATGCAATAATAGGATAAAGTTTTACTATAATTATAATTTACTACTATGCTGCCAGGGAAAACTGGCCTTTAACTCAGTCTCTGCATCCAGTTTTTATGTGAATGCTAATAAACTAAACCACTTGAACCAAACTTCTCAGAGGTGGCCACTGAGTGTTCCTCATTTCTGCCAGGAACCCTGGGAATTTGGGTCAGAATACCAAGCAGGTAGTCATTGCCACATGCACTATGTTTTAAACATATTTGGTGATATCTAAGAACTGGTGTTGTGGTGAGAAGGAAGCATTGTGTATCTCAGGCTGGGCATCCAGAATCTATGAAATGGGTACAGTATCCCCTCAGCTGGAGGGCGAGCGTGAAGAAGAGTCCGAGAGAACATGAATTGCTTTGCCTGTGGAGCTGGGGTAGCATGCAGTGTTTACAACCAATGTGACATGTTGAACAAAACCCAAACAAAATACCATATAGTTGGTAATTAAGGAAATATCCTGCACACTGAATAAGGCAAGGGTACTGCAGAAAAACTGCCATGTGTCTGTATAATTAAAGGCTGCATCATACTGAATATACAATAGGGCAAATTACCATTGCTTAACTTTATTTCTAGATTCTGAGATCTTGAATTTGCAGCCTTAATATATTTTCTTTAATGTAGTTTGTGTGTGTTATTCCCTAGGTTTCTAAAAGAGCAAAATCAAATTCTGCTGTGTCTTATCATATTACACTCCTTCCAGGCTGTAAGAAAAGGGAGCAGTTCTGGGAAATAATTTTCTCTACACCTACTAGGGACTCACTACTCAAGCTTCTTTCTAGTCCTCAGTTCTCTCTCTGATTGGACTCCCCTAACCCAGACAATCTCCCATCTATTTCCTATATAGCAGAGAGAGAGAGACTCCCTAGTCCCAGAGGTAGGACCCAGACAGGACAGGAGCTGCAGCAGTGGCCAGCACAGTCCTTGGGAAAATGGAGCTGTGGATTTTCCAAGGTCTCATCACTTTGCCAGATTTGGAAAGTCTGTACTGGGATAGAGAGATCTATCTCTGACAGTACCTTAGTGCAGGGACAATAGACTTTCTAAACATGTAAATAAATAACCTCAACTTTGTTCTGAACTTTGGGAGTTAAAAAAAAACTATTAGAAAAAAACCAAACCTGCAAGCAGACAGCCTTTGTGAAAGTTTAAGCTGCACCAGCTAAAGTTCAGCAGTTATAAACAATAGTGAAAGTAAAGACTGTCAGACTACCTTGTGATAGATATTTCTTTCAGTACTATTTATTGTAACAAAATATAAATCTGCAACTGCATTTGCTTTACAATATCTGCATTATACGTAAAGGCATTTAAAGAAAATGTCAGTAATGCCAGAGAAACTGGCTGCTAATCACACCAATACATGACCTCAGCATCCTTGCAAGGTGCTGTTTTCACCCGTGCTGGGAGTTAGTCCCATGCACTGTGCACACCCGGCACGCCCTCCACCAGCACTGAACTCCCTGACCCCGGCTGGAAGAGTCGGTTTAGTCAGGAGGTACAGCCCAGCTTAGCCACAGTCGGTGCCAATTTGACAGAAAGCCATTGTCTTTCGGTTCCTCCTTAAGAGCCAGTGAGCCAGAGCTGACAGCATGAGTCTTCATTCAAGTCTTAACTATGCCAGTTGCAAAATCAGACCTTTTATCAAATCAGAGCAATTTTGCATTAAGCTCTAAATAACCCTTGGATCATACTGGGTTTAAATCACGGCTATTTAACTACTTCTGTGATAACACACCCAAACTGCTCTGAGTTCTTCAGTGTTTTCCTCTCTTGTCTCTGCAGGTAGACGGAGTGCCCCACCACTGAACCTCACAGGTCTCCCAGGGACAGAGAAACTTAATGAGAAAGAGAAGGAGGTGAGGAAAGAAGTGAAAGAATATTCTATATAAAACTTTATCTTCACAGTGCAGGGGTGCTCACACCATCTGTATCAGGTGCTGTGAATATCACCTCAGCTATATGCCCTGACTACTCTTCCCTGCTCACAAAAATCATTCAGGTTTTCCAATTGGCTTCTTAATTTCAGTTCCTGTACTTTTGCAAATGAGACCATTAGCAAAGAAAGCTGGAGCACACCAAGGTGCTATTATGTGCTGTTACAGCATCCAGACTATGACATTGTCTCCTCCTCCACTGTGAGACTGGGGTGAGCAGAAGGGGTTTTTTTTCTTAACATTGGGTTTAAAACTGGCAGAGGATTTTGTCAAGGGCTTCACTGGGCAGATCACTGAACCTGAATATTGGCAAGCTTTCTGTATTATAGATCTCTCACAGCCAAACCTCAACCCGTTATGGTTATTTTTTCACCGTGACACTAATGTGAACCATGGAGTGCATTGTTCTTCTCATGGTTTTTCCTTATTTCTGCTCCAAGGTGCATATACCAAGCTTTTTGTGTGCACGTGTGGCAAAGAATGGAGTCTGGCTTTCTCAGAGCCATGGGTTGTTGGCTCAGCCTGGTGGTGCAGTCCCATATAGAGTGCTCTTGCACAGTCACCTAAAGCAATTGGGGGCAGAGGGAAAGATCAACAGAGCAGACAGAAATGGGACCACAGCCAATGGGGCAACCCGAGGAGAGGCAAATATCACAGCAAGGGGCCTGTCAGGTATTTACAGCTCAGCTTCATCCACAGCCCAGTGTGGCCCACTCTAATTCACTGAAAGGCAACACTGGAGAACTATTGAAATAAAAGCGGGGTTTTTTTTTTAATAAAAGTCATAATCTGTCTTTAGACTGTCCACAAGGCAGATTTCAGTGTGTGTGAAACGCAGATGTGCTTCTGACTTTTCCCTCTGTGTGGAAGCTGTTTCCCCTTCGCTGGAGATGGCAGCATTGAAAATCAGATCACAGATTCACCATGGAACATGGCATTTCTGGCTCCATTCAGCATATAAATAATTGTGACTAGGACATTAGTGCATATGGAGAATCTGATTTCCTCGTCAGCTGAGACATAAAGTCTGAGTTCCTCTGAATTCTGCAATTTCCTATCAATAAGGAACAATCATTAAGTGTTTCCTTATTAAAAGGAGGAGACAGCCAGTATCTCCATTGGGAGCAATACAGTGCCACCGTCTAGAGGGCAGCTGGTATTTGGAAGCTAAACAGGAACATTGCAACCTAACAGCAGAGCACAGGGGCTTCTGAAAGCAATTCCTTTTACCAAACTCCCAAACACATAATGCCCTCCCTGCGCAGTTCCCCATCCTAGACTTCCGGAAGGGGTGTGCATAGCTGCTTTTGTAGAAAGGTATTAAAGACTTAGTCTGCAGGGGATTAATGGACAGATGCCCTCCCTGGCTCTCCTCCAGCACGCTGAATTGCTGGTTGCAAGTCTCTCTGGCATGTGTACTTCCCTTGGTTTGTAAAGAACAACGCCCACACAGGGCACACTCATAGTTACGCTCCTTTGAGCCGAGAGCTTGCTTTCATCCTCCTAGTTTATTTTTTAGTCAGGGATGTTTTTGAATGCAGCAGCCAGCAAGCTCCTCCCCTCCCTACCTGTGGATCGGAACAGCTCATAATGCAATCACTGTATTCTTCCCCTAGACAAAAAAAACACATCTAAAATGTTTCCAGAAAAATATTCACGTTGTTACTCCCCCAACAGGAATCACAGAATGAAAGACTGTGACAAGTGTTAGTGTTTATTAACTTCACCTTTTGTCTTCCAGCTCTGTCAGATGGTGAGGTTGGTCCCTGGAGCCTATTTAGAATATAAAGCTGCTTTAGTGAACGAGTGTAACAAACAAGGAGGCCTGAGACTGGCGCAGGCTCGAGCACTCATCAAGATCGATGTGAACAAAACCAGGAAAATCTATGACTTCCTTATCAGAGAAGGGTACATCACAAAAGCCTGAGGACAGACAGCAGCGCTTTGGCAAGCAGATGTGGAGAAGCTTTGAAGTCACTTTGACAGCGCTGGAAGATTTTAACAGTGTTGAATGAAGGACATTTCCTTTTGTTTAAAATCTTTTGGGGTTTTTTTTGTAAAAACAAGTAGGGACCTTTGTTAAATTGTATGAATACTGACATATCTTTGTCTCGTTTCCTTTTAACTCTGCTGTTTAACACCACTGTTGTCAGAATTACGCTGCATAGCGCTAGAAAGAATCATATGCCATATAAGCTAATCTTAAATGTGAATGGGCATTCGTTTCCAACACCTCCTGTAACTAAAAAGAGAATCCTGGTACTTTTATTCTCACAGTGACACAGAATAAGGACAGCAGAGCAGCACATAATGAGAGTCACACTTTGACTTTGTGTGAGTACAGGGGTATAGAAATGCAGTCCCCTCCCTTCTTGTACTCCTTGCTGAAACAGTGTCAGCTTTCAAAGGAGACAGCACATGCCCAAGGGTATAAAAATAGAGCTTGCAGTGGTCCAGTCTTTTTAACTTAATTGTGATAAAGGATGGGAAAGGACATTGCAGGGAAGCTCCTCAACAGTTGTTACTTTTATGTGATATTAGCACATATCACAGCATGAGAGCACTGTACAAACCAATAAGCTTCATCTGCTCACTCCCTGAATTGAGATCGTCAAGTTATATATAATCCCCCAGTTTAAGTCTTCATTGCTCTGGCTCTTTGGAAAGGCTGGATGTTATGATCACAGCAGCCCTTTGGAACATAAATAAAAAGACACTCAATACTCCGACATTCCCTCGCAAGAGATAACAAGCGAAGAGCACGACAAACACCCCAGAGCACACCCTCAGCCCTTCTTGCCCTCCTGTTTGAGGATCTTGCCCTCCGAGCGTACGGCATTACCCAGCTGCCCAGCAAAGCAACGATGAAGAGCAACAGGTTACTGCCCACACCCCCACGCTGTGACATCAGACAATCCCGTGTACAACGGCACTACAAAACAACTGTATTTGAAAAGATAACTGGATGATGAAGAGGGTTCTTCTCAGACACAGCCTGGCATGGTTTACTGGACATCAAAGAGCTTCCATTGCTAAGGGTAGTGCTGAAGTAATGCCCCATGGGTGACCTCACAGCCAGAGCAGGTGGGATGTTGGGTGCTCTGAAATTTAGGATCTCGTGGAAAATCCTAAGGAGCTACAATGCCACTGATACTATTTAAGGTGTTCAGCATTTGGCATTTTTTTTCCCCAAGAGTAATTACCGTGTGTACCTGAGGTGCCATTGAATGTGAATATTTTGGTTTGTAATAAAATCAAAATTACTTGAAATAATCTTATATCTGTGTTCCTGAACTCCGGGTGAAACTGTTAAGGGTCACTCAACTGCCTGTATCTATATCCATCAGATTCTCACTGTAAGAGAGAAGAGAGAAAAGCACAACAGCACATGTGTGGATGTGACCACTAAATTACTCAGAAAATAGTACTATTTAAAGAAATCAGCAGTATGGAACTACATGTTGATGAGTAAAATATGTGGAAATTGAGATTGTATAGACTGTGAATGCCAAAGGAAGGGACAAAGCTGTAAATCCTTGGGAATGTTTTTCCCAGTTGTCTTTTAGCATACAGCCGAACTACCTTTCTTCTTGCCCTGTTCTCCCAACAACCAGACAAGCAAAGCCCACCCAAACGGTGCCAGCTGAGGCTGAGCTCAGCCACTCGGGAGGCAAGCTAAGCTGCACTGGGTTTAAACACAGAAGGCTTTTGGCAGGAGATTCCTCCAGGGCACAAAGGCTGAAGCCAACACCAACAGATCCCTGCCCCTTCGGTGACAAACGCTGCTCGCGCTTCCTCCCCGCCACGCTCTCATGAGCACCATTAAACACAGCAAAGAAAAGCCAATGCTCAGGCACAGGGTGGCCCCTCTCCACATCACTTTTGTCCCCCTCCTCCCAGCTGTGTTGCTATGGCCCCTCTGAACCATTTTCTGTCACACAGGGAAGGGGGTCTCCAGGAGAAAAGCCACCCCTGAGCTCCTGGCTGCCTCTCCACCACGCTGGTCCCTCCGCCTTTAAATCCCGGCTCCTCTCCGACTCCTCACAAAATGTCTCCATTGCTGCCTGCCAGACCCAGCTCCAGCCTCCCAAGAGCGAGCTGCGCCTTGATGTCATTTGGGGAAGCTTTGAAAGGGGGAATCTATCTTTATCCGCGCTGGGAAGCGCCATGCGCGGCTCTGGCACTGTGCAAGTAATTAACAATAATGAAAAGTTGGGGTTGCCATGGATATGCTGTTCTATTTACAACGCACATCTCTCCCCATCACCCAGACCCGCGCAGCAAACCAAGGGAAATCAGAACCCCATTCACTGCCTTGGCGTGTGGTTTTATTTTTAACTGGGAGGCTGTAATAGGAAGGCAGCCAGGCAGGACGTCAGGGGCACGACAGCGGCTCCTCCGCCGGATGCTTGGGCTGTGGCTTGGGAAGCAGCACACGAGGTTTCTGTGCTGCCTGCCTCACCCAGACACGAGCTCTCTGGACAGCTGCTGCCAGTGAAAAGAAACCAAATAAAAGCGCTTTTCACACACCTCAAACCAACTGGTCGTGACTTTACTGTAAAAAACATGAAAAAAAAAACACAAAGTCCCCACACACCGTTTTTGAGAACTTGGCTGCTAATGGGCCCTCACTTCAGACCCTGCTTTGGGAGCAGCGTTAGTTCAGGGGGTAAAACAGAAAAAAAAAAAAAAAAAAAGAAGAGAAAAAAATAAAGAAAACAAAGGAAAAAAGTCCACCTGGGGATTGTTTTTGGGAGCTGCTGCACGGGTCGCCCAGGCACAGCACTCTTGGAACACCAGACCTTGTTAGTACGCTGCAGGCTCTCAGCAAAGGATTGCAGTTGGCTTAATTAGAGACTCAGGTGAACATGAAAGATTAAATATGGAGCAAGGCTGGGGACGGGCGGGAAGGCGGCCGGTTTGGGTTAACGTGCCGATACGGGTACCTGCAGAATTAATTACGGCAGCCTGGGGTGCTGTGGGGAGGCTGTCGCTGCTCCATCCCAGCGCTCTTAGTCACCACTAACAGCCATCTCATGAGGTACACGCGGAATGAATCTGCTTCGGGGCTGTGTTATTCGCCTGTCATTAAAAGCACCAGTGCTGGGGGCTTTTTTGGGTCTCACAGCTGCCGTCACAGTAGCAACGAACGCACTCGGCCCGTCAGTGACTCAGCCCTGGGCGGCGGGGGCTGCCTGGAACAGATCCCAGGGGCTCCCCCGCTCCCCTCCACCGCTGCAGAGGAGCAGATAAGGCCGATAACCAAGGCACGAGAAGCCCTAGTTTTAGTGCCTGCTCGAATTCCCGTCGGGGGGGGGAGGTGTGAAACCTAAACCACCTCCTTTTGGAGACAAACACCACTGTGCCGGAACAGCAGCGTTTCGGTTGTGGTTAAAGAAACACCAGAGCTGCCCTCCCGGCTGGTGTAACACAAAAAAAGGGAAAAATCCAAACTACCCAGTAATGCCCCATAGCCATCTCCTCTGCTCTTCCAACAAACTGGTTCAGCGACCTCCGGGAAAAATCAGCATGGATTTATCAGCGTGGAGAAAGTGCACAGAGCAGCACAGGAAAAGCATAGGCATTTCTACCCTGCTCCCTTCGACTGGAGCCAATGGAACAAACCCACCAGCAGCTGCATGCACACAAAGGCCTGCAGCCCCCTGTCCTGCCCTAACTCCATCCCATCAGGTCCCCATGGAGCCAACCCCCAGGCCAGACCACACAGCCCATGGCAGCGTTGGGTCAGGATTGTGTGGGAACCCAATGGGCAACAATGGAGTAGGAAAGAGCATGGGAAACCCAGTCATGGGGTCAAGCACAAGCTCGGAGCCTGTGGGGCATCCAGAGTTTGGGGCCTCTATGGCACAGGAGCTGTTAGGCAATGCCTGCGAAAGGATCACCTTTTGCACCAGAGGAAGCAACCTGGCATGCCTTAAGCTTTCCATACAATTGCTAACACCTCATTTCTTTTCTGAAAAGGCTGTCTGGAAAGTAAACGTTTGATGAACCAGCATCTGTAGGAGCCAGCACTCCCCAGTGTTTTCCATCCAAAGTGATGGGGACATGAGCTGGAAGCACACCTGTGCAGCACTCTGCAGGAGCAGGCTGCAGGCTGGGCTTCCAGGAGATGCCTGATGTCCCTGCAGTGGGGCAGAGGCTCTGGTGCAACTGCCCGGGAGGCAGGATGCGATGCACATGGGGAGGGAGGCAGCCACAATTGGAGAGATGCAAGGAGCAAGTGCCTTTGGGGAGGCTGAGCCAGGCCACATCAGGCCATCAGCCCTCGTTTCCCTGTCTGGCCACTGAGCCTTTCCCTGGGGCACGGGGTCAGGGAAGGACGCAGAGCATCGCCCGCCAGCCAGGCCAGAGGCACACACGCCATGGCTCTGGCTCGTACCACTGCACTCAGTGGGTGAGTGCCCCGATGAAGCACCCTTCGCCCTTCTGAGACCAAAGAGCACCCCAACACCCCTCTGTGCCCAGCATCTCACCAAGGGAGCCACCAAAACACAGCCCTTACCATGGAGTCCCTGCACAACGCTCCCTGCCACTCTATCTCTGCTCCTCCACTGTCTAACGAGGGACCCCTCAGTGCCACAAACATACAGAGCAGAGCGGCCTTCCATGGCTCTGTAGAGCCCACGGTCTCCTATAACCCATCAAGCAGGCCAACAGAGGGAAAACTGGCCTTGAGGGATGGTGCTTTCCTCCACGTAGCCCAAGCAGCCTGGCCAGGCAGTTGGGAGTAGGCAGGGATGCCCAGGCTGCTGGGGCAAGGCACAAGGATTGTCCCAGTGGCATCTAAGCTTCTGGCATGTGTGGCTCCCAGCAGCTGAATTTGGCCAGGGGCTCACAGCTGGGCTATGGAAACACAGAATCACAGAATACCCTGAGTTGGAAGGGACCCACAAGGATCATCGAGTCCAGCTCCTGTCCCTGCACAGGACAACCCCAACATTCACACTGTGTGTTTGAGGGTGTTGTCCAAATGTTTCCTGAATTAATGCTTCTCAAACACCTCCCACTTCAGCCACTGGCCCTGTGAATCAGAGCACCCCGTGGATTTGGAACGGGTCACGGACTCTCACAGCCAACTGCACCCCAGCCCCTAAGACAAAACCTGTTCCCTCCCAGGGGCACTCGGCCCATGGGTTGGATGCACCACCCCCTCTGATGCTTGTGTCCCTGAAGAGCAAACAGAAACCTTGCCGTGTTGTGCCATTCCCCCTTTCTCCCCAGCGAGGCCTCTGGTGACACACATTCGGCCACTTAAATCGGATGCAGTGACCTAAAGCTCAGCTTTGTTTTCCCCATTAACAAGCCACAGCCTGAGCGCCTGCTCAAGGATCTCTGCTCCACACTGTCACCTCACATTGAATGAGAGGCAGTCGATGGCTCCACGGCTGGATTTAAGCCCCGAGGATCACTCGCTGCCTCCCCCCAGGTCCCTGCTGCTGTCACGGAGCCGAAGAGAAGGCAGCACCTCAAACCATGCCACACCTCTCCTGAACACCTCAAAGATGCCATTCAGCTGGGACACGAGTGCAGCCAGGACAGTCAACGCCTGTTGCTCCATGGTTTGACTACCCTGGGATGCAGTTGCTCCTACCAAAACCCAGGATGTCCCATATGCCTGGGCTTTTTGCATCTCACGGGGACCTTTTTCTGCATCACGCCCATGCAGGCGGCCGAAGGCGGGGAAGAGTAAACTCTGGCGTAGCCATGGAAACTGGAGAGGATGGATGGATGGTGGCAGATCCCTGCACGGCGTGCCACGGCCGTGAGGAAAGCAGCCACCTGCTCCCCACTCGAGTGGCCTGAGTGACCCTGCGATCACAGAGTGTGGCACGAAAACACCCTGGTGATTAAGCTAATAGCCCTAATGAACAGCTAATGGACTTGGAGCAAGATGCACTCTTCGGGAATGTGCCCAGGTCTGCACCCTGCTACGCTCACCACAGCACACTGGGCACAGCTGGTGTGTATCTGCCAGGCTGGGCTGCAGGAAAGGTGCATTTGAGCCCTTACAACACCATTTTCCCCCAAAAGGCACCACAGGGCATAAGTGAGGGTTTCTGGTCCCACTGCAAGCATCTTGTCCCTAACACAGTGTTTGTATCTCTTCCAAGAGATGCACAGGTTCCTATGGGAAGGGAGGGAATCCTGCCCACAACATGATGTCTGCCTTACAGGTGTGCTGGTGCTGCCCCGCATAACCTGGACTGTGCTTGATGGAGCACCCTTCGCGGGGCAGGCAAAGGCACCGCTGGTCCCTGCTCACTAAAGCAGAGAGTGAGTAGGCAGCCAAGAAAGCACTTGCTGCCTGACACTCTCCCTGTGCTCAAGAGCAAATGGTCTCTATCCCACCTGTCCCTCTGCTCATCCCTTCTGGCTGAAGTGGCTTTTTGCAGGAGTGGAGAACACCAGCCTTTCAGCAGCCCCCAGTTTGCCTGCTGAGTGCCCTCCTCTTCATCACTCTCGCTCCCAGCCACCTGCAAGTGAACCCTTTGCCAGGGCTGAGTGCATGAAGAGCTGACATTTCCTTTTAGCTCTGGTAACCGCTGGATTTGCTGCATCCTTGGGTCCTGAGTTTCCCTCTTTGCATCCTCTAACTTACACTAAAACCACACAAAGCTCCTGGCAAGCTGAAGGTTAAAAACACAATTTATACCAACATTAAAAACATCTGGGCACAGTTGTGGAAGTAGATAAGAACTGCCCAGCACCAGGTTAGTGCTGTGCAAGAGCCTATTTCTATTTAATGACAGTCAAAGAAAGGGAGAAGTGAGGGGCTGAGGCTCTTAGGGAGGGAACCCCACAGGTTGCTGAGGCTGCCACCCCAAAACCCATCCTCCTTGTTCCCTAGGCTACTCGTGGTTGAAATCACCTCAGGCTTGTACTGCAAGGGCTCCAAAGCCCCAGCTGAGGGCATGGTCCCTCGGACAATCCTGTGGTTTGGCTTCTCCGTAGATTTGAGACTGCCCAGGGTTTCACCTCTGCCCCATAGATGGTGCAGCTCCAAGGAAGGCAGCAGAGGAAGAGCAAAGCAGAGCTGATGAAACGCGGAGGCAAAGCAAACCTTGAGCCGAAATCCTTACATTTTCATTTTTTGGCCTTATGAGGTTTTCTTAATTTGTCTATTTTTGTTCCTCGCCCACCTCTGTGCTGAGTGTGACGGGAGCCTTCGCTGGAGAGGCAGGGTTTTAAGGAAGAGCGCTGGCTGTTATAAAGCAGTGAGGCTCTTGGAAAAACAGCCTCTGGAGCAATAAACAGATTTGGTGCTGAGGGCTGTGAGGGACGGCTCCATCTGGGCTGCTGAGTCATGAAACCTGCTGAAGGGAGATACAAGCCAGAGGGCTTGGGGCAGGGGAAGCTTCCTATTAGGGATTTCTGCTATTTTGGTCTGAATGTGCGACAGCAAAACCAGAAACTGAACAAAAGGGAGCCGGGGTGGCAATGCTTTGCTCCAGCAGCTGGGGGGTTAAAGTGGAGGCTGCCCTCCTCCTCCTCTCCCCAGTGCCAGGCAGCTTTGTCCCATCCCTACCATGGTGGTGGGAGCAGATCCTTCCACCTTAGCCCGATGGTTTTCAGGCGAAGCCAAACTGTCCCCTTTGTCACGCAGATCCCCCTTCCCACGCCACCCCTCTGTGGGGATTCCCGCCTGCCCTGCTGCCCAGCAAAGGACCAGCCTGGCCTCCAGCTGCTCCCCACGAGGAGCCACGGGAGCAAGGAGCCCCCCAGGCCACCCTCCCTCCTTTACCCTGGTTCCCAGCGCTGGGAGGGCTGAGCAGCGGCTGTGGCTCGGGAATGTCCCAGAGTCCATAAAAAAACAGGAACAGGCTCATCTGAGTGCCATGGTTTAGATGATGGTCGGTGTTAGTGTGGGTTTTGGTGTTAGTGTTGGGTTATAGGTTGGACTTGATGATCTCAGAGGTCCTTTCCAACCTTATGACACTGTGATACTGTCTGACCTCTCTCCCAGAGCTGTCCCCCTCCCAGCTGGGCACCCATCGTGTCCCCACATGACTCTGCCACATCCCCACACATGCTTGCAGGATCCCTCTGACGGTATGAGGTATCTCATCCCTAACAGGAACCCCATTATGCCCCTTTATGGACTCTGCCACATCCCTGACCTCACAGAGACCCTACTATGTCCCCATATGTGCTGGCAGGGTCTCTGTGGTGACCTGACATGTCCCACCCCTAACAAGGACCCCACTATGTCCTATTATGGATCTGACCAGATCCCTGTCCCCACCAGGTACCCCACCGCATCCCCACATGTGCTGGCAGGATCTCTGTGGTGACATGACTTGTGCCACCCCTAACAGGGACAGTGTTCTGCCCCTTTCATGGACCCTGCCATGTTCCTGAACCCACAGGGACCCTGCCATGTCCTCCCAGGGACCATCACTTGTCCTCAGTCCCACGGAGACCCCACCACACACATATCCTCACAGAAACACCCTCATGTCACCAGAGGGACCCTGCCATGTCCCTTCATGGCTTCTGCCACAACTTTGTCCCCACAGGCACCCCACCACACCCACACACTGCCATACCCCCACAAGAACCCCCTCATGTACCCAGAGGAGTCCCAGCACATCCTCTGTCACATTCTCATCCCCACAGGGATCCCACCACGTCCTCCCAGGGATCCTCACTTGTTCTCAGAGGGGTCCTGCCATGTTTCTTCATGGCCTTTCCCGCATCTCCATCCCCACAGGGACCCTGCCATATCCTCACAGGGATCCTGCTGTGTCCCCAGAGGAGCCCCGTCACAACTCTTCACAGCCTCTGCCACATCCTCATCCCCACAGGGACACCCACATGTCCTCCCAGGGACACCACCACGTCCCCACACACTGCCATATCATCACAGGGATCCTGCCACATCCCTTGCCCGTAGGGACCCCCTTACATTCCCAGAGGGGTCCTGCCATGTCCCTTCACAGCCTCTGCCACATTCTCATCCCCACAGGGACCCTGCCACGTCCCAACGTCCACAGGGACCTCCTGATGTCCCCACACACTGCCACATCCCCACGGGAACCCCCTCATGTCCGTTTAGGGACACGTCCTAGCCCCACAAGGATCCCGGCCACATCCCTGTGCCTACAGGGGTCCCACCACATCCCCACACACTGCCACATCCCCACAGGGACTCTGCCACGTTCCCGTGCCCACAGGGACCCACTCACGTCCCTAGGGACATCCCACATGTCCCCCCACGCTGCCACATCCCTACAGGGACCCCACATGTGTCCCACACACACTGCCAGACCCCCCCCGCCCCGTCAACGGCGCCTTTAAGCGCGGGCGGGGCGCGCGGAGCCCCCGCCCCGGGGCAGCGCCGGGCGGTGCCGCCGTAGCCTGGGTAACCGCGGCGGGGCGGGGAGCGGGGGGCGGCCCCGGCAGCGCCGCGGTCAGGTGGCAGCCCCGGACACCGAGAGCGGCTGCTGCCCGATAAAAGTGCTGAACGGCCGCGAGCGGGAGAGCACCGAGCCCGCGACAGCCATGGTGAGAGCGGGCGCGGGGCCGGGATGCGCCGAGCGGGGCAGGGGGCGAGGGAGGGGTGTGAGATGCCACCGATCGGGGCGGGGGGGCAGCGAGCGACGAGGGGGTGCGGGATGCACCGAGCAAGGCGCGGGGAGCGAGGAGGGGGTGCGGGATGCACCGAGCAAAGAGGGGGTGCCGGGCTGCACCGAGCGGGGCTGGGGGCGACGAGAGTGTGCGGGGTGGGAAGCACCGAACGAGCGGGTGCCGGGGTGCACGGAGCGGGACTGGGGGCGAGGAGGGGGTGCCGGGGATACCGGGGTTCCCGGCTTCCCGCGCTGCTTCTGCATTATTTGCAGCTCGCCCCATCAATACGCTTTAAACTGCCGTCCCCGCTCCGGCTGGGAGACCAACCGTGTTACCCCCCTCCTCTCCCCCCGGCCCCTCGCCATGGCCCTGTGGCTGCGGGGTCCCCGGGATCAGTGCCCGGTGCGGGGAGGCTGGATGTGTCCCAGGCTGCGGGTATCGCCAGGACCGGGCCAGGAGGGTGAGGAGAAGCTGGGTCAGGGCTGCTGAGCCCAGGAAAAGCTCGGCTGGAGAAGCCTGGTCGAGGGTGCCGAGCCTCAGAAAAGCCTGGCTGGAGAAGGGGAGTCACTCCCAATGAGCCCCCCAATGGCTGAGTGCAGGGACGGGTGTTTCCTCGACGTGGAAACACGCCTGAGCCCACGCGGCATTGCCAGAGCGGAGCGTGCATCCCTGTATTCTGCCCACCGGGGTGCTGGCTGCCCTCACCACTCTGGGCTCACAGGGCACCCTGGTGGGTGCCTGCAGCTATCCAGCCTCAAAACCCACCCAGCTGCGTTCATGGCCCTTGACTCAGCGCCCGAGTTGCTGCTCTGGGCAACGCTCCTAATCGATGAGTGGCATTTTGCTGTAGGGAGGTTGGGAAGGATTATAACCTGTTCGACTGGGCAGTGGGTGAGTCTTTTATTCTGAAGCTCGGAGTATTGACAGATGTCCTAATAGCGTGTTGCAAGTTCAGTTTGTCCCTAATGCCAGTGCCACAGGAATGGTGGAGGGATTAGGACTGGCAAAACACTGTTTTCACTAATGACACAAGGAATCAGCTGCCCCTGCTCTGGCAGGGGGTGGATTCCTCCCCCTGGGCCTCTCCATCCACTTTGGTGGTGGCAGGGCCAGGCTCGGTAACGCTCCAAGCGATGGAAAACAAGAGCCCCCAGTTTGGAGAGCGTGTGTCAGTTCCCACTGGCAGAGCTCTGCTGCCATGATTTGGCTAACGCGACCCTGGTGAACGTCAGGAGGGGAGCAGTAATGCAGCAGGTTTGAATTGATTTATGTCTAGAAGGTGTGAATGTGCAGCTCTGCCTGTCCTTCCTATGTCCAAGAGCTCACCTGGGTCCTGGATGGGGGCACACATGTCCCATCCCTCCTCCAGAAACAAAGGTGAAATCCTAGGGATTTCATCCAAGCCCTCACTGCTCTGTGGGGTCTGATTTGGGCTCTGGCAGTGCTTCCTGGTCGTAAAGGCAATATTGAAATTTGCATGGCTTAATTCAATACCTGATCTCAGCTGGAATCTCAGAGCTGGAAAGGCAGAGCTCACTCTGCTCTAGTGCTCAGAGATGTATGGGGTATGTATGGGGGGGGGGGGGGGGAAGAATCATTTAAGCCAGACGTTACAGGAGGGAGAAAAGAAAAGCAGAAGCCAACCCAGACAAGTCTCAGACAGAGCTCTGTTTTAGGAGTCAGTACCAGCTCTGTCCCTGGGAAACAACCACATGGCACACCTGGACATCCAGACAGAAGTCAGGAATGAGGAGAGGGGAAAAGGCATCTGGCCAAGGCAGTGGGTACTGGGAGGAGTTTTGCTCCTCCTCACCATGCCCTGGCCCCAGCAGAGCCATCTACACAAGGCTGATCACCAGCACAGTGGAGAAGCCTTCCAGAGAAGGCTTCTTGCCACAGCTACAGGACCTTCCTTAGAGTCTGCCTGCCAGGGTGGTTTTCATGCCTTGAACCAGGTACAGGAGCTTCTCCCAGCCCCTTTCCAGACACACCACCCTTGCCACATGCACGCCGATTTATTGCTTCAAAAAAAGACAACGCTGAGTAACCGTAATGCAAACAGAAATGTGAACTTCTGGCAGATAGGGCTCTGGTATTTGGAAATAGCTGAGGAATCTCTGAACAGCAGCCCCACCTCCCCAGCTGTTTGGAAATAAAGCCTAAAACTAGAAGGCAAGCGCACTGCCCACCTTTCCTTGGGCATCGCAGGGATGGGGGTGGCAGTCCCAGTGGTGGTGATGGTGCCTGCAGAGCACTCCTGAGTGCCAGTGCTACAGCTCGTGGGCTGGTCTCGCACAGCGACTCCCCGGCTTTAACAAAAAATAAAAAAAAGGAATAATAATAATCAGGCAGGCTTTAGTTTCCCAGCAGGAAGGCTCAACAGTTGCTGCTGTGCTCCTGCCAGCCCTGTGCTCCTGCTCCCTTCCCAGCTGGGAAGGCTGGGGTACCTGGATTGATGGGACTTAATTTTCCCCTCTGTCAGCATCCCACCCCACAGTGCAGAGGGTGGCTATAGGTCACTTCCCCCTTGTGGGGGGGCTGAGCAGCTGCTCACAGGGGCAGGAGTCCTGGTACCCAAGGGAATTGGAATTTGCTCAGTGTCTATTTGGCTCAGCAAAAGGCATTTTCATCTGGCCTTGAGCAGGCAGAGCTGCAGACCCTGAGGCAAGGGGCACTGGCCCTGCACTGCTTACATAGCAAGCATTTGCTACTGCATGTAAACTTGATTTTCAACTAATTGATTAAAATGGGCCTCCCTTCCTGTTACCCTAAGCAACCCCCATCGATGTGCTCAGAAGGTGACCTCATTCCTTACAGCTGCGGTGGGCAGGCAGCTGGGCACAGCTGACCAGCCCATTCACATCCTGCTTCCTTCAGCTCCTGCTTTTACTGCCCCATGTGAAACCACTGCCTGGCCTTGGAAAGCATAGGCAACCCAGGCCCGTGGGGAATTCCTCCAGTGGGAGCTTGTCACGGTCAGGTTTACTGGGGGTTGCCAGGCTTTGAGACCCCCCTGAGAAGTGGGGCTGCATTCAAAGTAGGCACCAGCTGGCAGCACCCCTGGAAGAGGTCTGTGTGAGCACCAGCATGGAAGCACCGGACAGTTTCCAGGGCATGTTGCAATGAATTTGCAGCTGCCTTCGATTTTATGGGTTTTGAGGTGGGCTGGCACGACCCTGCCACACAAGCACAAGAGGCACAACCCTCAGCAGCACAGACCATTTGCAGACCAGCATTGTTCCCAGCAGAGAGCAGGGTTACACATGAGCAAACACACCAGGTCTCTGTTTTGCTGAATTAATAAGGAAGAGATTGTGTCCCTCCTGTCAGCTGTGACTGCACAGGGCACATCCCCAGGAAAAACAAAGCTCCATCTAGCAGCACCCCGGGAGCCAGAGCCACACATGGGTCTGCTCCCTGAGTGAGCCCTGGCTCCTCTCTATCCACACCCCCCTAGGGTCATGTACACTTGGACAGAGGGAGCAAGAGACAACAACAGGGAAGCTTTCCTAAACTCCACCTGCAATCCAGATACCATCAGCTGGCACTGAAATAAGCTATAGTGCTTCAGAACAGATGATATCTCCACCCGGGGTCTAAAAACAAGCCATGGTGTTCAGCTGGGTACAGAACTGACAATACACACAACTGTAGAACCCTGTTCATATCTCCTCAAAGCTTAATTCTGGGTTTTTAAAGTGTTTCATGCACCCATCCAGAGTTTTCAAGGAAGGTGTGGATAGCCACGCTGCTGGTTTGGAGCAGGGCCCCATGGGTGAGCCCTGTGTCCCTCGCCAAGCGGCTGCCACAGAGCATGGCACATTGCAGCCAGCGGCTCCAAAATAACAGACACTGCTTTAAAAAAGAAAGATGGTTTGTTTTCCTTGCATCAAACCCTCTAGCTGGTTGTTGAGGGAAGCCATCCCCAGAGCAGAGTGGCTGTAGCATCCTGGAGTTTATAAATACCAGCGTGCTCCAACACCCGCGCCTGCTGCGCGTCTCGCTGCGCTCTGGCCAGGAGCTCTCCCTGGTTTTGCTCACAGCTGGCAGGATCCAGCTGTCAAGCAGAGAGGAAGCAGCCCTGCCTGTTCCCACTCCAGAGCAGCAGGGAGGGGGCAGCTGCGTGGCAGGGAACGCGTAATGTGACCGTGGGCAGGCTCTGCTGCTTCTGTGAGGAAATAGCGGCAGTGTGGATAAAGAGTGCGCCGAGCTGCCTTCCCCTGCCTGGGAGAGGCACACAGGCAGCCAGGGACCAATGGGCCAAGTAGCATCCTCGGATGGATCCTTCCAAAAATCTCACTACCCATTTTTTTCTGCTTGTTTGGTGCTGGGAAAATAGTAAACCAGGGAGCCAGGCTTTGGCTCACAGAGTGAGGAGAGGCTGAGGGGCTGGCAGAGCACTGCTAGACATCTAGAAGCTCATCAGCTGGGCTTGTTGGGCTGATTTAGGAGTCACTAGGCATAAAGCATGCCTTGATGGTCTGTAAACACTTGCAATGCTACCTGTGCATTTTAAACTTGCTCATTAACCCGTCCCACGTTTGCTCAGTGCGTTAACCTCAGCAGCCTGGTCGCACACCAAGGCTCCATGGTGTGATGCCCCTGCAGTGCAAGAGCAAGGACGCTGCTCTTGGGCTGCAGGAGGCAGCTGGGTGAGGCTTGCAAAGTCCTGACCTTACCCAAGCCTGCCCAGGCACAGTGTAGGTGCCTGTGGAAGGGAGATGAGCCGTGACGCAGGAGCGTCTGCTGTCACCCCTCCAAAGGCAGCATCACAGCAGGCTGGGACAGGCTAATTAGGGTTTGTCAGCCCTGCAGCCCAGAGAGCTGGCTCAGGTCATGGGAGCAGCCTGAATTCCAGGTGTGTGGAGGAGGCAGCGCCATGCTGTGCCAGAGGAAACAAGACTTTGTGCTTGTGGACTAAATGTGTTTGATCTGGGGCTGCTAAGCAAGGATAAGCCTGGGATGTTTTGCAGTCATACCCTGTGAGTTTCTTGTGTTGAGGGGAGTAAAGCCTGAAATGCACCATGAAACCTTTGGGAAGTTACCAGTGTGTTCTTGCAAGCGCAAGGGACTCGGTCGTGCTGCGTGCTGCGCAAGCAGCCAGGCCTGCTCAGAGCTTCGGGTAGACTGATTATTATCTTGATTTAACATCTGACAGCTCCCATCCTGTGCTCGCCTGAGAGGCTAATGCAGACTGCAAGCAGGAATCAATCAGGGTTCTGTTGAGGCATCCTCTGTCACAGCCCAAATCACCCCACCATCCCTCCCCTCCTGCTTCCCTTTCCTTCTTTTTCCACTTCAAAACCAAACTGCTGGTCTCTCCATCATGAGGATGTGCTGATGGCTCTGAACCAGGCGCCCAAAGAGGAGTCTGTAACAGCTTCAGAAGCACATCCACAACAGCCAAAGGCAGGAAAGCGAAGACTCCAGCGGAGCGAGCAGTGAGCTGTGGTTGCTGCTGTGACAGCCGGGAGAGGCAGGCCTGCCGATGGCCTCGAGCCCACTTCAAACTCCCATGGATCCACCATGAGCAAGACCTGACCCTGAGAATGACTGCAGTTTGTGCTCTTCTGATGAAATTTATTTTAAATGCTATTCTCTGAGACCATTTCTGAAGCAATTTGCTGTTCAGCCTGGCTAGGAAGAGCCCTGAGCAGGCTCGTTCATTCAGCGCCTGCAATATTGACTCTTCTCTTTACTGCAGCATTAGAGAGCATTTGTCATCTCCAAAATGAATAACTTTCCCTCTCCTGGGAAGGGGGAGAAGGCTTGCTTCAATACTGACATTTCACATACCCAGCCCACAAACCTGCTTCGAATCCTAGATGATGGTGTGGAAATGAAACCAGGGGCTTCAGTGCATTTGTTCTGTCAGCAAAGAATGGCCCATGACTCGCCTGGTCCTCCCCATGCACTAGATTTGCTGAGCCCTCCACACCCCTCTGAGGATGCCCTGTTCAGCCCTCCAGGCAGTGTTGGGGAGCAGAACGGCTGCCAGAAAGCCAGAAGCATCCAGTGAGCAGCAGCAAAGCCAGAGCAGGACCAGTCGTCCCTCTCCACCCCATGAACTGGCCTCCAAGTCACACAGATGCACAATTTCCTACAGTCCAGGGGAAGAAGGGCCTGGAGGTGCTCTCAGCTCTGCCACGTACCAGCTACATTGCCACGTTACTGACACACAATCCACCACAAACTGGAGGTCTTACTAAAGACCCTCAGGATCAAGCCACAGCCTCTGCTCTCAAGCCAGAGGAGTCCTTAAAAAAGAAAAAAAAAAAAATCAAGAAAACCACCCAGCAGCACCAGAACAAGAAACAAGAAGCTCAGACTTGCCAACTCATTGTGTAGAGACCGACAAACAAGGCTCTGCCCTCCTGTCCTGAGGATCCCAGCATGTTTAACTAACAGCTGCCTGTGTGCCTCTGTCTGTTGAGCTTTCAGAGGTGTTTTCAAGCCTTTCTCAGGAGCCTCAGCAACCAGGAATGCTTTCCTGTGCCTTTGTTAGCAGGGCTGCATTCCCAGGAATGAAAGCAAGAGAAACAAACTCCAGCTATTGCAAGATTTGGAAGAACAGAGCCATAAGCATTGCCAGCAGCAACCTTTTCAAGGGACTGGACCACCCAATACACAAGCCATTATATCAATGTTGTTTCTGAAACCTTCTTGCCTGGAGAGGAGCTGCTGTGATGCTGGGACATCCAGCCAGGTGGGATATGACGTGGGGTCAAACTGTTCAGCCATGCAAAGACACACACCCACTGGGCTTCACGGGAGCAGCTACTGCAGGCACAGTGCCTGCCCCTTCTCCTCTCGGCCCCAACCACAGGTGAACAACACAGCTTAGCCTGGAGTTAGAGCAGAGACACACTCAGTGACCAACACGAGCCGGCCAGACTTACCTGAGCAGCATGGCTGGGAGCAGTTGGCCTGCAGGATGAGGTCCCAACTGCAGCATCACAAACCTGCACCTAAGGATCTGGAGGCTTTGTAGACCAGAGTCAGCTCCAAGCTGTAATTACCCACTTGCTTCCCCCACCCCCGATTATGCAGATGAGAGAAATGGCAGAACCCACCAATCTGCTGGGGAGGGAGGAGGCTGCACTGGTCCAGCCTCTGTGTCACCAGGGTCAGAGACCCCAGGGACCCCCTGCCACCCCAGGGGACCCCAGCAGCCCAGCACGTGGTGGCAGCTGGTCTCTGTGCATGAAGAAGAGCCCAGAAAGAGGCTTGTTGTGGGTCAGGGCTGTTACAAGATTAATTAATCCATTTACTGGAGTTCGCTTAGCAAACGAGGATGTGGCACCAGGAACACCTGGTTGCTACTGGCCCACCACACGCTGGACTTTGCCCAAAGGACCATGCTGCACCCTCTGGGAATTTCAGCCCTTTGCAGGAAACCACAGCCACATTCCAACTCCTTTTGAAGGTGGCTTTCAGCTGCTTCTTTAGAAACATCCCCATTTCTGACCCCTCGATGTAACAGCCCACATGGCAGCATGCCAGAGAGCACCCACAGCCCCTTTGCAGGGTGACACACCGTGACGAGCCCGCTGAGACAGTCTCCAGCACTCCAGGAACATTGGCTTCAGGCTCCTGGGACCACCCCAGCCTACGCAACCACTCAGGAACTCAAACCAAAAAGGAAGAGAAGATGAAGGGGGTTTGAAGTGAGATGGTGCAGAGTGGCTGGATGGATGCAGCCCCCCCCCCCCCCCCCGATGCTGTGCAGAGGCTGAACAAGACACAGCTGGACTTACAGCCAGCACCAAGCCCGTGCAAGGAGCCTGTTCTGCCACAGCCCTTCACAGGTCGCGGCGGTGGCACAGCCAGGGCTGGGCTGTGTGCCTGCCTCATTGAGCTTCAGCTATTTTTCTCTTTTTTTTTTTGCACACAGCGACAGCTGGGAAGAGCCTTTTCACTCTTTCCCTCTCTCCCTGCCCCAGCACAATGACGGCAACTATTGCACGGAGAGCAACAGTGTTGGATTACAGCAGGGATAAAGCGGGCGTGTTGAGAAAGGCAAATGGAGTTTCACAGAACAGAAGAGCAGACTTGAGGCGAGCCTTTGTCCGAGGCTGGCTGGGGCCAGGCAGGAGGGTTACGAGAAGGTGCGGCTATGGGGACAGATAAGGACTCGCACTGCCGAGCCTGGTGGCTGCCCTCTGAGGCAGACGAGGCGCCTTTCATTTTCAGGCTCCCTGTGAGCCAGCAGCTGCTCAGCCTGGTACGTGTGGGCAGGAGGACCGCGGCTTTGTCACATGCCTGAGACAGCGTGACGCAGTCGGTGGCATCCCAGCCAGCTCCTGCTGCGAGAGCCGTGAGGCACGGCAAGGGCTGCTGCCACCTGCCCCTCTCCCTTAGCAGCTTTGCCCCAGCATCTGCTCCTGCTGGGCAGCATCCTTGGCTACCAGGCGTTTGGGCTAGGGGAACGCGGCAGCCTTATCTCTTGCTTAAATAACAAACTCCTCTCCAAAACATTAAGACTTTTGGGATGGGAGCTGTTGTGGTTCGAGCAGAAGCAGAGTCAGCCATTTGGAAGTGGTGTGTAGGTGGGACACAGGACTGTGGGCACCCACCTGCATTCCCAAGGGGCCCCAAAATGCACCCTGTTCCCCCGCTGCCGCCGACAGCAAGCAGAGATGGGATAGCCAGAGGTGGAATAGACGGGTGCCTCCCTGGTGCTGCTCCTCTCTTCCAGGGAGCAGAAAGCCTCTCAATCTGACCGACCATCGGCCACGGCTGCCATGTGATGCCATCCGGGGCGTGGGCTGCACGCGGGGCACAGGCAGTTTGCTGCCAGCCCGGCGGCCGCAGAGTTTGCAGAGCAAGCCCAGCCTGTCACATGCAAATGCCCGGATAAGTTGTTGCCTGCAAACAGGAACCACTTTATGGAAAGCAGCAAAGCCCTTCCCAAACCACCCCAAGGAACGCTCCGAGTCAGCCTGGGTGCAGCAGCACGGACACAGCGTGCTCAGCTCCCAGCAGCATGTCAGGGCCCCACTGGGGCAGAGATCTGGGTGCCCTGGTCTGTAGAAGCAAGGCAGAGGTGCCACTGCCCTGCTCCCAGAGGTGCAAAAGCTCCATCCAGCCCTGGGCAGGCACACAGGGCGAGGTGCCGTGGCAGCACCCACCAGCTTCTCCCGCTGCCCCCCAGCACATTTACCAGTTGCCATCCACTAAAGATTCCCAGCCATCCTCGAGGGAGGTGCAGTGCTAAAAATCCTGTTTGGGTTTGGCCTCCAGCTGGTTTGTCTCAGCCCTGGTGCCTGCCAAAGCCTGCCACAGCCTGTGCCATGGGCTCAGCACTGTGCAGAGCCTCCCCAGCACAGCCATTGTGCCATGCAGCCTGCCCAAAGCACCGAGACCCACCAAGCACAGCACCTCTGCCTTCTCTGACCCCATCTCCAAAGCCAAGACAGCCCCTTTCCCACTGGCTTCTGCTCTGGAGCTCGGTATCCAGATTCCTTCTTCATTTTAAAGCCATACATGGGGAAAGCAAGTCCTTTCCCTGGCCCTCCCTCCACATGCCCATGTCCTGGGCAGAGGACACAGAGCACCCGCCAACCCCTCGCTGTTGGTCCCCCTGTGCTGGAAATGCGTGAAAGCAGGGAGGGCAAGGGAGGGCAGGTGTTTTGGGGGAGGCGTTGCTTCACATGCACTCTGGGAACTTATTTCTGCTCTGGCTGGAGAAATAAAAGAATGGAGTGCTGTCCCCATCCTCCACTTTCCAGGAGTGGGATGCTGTAGTTCACAGCACCAGCTCTGCCCCTTACTGTTTGCCCTTGTAATTCCAGCAGTGCCTCAGGGAACAGGACCAGGTAACACAGAGAGAGGTTCAGACTGGACATTAGGAAAAATTTCTTCACTAGAAGGGTGGTCAGGCATTGGTACAGCTGCCCAGGCAAGCAGTGGAGGAGTCACTATCCCTGGATGTGTTAAAAGACAGGGAGGATGAAGTGCTCAGGGATGTGGTTTAGTAGTGGACAGGCATGGTTGGACTGGATGATCTCAGAGGTCTTTTCCTACCAAGCGATTCTGTAATTCTGTGATTCTGTGAGAGACTCCCAGGAGGGTGTGCTTAGGGCACCATCAAAAGAACAGCAGACCAGCATCAGCTGTCTGAGACAAGGTGAGCATCTTGACAGATGCTAAAGGAGATGTTAGGGCAAATTAATTACTTAAACTACTTTTTTATTTTTTGGAGTCATGACTTCTGTGTCAGGCTCAGATTCCTCTGGGTCTAACGTGATTTTGAGTGCTGTGTTGGCAGCAATTGGTGATATTACACTATTGGCAGCAGTTGCCCTCCTGAGGCCTCTGTCTTTCCCTGGGGAGCAGACAGGGAAGCCATGGTCCTCCCTCCCAGTTCTTAGACAACAACCTAAATTAGGTGGCATAAACATACCTCAACGGAGGGCACTGCCTGGTATCCGGCTTGGGCCCAGCACAGATTCCAATAAACCCTGTGCTCTCTTCTCTCCCAGCTCAGCGTTGGACACGCTCTGTGACACATCCCAGCGTCCGCAGCCCGCAGCACCCGTGTCCTGGCTGGTGATTTGAAGCAGGACAGTTTGTTACCAAGTGTAAGTTCCCAAATCCTTTGCGCTGTCAGTAACAGCTATTTGAGAGCGGGGATTTCCCCTGCTCCATGGACTGTGCCTTTCATTGCTGCTCTAGCGGGGTGGCTGTGGTGGGGGTGTCTGCAAGGGGAAGCTGAGCACTCACAGTTGCTGCAAAAATCTTCTTGTTGGGGCATGAACTCTTGCAGCGCCGGCACTTTGGGCCCACGGCTTCAGGAGCTGCTCAAGTAGCTGCCAGCAGGGAACAAGCCACAGAGGAGCCCGTGTTATGCTCATTAAGTTACCATACAGCAAAGCCATGCCAAAAATCTGCTGGCAGCACTACCAGCCACTGCTGAGACCTGCCGGTGTTTCCCGGAGTGCAGGGTGCAGGCAGTTGGCTGTGCTGTCGTGTCATCCTAGGGGAGCTGCAGCTGGGGTCTCTCAGCCCTTCCAGGACTGTCTCTGACCCAGAGAATTAACTGCTGGAAGGACAGGCCCTCTCACCCAAGGGACTGAGCACCCCTTAGATCCCCTCCTTTGAAGCCTGGTGACGTTTTGGTGGGCTCAGATGAACCTGGGCAGAGCAGGGATTCCCCAGCCCCTCCCATGGCCCAGCTCCGGCTGGAGACTGCACAGCTAAAAGGGACTTACAAGTTATTAATGCTCCAAGGCTCATCCTCTTGCTTGTGGCTTCTCCCCTGGCTTCAGAGAAGTCCTAAAGGAGTAGGGGCAATAAAAGTGGGGCCCTTCCTGGGGAGCACAGCAGAGGTAGGCAGGAATGCATGGCTGACACGGGTGAACCCCAGCCTTTGCAGAGCACCTCTTTCTCCAGAGCATTAGTCAGTTATTAAAGCAGCAGGAAAAGAGCCTCCCTTGTCCCAGCCTCTGCTTTGGTTTTACTCTCAGCTTCTGACATAACGAGGTCACTCTTTCCACACTTCCCCAGCCTAGATGAGAGCCGATTACTGATCTGGATGGACATGACTCACTACCTTTTCTAATGAGCAACTTTCCTCTGTTTATGTACTTTGGCGGGGCCTTTCCTACACCTAAAAAAGGAGAAAGGTGGCATTGGGGAGAGGGCAGGGTGTTCTAAATTGCTGGTATCTGCATCCAGCCCAAGTGAGCTGTTCTCACCTTCCCCTTGGACTCTGGCCAGCTGTGAAGGTGCTGGTTTTGAGCATGAAAAAGGTGTAGCCAATCTTCCATGCGCTGATCTGGGTGAAATGCTGTCTGGGCCCAGAGGTAGGGTGCTTAAACCCTCAACGAGTAATTGGAGCTAATTAGGCTGGGAGACTTTTTTGTTACTATCTGTTCAGGCGATGCCTTGGGTCCCCATGGTACTAAGCACCATGCAAACCCGAACCACCTTGCCCCACGGAGGTTTTGCCAGTAGGAGATTATCCAGGCCACCACAGCAGAGTGAGCTGGGTTTTCCTTGGGTTTTCCTGTTCTCTTGCACAGACACGGTCTCATCGGACGGCTGCCTCGCTCATGTGACATCGCTTGTGTTTTGCAGTGACTAAGCAGAGGAAGCTCTTGCTGTCCGAGCACCACCAGGCCAGACAATCCTTTCCTTGGCTGAAGATCCCGTTGGATCTCTTCCCATAATGGAAGTGTGAGCGCCAAGATCCTCCATGACCTCCAGAAGCCACAACTCCTTACCGAGAACTCTGATGGCTCCACGAATGCTTTCCGAAGGTGCCCTCGGGGGCATCGCCCAAATCACCCCCTCGCTGTACCTGAGCCGGGGCAGCGTCGCCTCCAACCGGCACCTGCTCCTCTCCCGGGGAATCACCTGCATTATCAACGCCACCATCGAGATTCCCAATTTTAACTGGCCCCAGTTTGAATATGTGAAAGTGCCTTTGGCTGACATGCCCAACGCCCCCATCTCCCTGTACTTCGACAGCGTCGCCGACAAGATAAACAGCGTGGCGCGGAAGCACGGGGCCACCTTAGTCCATTGTGCCGCCGGCGTGAGCAGATCAGCCACCCTCTGCATCGCCTACCTGATGAAGTACCACAAGGTGTCCCTCTTTGAGGCATACAACTGGGTCAAATCAAGACGCCCCGTTATACGCCCCAACGTGGGCTTCTGGAGGCAACTGATAGACTACGAGAGGAAGCTCTTTGGGAAGACGACGGTTAAAATGGTACAGACACCCTATGGCATCATCCCAGACGTTTATGAGAGAGAAAGGAGACCCCTGATGCCTTACTGGGGAATTTAATGTGACTGCAGACAGGAAGCACAACAGAAGGGATGCGCTGTTCTGAATCGACCAGACTGGAGACATTCCCTTCTCCTTCTACAGCCAACTTTGGTTCTTTACCATTCAGCAGAACCTCAACTAATTCTCACCTCACTAACCTGCAAGGCCAACGACTCCCTTCAAAGCATTTCTCTCTACAGGGATTCCCCCATCCGCACTTCTCTGATTTAGCAGAATGAGGTCTCCTTATAAGTTTATTCCTTTCATAAAGCCTCCCTCCCTATTTTAGTCAGTTTATTCGTATCCTACGAGGAAAGGCCTAAATGGCATTTGGCAGAGTTAATGAACAAAGTGTGCTTTGTGATGCGGTAGCCTGGATATTTCGTTAATAGCTTGTTTGCTTCCTTGCAAAATCCTGTAGTGGCTAGGGAGCAGCACTAGCACAGGAGCCAGGGCCTGCTCTAAGGCAGTGTTTTTTTTCCCCAAGAGGCAGGAAGGAAAAGCGTGCAGCGGTGTGCTAGTGCTGGTGTTTTCTTTAACATCTGTAGTGACTCTCAGTATATAGTGTTTGAGATCTTTAGTCAGCTCTTAATCTGTATTAAAAGTCAAAAAAAACTTTAAAAAAAAGGAGTAAAGTCAGTCCATGTGGGCCACAAGTAAAATAAAATTTGAGTGATTCAAATAAATAAAAGATCCTTTTTCACTCATCCCATGCCAGGGCAATAGTCCTGGGATACACTTACACTGATGGTGTTTTCTGTGGGTGGAAAGTAAACGGAGGTCTTGCCCAAGACATAAGCGAGAGGTTAACCCTTCCCACACTGGGCAGCCAAAGAAACACTTAGGAAACTGTGTGCATGGCCACCGTCCAAAGGGGCTGGGCTGTGTTTTCTAATATTCAATCAACCAGTAAACTGGAAGTAGGTAAAACCGCTTAATTACTTAGCTCTAGGTATGGTCGTGATCTGCCTTAGCCCATTTCTAAATCATTTCATTATGTCCTCAAGGTTATGTTGCATTTTAGAATTATTCCATGCAAAATGGCAATCTGTTCAACCTCCCAGACAAGGATGGCTTTACGGAGAAGGCTTTGCCTTATTCTGTGTGTGACGACAACAATTCCAGCCCAAGATGTGGGAGAAACCTTTCCATGGTGTAGCAGCTGCCTCCTGGATGCCGCTCCCCTCCCAGCAGATGGGAAGGGACTGGTTTTGTTAGAGAGTAACTGGACCACCAGGAAAGCAAGGCAAGTCCATTCCTTGATGAGACATTTGTGTCCTCTGTTGCATCTCTGAAGGAGGAATACACAGATTGCTGGATGCCGAGATAGCTATCTGATTTAAATGAGATTCTATACTTGTAAAAAAAAAAAATCAATAAAGATTAAATGAGAACATGTGTTGGTTTCCTATTCAGAGTGGTGCTAATGTATCTCAAGTAACAGTGAGAACATGGTGTAATACTGAGCAGTGGCTTTAACAAATCTGGACCTTCAGTCTTCAGAAAGATACTGTGATCTGTTCCCATCACTTAGCTAATCCATTTACAATCCATCCAGGTCTCCCAGAATTCCCCATCCTCATCACAAAACCCAGGCAATTAATTTGGCTGTTTCAAAGTTTTTATATCTGGAAGTGTTAGCGGAACAGCTGAGGTGTTAGGGGACAGCAGACATGGCTAAAGGTTTTCCCCAAGCCCAAACGTGCTGCGTGGGCACTGCAGCACAAACAGGTCTCTGGTTTTCCCAGACTAAAAGCCACTAAGGCTGAAATAGTTATCATGGCACAAATGGCCTCAGCCTCATTTGGATCAGGAGTAAAACCAGACCTGGTTGGTATAAAAGTCTAAATCAGAGTGAATTTGATATGGATGTGTTGATAGGCTCCAACTCAGAAGTCATGTTTCATATCTAGTGCAGAGACTGAGTTTTACCAGACCAGGCAAACATCACTCGCTTAAAGCTGCTCCCCAAGGGGAGAGGATGCTGCTCAATGATCTCTAGGCTCTGGTTAGAGGGCCACCAAGGTCAGCCAGGGCTGCTGTAGAAGTTCACAGCCTGTAAATGAGGCCCAAGACCACTTACTGGGGGGCCTGGTGGCACACAGGCACACAACTCCTGTGGGGATGGCAGTCACAAGGTTGGCCATAGGTTCAACAAACGCCTCAATGCCAAACCTGGGCATGGAGACACCAATGTGAAATGAGTTACTGCTCATCCCCCAACAGCAGGGGCATCCAAAGCCTGAAAGACTTTTCCTGTATGCATTTATGTACAGCCCATCCTCCCCCCCTGCAGACCTTTCTGTTACCCTTTATCTAGCACATAAACCACACGTAAAACCTCCCAAATACTTCAACACCATTTTTTCCAACAATATCAACCCATGGATCTGAGAGTCCTTCAGTATCACAAGCACAAAGCGCAGCCCCGCACTGGCAGAGGGACTTCTCCTGCTGTTACTGCTGAGCAAGAATGAACTTCTAGCCCACTGAAATAAAAGTGAGTTTTGCCACCAGCTGCACAAAGTTCAGGTTTCATGATTGTGTCCCCAGTCCAGCAACAAACAGACACAGGAGACTGACTGTCCATTTAAAAAAATACATTCTACTCCTCTCTCTATTTTTGTCATGCGTTAAAATGCACTTGGGAAATGGTAAGTACGAAAAGAAACTACAGATTAAAAATGAAGACTAATCATTAGTCTGGAGACATTCTGAAAGCATGACATTTCAAAGGGGAAAAAACACTAAAAACCAAAATCTGCTTTCAAAATTCAACTTTACCTAAAAAATGGACTATGTATAATTTAACAGTATTTTCTACATAAAAGCTAGAAGATAAAAAGTCTCTATTTGGATTAATTCTATATACTTTATACACACACAGCCCTAGCACCTAGGGGAGGGAGAGATGCTGATGTTCAGCCAAGAAAGCATCAAGACTTTTAAACAAAAAGGAAAGTTAGACCTATAAAAAAATGTAATAGGCTAATAAAGAACATTATGAAATTTAGAATTCACCTGCCATACCCATTAGAGATTATAATATGGAGAAGTGCAGTGGTATTAATGCTCGTAAGTATTTCTTTGCAAAAGCTCCTCTTGTGTGCATTCTAAGATCTTTTACGTGAGTGTCTGGCTTTCGCCCCCTCAAAATCCATTTTTTCATGCATCCTCAAACCTACAGAAACCAAAGAAAGGCCAGAGCCACATTTTAGCTCCGGGTTGCTGTGAGCACATGAGCTGGATCTGAGGGGAAGAGCATTCTTCCTGCTCCCCAGAGGCTCCTCCAAAGGGTCGATATCTTAGTCACTTGCGTAATGTTTTATGTTATTTGGTGAGAGATCTTTCAACAGTAGCCACAAAGAAAGTTTCACTTACACAGCTTTGTTATGTTGAAGGCCCTTTTTGTCAAACTTTCCAGGGAAGATTTCGCCCTGCCCATGTATTTCTGCGGAGAAGCAACTCCAGCCAGCACCTGAGGAGCTCAAACCAGAGATGCCAACTGCTGGGCACCAGCAAGCAGCAAAATCAACATTATTTTCAAGTTGCATCCTGAAACAAGCGATTCACAAGTTGGTCAGATAGGAAATGAGCTCTTTATTGAACACAAGATTTGAATCTCAACAAAGGATTTAAAAATCCTTGCGAGAACTAAGGGAGTAAACAAGGTACTAAAGTCAATTAGTAACACTGATTCTCATTGGATTTAAAACATCAGCAGTGACCCCAACACAGCACAAACTGAAACAGCTCCAAATACGAATCACAAAACCACCTCTGGAAGAGAAATAACAGTTGCCCAGAGGGCAGAATAAAGGATTGCAATATAGAGAGAAGTTTTCTGAGCATTTTTCTTCATAAAATTATGACATTTATATTTTTTAATATTGAGGACTGGAATTAAATATAGGCCCAGAGAGCAAAAAGATCTTTCTGAAAAAGTAGTTCATACAATAGCAGCATCTACTGAAGAGGCAGTTTATGCTTCAAGTTTAATTAATCTGACATGTAGCTAAAACAGAGCATTACTTGGGTTTTCATGAGCTTCTTCTCAGCTTTAGGTTGAACTTCACTATTGCTTCATACATAGAGCACGAATTTCAAGAAGCTGCTCAAAACAAACCCAAGTGCAGAGAAGCTGCTGCCAGAGAGGAAAAGTCAGCACACTGGTCAAGGGCAGAAGGCAATGATTCCCATGCTACAAATAACCTCAAAGGGGCCACCATGGGCCGGGAGTTCAGGGAGATACTCAAAGCAAAGCCCAGCAACGGATGGGCAGGGGAAAAGGCTGGAGCAGTCCCTCTGCTTCCAGCACTCCTGCCACCCAGGAAAAACTGCAACACACGAGGAGAGCACAGAAGCATCAGGAATACAACCAGGCAAAGTGAAACATACATTAAATAACCAAGGGAATAATCTCTTAAAATTCCAAATATACACAAATATATAGAAAAATCACTTTCCACAGTTAATGCCAAGGTAGCTCCAGAAAACACGTGCATTAAATAAAAAAAACACAACTGTTTCCCACTTTTTCCTAGCAAAAGATACGAGCAGGAAAAGGAGTTACTTTTAAGAAATTCAACACAATCCAAGTGAAAGGCAGCGTGTCCATTAGCCTTTATGCAAAGGAAGCAGGGGGACGTGGTCTGTCACAATGCACTGTAGAAATTACTGTAACCTTGGATACAGATTGCAAGGACACTGGGCTTTGGTTGGCAGTGGAAGATCCGAGAAGATGCTGAATGCACCAGTGAGTCATTTTAATGACTAGGAGATGTGAGACGATCCTCATTGCACAATGCCTTTATCGAGGGTACCTACACGCAAAGCATTTGGTGTATTCCCATGATGTGAAGGTGTTCAGGTCACAAGAACAATTTCTGCTTGCCACAAACACAGCAATATTGCCTGCTGCTTTCCCTTCTGTAGGGAACAAACAAGCAGTAGTGTCATACTTCAGTAAGCTCTGCTGCAATTATAATTGTTAATGTTGATTCCTTATTTTTATGGGCCAAAAGAGAGGCTGGATACCTATCCGAGAGGGAACTGAACTTGCTTAACAAGTCCAAGAAAAACATCATTGAGAAATGCTTTTATAACATTGATGGTGCTGTATTTGAAATACCGGTTGCTTTAAGTTTCACATTGTGGCCTCTTGTATTTGTGGCATTCTCTTTTAATTAGAAAAAAAAAAATCCCATCTAGCTAAGTGTTCGGGAACTGTGGTGGAAACCCGTACTAACAATAAACTCCCTTTTCCCAATATAGCATTTCATAAGCAACAGGCTTTGCATCAGCCAGATACTCAAAACCACTTGAGAAGTCCCCTTGCTTGCAGCAAGACGAGGCGTTCGCTTGAAGTCAAACAATGCTTAAGTGCTTCTGTAATTCAGCTCGCAAAAGCGAGTGCTGGCTCAGTGTGCTGAGCAGATCCCAAACACCAGTGGGAATACTTCCACTGGTGATGTGAACAGCAGGCCCAAATTACAACAGGAAACAATGTACGTGGTCAAAAGCTATGGTGCTCACTGCTCTAACTATTTCACACCTAATAAAAGAAATAGAGAGCAAGCTACGAATGACTGTCCTTTTTTTGATAATTACTGGGCAACAGAAGGCAGGCAGTCACTGTCACACTATTGAAAATCCACCACTTGATTAGCTTGAGCTCGCGACTGGAGGCACAAGTTGCTTATTATAAAAGTGAGCTAATTTCAGGCAGCAGGAAGATTTATTTTAATTTGTGTAAATGACGGGTCAGACACCTAGCAGTCTTATTAGCCCAGATTGTTCCATAGTTAAGTATAACTAAGCATCTTTTTTTTTTTCTTAAATACGAAGCACTGTTTTTCCTCACTGCAATTTCAGCTTCAGCAAATGACCACCAGTCAATGTCAGCGACTCATAATGGAGGCAAGATTAACCTGGAAAAGCTGTTGATATCTTTGGAGAGAAAGGAGACTTTTTTGAGGGATCCAAGAAACTTAAATCACAGAATTAAGCAGGAAGTGGTACCCGATGGGCATACACCCCACTTCACTCACTACAGACTAAGACCTCCTCCTCTCCAGATAGGTGTGCCTATCGTAAGTAACAAAAGGGCAAGTGTGTAATATCCTGCCTCAAAACCCAGCCTGCTATAGACCACCAGCTTTAGGTGTTAAATCACACCCAGCTGCAGCAGGAGCTAAGGGCAATCTGAGAAACATGATATTACAGATTAGCTCTAGACTGTGCAAGTTACCCACAGGCATGCCATCAAGAAAAGCATATTAACATACAAAGAAGATAATATATATATAAAGGAGCAGACACGCTGTATCAGTGGAGTCCAATTTTCAACAGTGATGCAGCCACTCAACTACCAGGGGGTCAGATGAAACATAACAAATCATACCTGTAGCTCAGGACAAGTCCGAGGAAGGAGCTCATCTATATTTATATCGGAGTAGCAAAGACTACAGGCTTTAAAATCCAGCTGCCTTGTACTAAAGAATCCAGACATCACAGGGAAAATTTCAACAACTTTTTCAAGTCCTTATCCACCAGTACCAACCAGTTATGCACAGGAATACAGTAGAATTTACAATACGGAGCAGTGGAAGTATAAATATACAATGGCTCTGCGCAGTCTCTTTCCTTCTAAGTCAGTAATTCATTTTGCCTTGGAAGTTACAGTGACTCGTGCATTGTATGCACTGTAATATTATAGCAGCAAATATTTAAAGAGAAATATCACAGTCCATATACCAAAAACACTAAAGAAAAGATTTCTTTTTGCAAATACACTTCAAGTATTTAAGTGATCACCTCTATGCGAATCAGTCCAGCATTTCAGTTTCCCTTGGAAGCCAGGTACTGGCCTCTCTCAGAGGTTTCTGCACGTGGTTACAGTCTGCTTTTTACAAAGACTGACCTGCTTTCATCTGGAGAAAGACTTAAATGCCACAGTTTTTTTCTGGTTATTTCTGAAACCCTGGCCATTTCCAGTGAAATTCTTCACAAGCAACTTGTATGCTACAGCAGCTTTAACCCATTATGGTATAAAAATCAAACTGAAACATTTCAAGCACTAACAACACCTCAAGCCTTTCACTTACCCTATCACACCATTTACCCCAAGGGTCCTGCATTATTAGACCCGATACTCCACCGTCACTGCAATTGCTTTCACAGCAGGTCTGGCAAAATGAGACCTGGAGGTTTTGGCTCCACACAGTTGATCCAGAAATTTGCACAGCTTGCATGGTATTGGTGCCCTCCATATGCCAGCTTAAAATTATCCGTTTCTGAATTAAAGGCCTAAAATAACAAGAATTGAAACAAGTGTGAGAGCCTCATCTAATCCAGGATGTGGAAACTAGAGTGGAAAATGGATACAACACAGCTATCACCCCAGAATGGCACAGCATGGTAGAGCCCTCACAATCTGAGCAGGCCATCCAGTAAACAACATTTTATTTCAGTCTGCAAAGCATTTTCAGGCGGATATAAACTCCAACATCACACCTGATGCATGCTTTGCCTGTTACACCCAGTATTCAGGAAGACATTTGATGAGCATGCTGCCTATCTGACAACTGGTCACTAACTAACCTTGTTTCAAGCATCTCTAGTTCTGCTACAAATTCATACAAGATAAATGCTTATTTTGCTACTGTATTTATGTCACTGGATCAAAATTTACTGTGATTTAGACAGGTGCAATTCTTGATATTAGTATTGTTTTGGGTTGAATTTGATCTACTTCCTTCTGTTAATTGAATCTACTTCACAATAGCACCTTCTGAACAGTGTGTCAAGCCATGAACAAGCTTGAAACATCTCGATGTTTGTTGCTAGGAGATGCTTTCCAATGCTTCACAGCTGCCTATTTAAAAACATATTCTAACTCTTCTCCCCACACTCTGAATTTCCTGCAGAGATTTCTAAAAATGCCATTGCCTACTACATATAGCCAAAAGTCAATATTTGTAGCAAAACCCCCCTATAGTTCCCCTTCCTTCTGGAAGAGACACACAGGCAGCTACAATTCAGAAACTCACTGCAGTGAATTTTCTATCACACAACAGAAGTAGCACAAAACCAGAAAGCTATTCACAAGATACAAGCATGCAGACAAGACAAAGGGGAGGCTCTAGAGCATGTTAGTTGATCGGATCAAGTGTTACGGTCACAAAAAATGACTGCAAGAAAAGGATTCATGATTGGTACAATTGAGAATGACAGCTGAAGGCCAGGTAGCAGTTCAGCCTTCCACACTCAACTAAGAATGATTCCAGAAAGAATGTGTTTTTTACAGATTCATACTTTTTTAGGAAGCTCTTCCACAGGTTTCTCTTCTTTCTGAAATAACGTTGAAACCAAAAAGTCAGCAAAAGTGCCGATATATGTTACTGGATTGGCATTACCTCTGTACATACCCTGGGATTCCCTCCCAGCTCTGTTAATTTCAACAGTCCCCTCCTGGTGATCCTCAGAGATGTATTTCATAAAGAAAAGTCATTAAAAGTTTTTTGTCTTCTAGGAAATATATATACTTTTAAAGTCTTAGTATCCCCATTTCTTCCCCATTATGAACAATTTAACTCAATCCTTTTTCCACATCTGCATCATACCCAAAGCCAATGAAAACAGAACAATAACTATTTCATTCCCACCTACAGGTCAGATTTCATCTTTGCCACTTCCAGTTACAAACTATAGCCACGATTTTTTTTTGTAAAACACCCAAAACCTAAATAAAAGTACAAACTGTAAATTAATAATGAGTTTAACAGCAGAGACCATCACACTTACTTTACTTCTGGAGTCTACATTTAGGAGGCACACTCCACAGGCAAGATCTTGGGCATTTTTAATCCCTGGACGCAGCATACAAGAAGAGAAATCCAGTGAGTTTTCATCTGGCTAAAGAAAGGAGACAATAAAGTTTAGGCATTTTCAGTGGCTGAAAAAGTTTCAGACATCGTGATAAAAATTATCAATCTGGTTGCTACCAAGAGCCGTGGTATCACACTGGCAACGTGGCAGAGATGACATATCACATTTTCTCATAAACTGATGCATGATTTAACCAAATCCATTAGTATGTATTTGCAATCCTCTATGCAATCACCATTTATAACACTCAAGCTCTTGAAAAAGGGTTAGACTACAAAGGAAAGAATTCTTGAGTTCCACGATCCCACATCAAAAGAGGAAGAAACTTCTGAGGAAAGAGCCCAGGCGGCAGCTGCTACATTTGAACTGCAGCATATTAAGAACTGGATGGAGATAAACACTGGTATGCAACAACCATTTGTGCAGCTGCAAGGAGATGAGGCATCGGCCAGCCCCACTTTCACTAGTTGGCACTTGAAGTAGTGTCTGTATCAGTGTTGGTTGTCCTGAATGCCATATTATTGTCAAAAAAGGGCAGTTGAGAAAAACCTTCAGAAAGAATAACAATCTAGAATATGGCACAAAACCGGACATTAAGGTTAACCAAACCATGGGAGAATTAAGGTCACCAGCCATAAACAAGCTCAGGTTAAAGAGAGGCAAAGGTTGGGATAATAAACCTGTAAATAAGTATTAAATTAATCTAGTCACTTTTCTGGTACATAAACTTACATTTCAGCCACAAGATAAATGATAATTTAAAACTTTGCATAAGGATGGCATAAAACTGCTGAAGTTTTGCTTGAAGATAGCAGTGCAAATACAAACAATGACTAAAAATGCAAGAAGCTTAAAAAAAACCAGTGTGATCCTACAACACATGCACTCCTAATCCACACTCAAGCTATGCTGATCACGCTCCCCTGCTGAACAACTGGAGAATAATTGGAATCCTGAAAAAAACACCCTTTAATCTTTAAGTAGATCAATCAAATTAATAAAGGCACTCTAATATTTGTTTACCAAATGCATGAGTGAAGCAAATGAGAAGGTCATCCTGTAATTTGCAGCAAAAAACCACAAGGCTGTGCATGGAATGAACCTTGTAACAAAATCCTTTAACAGATAAAATTAACCTTTCCAAGCACATGCCTCTGAGCTAGAAGACTTCTACTTAATTGGCACTTCAGCATCCTTTGGGATCCGTGACTGCACCAGGGAAGAAGGTATGGATTACACACCTTCCAGTGACCCAGGGGGAGAAAAGAAACACAAATGAATGATTTTGAGAGCTACCAGAGCCAGGAATCCCTGTCTCTTGGATAACTTTAGAGGTATTGTCTATGTATATGTTCACAGCTCCTGGTGTGCTTCAAATTTAGTTGGACTGCTACCAGCCAGGAGCTGCTGCAGCTCAGAGAACATGAGGCCAAGCATTGGACTTCAAGGTAATCCCTGTAATCTTCCAAGGAAAAGCACTTTAAGGACTAAATTTTAATCCACTTGCTTAAATCAGGAGAGGATCCTGACAGCTTTTTAGATTGTTACTATCAACAATGCCAGAGTTCAAACAGATGCATCCTACTCTATCAACTTCATCTGCCAAGCAGTAAAATATTGAAAGTATAAATTTCATCCTATGACAGGCTTTGTGCAGGACAGGACATCACTAAAAACACCTGCTTGCCCCCACTGTTTGCACAGGAGATGTTTAAAGTGTGTAAAAGGTGTGTAGAAAGGGACTGATCTTCTATAATACCTATTTGGCAGGGAATGACAGTGAGCTGAAAACAGCTATTTCAAGCAGAAACCAAGTACTTTACCTATAAATGAATGTTTACTGGGAAACAAGTCTGTAGTGACCATAGTTGCATTGCAAGAAGGAATCCAGAAATCAAAATGTTCAGAGAAAACATAACCACAGTAATGATCTACTTAGTGATGCTTGATGTGAGGTACTGATTCTAAGAGTTAAAGCCTCCTTAGGTATATGCTGAGTTAAAGGGATGCATTAAGCAAGACGACACCAAGCACCTACACACAGACTATCCCCTAAAAACAAGAGTTTTACCATGGTTAAAAAATGTAAATTTGCACATTGTATTTCATACACACACACAAAAGTGCAAGTATTTAAAGGCAAGGTGATTTTCTTGCTTTCTAATTGTGTGTATTCAATACCTGGCCCCAATGTGTCCCTTTTTTTCCCAGCTGCTTTGCAGACCCTTCCCAAAGGTGCTCTTTCCCTCAAAGATCAGCCCACACCTCCTTTTAGCACTCGCCCAGTTTTACAGAAAGCTCTCAAACTCCTATCAGACTGTCTCAGAGCAATGGAGTTTTTTTCTGGCAGTTCTATTCAGAGGAGGAAAAGCTATTTAGTCTCAAAAGAACCAAAACAAACTCAGGCATTTCCAAACGCAGAGAGAAAAGGGAACAGCTTAGTTATTCCTGTATTGTGAGCCCTGAAACTAACTGCAGGGTTACTACAAAGATGAGATATATTTGCACTATTCTGGCTTCATAAAATGGCTTATTTAAATTTTACTAAACTTCCCTTGTTGGAGAGGTCCACAGACACATAGGATATCATCTAAACCATTAAGACATTAAGTAAGATAACACCACATTTTCACATAACAGTGTTCTTCCAGGGAGCTTTAAAGTGGATCTCACAAATACGAACATTTCCATTTTGTAAGAGAAAAATACAGACTGTAAAATTAGGACACCCGTGAAGTCACTTTACATATAATTATGACTTTTTTTTAGTAAAGACATAGCTTATTTTTTGCTCTTACCGTTAAAGCAGCAAGTGACATGAAGCTGATTAGGTTGTTCCACACTTTATCAATATCCTTCAGCAGCTGCTGGAGTTTCTCGCTACAAACAGCAGTTGCTTTGATACCCAGCTCAACCCTCTTTGTTACTCTGTAGACTTCAACAACCCCTGTTGATATAAAACACAGCAGAGGATTGCAGAGAACTCACTGCAAGCACAAGTTCCTGAAATTTTAACTCAAAAATAGCACAAAATAGGCATTGCACACAGAAGGTGGTCATGGATGGTTATTTCACAGTAGGAGTTACCTTTATTTAGCAGAAGAGTTATTCATTATTTCAGTGCAGACAAAGACTAAGATTAAAAATACAACATTTTGGAAAGAGTGATTTTATATTACTGTGTTTCAGAGGAGAACTTTCAATGTAAAAGACATGGTAAATTAAAACATACCCAGTAAATATTCCATGCCTTGAGCAGACTGGATAACTTCAGTACAAACCGATGAACTACTTATTCCATTTAAGGTATCATTTGCTTTCTTTATGACCTGGTGGAAACAAATTTCATAAAATAGTGGTGTTATCTACCTTAAAACAATTATTACGAACAAGGTTGTCCCCAACAGAAACTGTTACACAAAACAGGAGTCGAATCAAACAACTGCCATACTCCATCACACACTTTTATACATTCATGCTTTAACTATATAAGTAGATCAGGGAAGAAGTATGAACATTTGAAAGTTTAAGGTATCCCCTCAAATATTTTCATAACCAAAGTAACAGTTTTAAGAGTACACATTCATTGATATCTAGTCTGATAACAGCATTCACAGTTTTGGTTTAAAAACTACAATCCCTAGGGCTGATTCACACCCTTTCCATGCCCACACCGTCTCCAACACTGAATGAAGTGGCACCTACAGGAAGGAGGAAAAGGTTTGGGGGAGGCTATGCACTTACTTGCAGGGCACTCTCCAAGCACCTTTGCCATTCATATGCATACCTCTCACTTTCCTGTTTGAAAGAAAAGGACAGTTAGAATCTTCTCCCTACACACATTCCCCTTTCTCCTATCACAATACACATACAGTAGACAGGTATTTAAGAGACTATTTGGCTCTATCAGGGAGTGCAGGATAGGACAAGGAGGGGAATTGGTTTAAACTGAAAGAGGAGGGTTTTACTGTGAAGGTGGGGAGGCCCTGGCACAGATTCCCCAGAGAAGCTGGCTGCCCCATCCCTGGAGGTGTTCAAGGCCAGGTTAGATGAGGCTTTGAGCAACCTGATCCAGGGGGAGGTGTCCCTGCCCATGGCAGTGGGTTGGAACTGGATGAGCTTTAAGGTCCCTCTAACCCAAACCATTCTGGCATTCAATGATTAGCTATGTAAACTTTTAACATACCAAGTCCAAATTCTTCTCTCATTCTTTAAACATTCTCTTTGCACCTGAATGCTAACATTTGATTCGGGGAGTTACAACTAGTTTCAAAATTAAGAACTTATACGAATGGATAAAAAGTTTGCATTGCACATGGCTCCTCCCAACACATTCGTTACAGGTCTGCTGTTGTAGAAATGGGGATTAGCAGAATTCAATCTGAGTCCTTTTACCATTTATTCTTGACATGAGCAAGAGAAATGATTACCACACAGCCAAAAATGTTAAGCCATTCCTCAAAGCCTCAGTGCCAAAACTGGGATTAGATTTAAGTCATAACTAATTTCCAGTTACAAGCTTGGACTGCAAGGTCAAGTGATTCTGACTAACTCAGAACAAGAGCATCTTTTCCCTCTTCACAAGACTTTAAAGACAGGAAAGAAGAAACCTCCTTTATGAGCAGTTTCCAATCAAAACATCTAACCTGATGCAGATGCCACCTTTCAAACAGCTGAAGTCCCTAAGAGCTGGATACGGAACACCCTTGATGTCACACTGATCAATGTCACTGCCAATTGACATTATTTCAGCTAATTCCTTACCTCAACTTCCCCAGTTAAGTCTTTGTATTTGTCTCTGATGACAGGCAAAGCAGGCTTCTCACTCAGAGTATTTGAACGATCTCTAAATGGCTGTTCCAGAGCTGGTAAAGGTGAAGAACGACTTATTTCTCTGTCGCCTAGGCTTAAACTCCTTTTATGAGACCCTAAAAAGTTAGGATATAAACAAGTTACTCTTTTATTCTCAAAGACATGGACTATTTAAAATTAATATAGTGGTAGCAAGGGATGAACAACTACTCCAGAAGAACAAAGCCTTCAATTTACTCAATGACTGGCACAAATTTCCCCAGTTCCTCACTTCTTATAATTTTTTTGGCACAGTATTTTTCTTCCAGAAAGTGACCCACAGAACGAGAAGATTCAGTTTGTTTCCAATAGCCTTTGGAACAATCCCAATTTACTGATTTATAATCTGATGAGAAAAAATAGCCTCTGATAAGCATATGCATCATGGGCTTCCTCTCCCCTCAGCAGGCTCACCTTGAACAGACAGGTCAAAGGTAGCCAGCTCACTCTTGATCATTTCTTCACTAGATTTCACCTTGCCTTGGGAAGTTGCCACCAAGAAGTCAAACTTGCTGATCTTTGGCTTTTCACTCTGGAATTCTCCAAAGTCATCTGTAGCCTCTCTTCGCAGTTCAGAAGAGATATCACTAGCAAGGAGGTCTGCCTCTTGATTTGAGTCAGCTGCTGCTCCATCCTGTGCTTCTGAGGAAGGTCTTGCAAAATCACCAAAGTCTCCAATGTCATCGTCACTTGGACCACTGGATATTTGTCCGGAGTCTTTAAAGTTTGCAAAGGCTGCAAAGGAAACGTCCTGTAAAGCATCCTCACTAGAAAAGGTTGTCACTTTGGAAACCGTTGTCATGGTAATGTTTTCTGAACTGCCAAACAAGGTCTCCTTCTTCTGGAGAACAGAAGTAGCCGCAGAGGATCCACTTCCTGCAGACTGGATAAAGGAGGAGAGCTTCTTGCCTTGCTGAACGTCTTCTTTGTCGGACCAGTCATAGCTTGCCAGGCTGCTGACTGCAGACCCACTGTTATAGCTTCCAAATTGGGCACATTTTAAGTCATCTATATCTGAGAAAAACAAACCCCTACAATTAGAAGCTGAAGTTCAAATGTTAATCTTTCTACACTGCATAAAAACAATAGCAGATTACCGAGTCTTAAAGAACTGCAAGAACAAACACAGTAAATTGTTGTTTCAATAAAGCTTGAACTAGAGTTCGCACAAAAATAATCTGAAAATACCTAAGCATTTCATACAAAAAAATTTCTCCATTTAATAAATGTAAGCCTTGACCTTTGAATACTGCTTTATATTTTAAGCCGAAAGTCACCATTCCACCAAGGGTAGAGAAGAAAGGCTAAAAACCCCAAATGTTTCTAGACAGTATTGACTGCACAGATCACCAGTTCAGTTTTCTGATGCTGGCTGCAAAATCTCCAATCAAAATGTAAACATCAGCAACTCAAATATCTTATCGCACTACTTCATCTTATCAAAACCAACCACACAGACAACCAGGCTAACTTTCCCACTCCCCTCAATGAAGTATTAATGCACTTTAATTTTATATTCATGCTTTGATACAAATAATGTATATAGAAGTGTGCTGCAAGAATTCTTGAAAAACAGAAATCCTATTTAAGCTTATCACAGCTCCTGCAGTGCCACTCGGCCAACTCTTCGAAATTACAGGTTCCAGGAATGATATGAATACTGCAAAGATTTTGGTTTAGTTCTTACAAACTATTTATTCAGTTAAGTATAGACAAACTCCAACTATTTGGCAGAAAACTCCAAACATTTATACTCACCTGACAATTATATGGGCCATAGATTCTTCTCACTGCCATGAGCAGGTATAAGGTACAGCCTGGTTGCTTACATTAGAGCCAGCAAAGGAGCCCACACAGTGACCAGGGTCTGCTGGGCTTTGTCTGCTACTCATTGAACTGATCTTTCACGTTTAGTCTGAGATTGATCCATAGTGAAGGCACAGAGAGCCAGGGGGTGGGTAGTTCTCATTAAAGCATTAAAAAAAAAAAGCCCTACTCTACTACGCTTGGCATTTGTTTTCCAGCATTAACAATTGTCAGTTTGGATTAGACATTCAGCTGCTGCTCAGTGCCTAGGGTCAAACAGGCTTGAGGTAAAGCAAAAAAATACATTCTCTTAGCACCATTTGAGCTGAGACTCTTCTGATAAACATCATGGTCTTAACTCGCTGGCACACAGTAACAGCAACTTGGGTTTAACACAGCCAGGGTGGGAATGAGTTGACTTTCCAGCTGCCCTCTTTATTCAATCTGGCCACACCAGCCTAGGGATTAAACTATTTCAACAAAACATTTCTGCCTTCATTTATTCATTTTACTGGAAGGGGAGAGCACACTACGCTTTAGGCTGGTTTCCAGGCATGACCCATATATGCAGTTAATTAAAAAGTCCAACAAATATACAATATAATGATAGAGCTTAAAGGCGCCTGCAATAAGAGGCCCTTTGCAAGGGGTCAGCGAAGCATGGCGTGTCATCTATCAGGTCTTCCTAAGGGACAGCATTCCTGCAGCTGCTGCATTTGCACATGACAGCATCTCAGTAACAAACACGAACACCTTGTATACATATAGCAAAATTTCAAAGTGCCACTCGAATATTAAATTTGTAGAGCAAGCAGTTTACAGAGGGTAAACAGACGAGAGATGAAATCACCTGCTTATGGCAAAACCGAAGAGAAAGAAGGCTCCGAGGTGAAAAGGAGCTGACTTGCAAGGGATCAGTAATTTATCACCAGAAACCACACCTTGTGCTCTCAAAAATACAGGCTTGTTTAAAGAAACTAAATGAAAGCTTCACTAGCATTAAAGAGGGAGCCAGAATAACCTACGAAATGCTAGCCAACTGTAATTAATCCTGGGATCTTAAAAACACCGCAGTGTACTAGGCTGCCTCGCTTTATTTTCCATCTGTGTTGACTGAAAAAAACAGAAAAGATTTAAGTATTGCTATTGTCTTGGTATTCACCAGGAAATGAAAAGAAAGCATGATGATCCTACTATGAAGATCTGCACATTCCCATTCTTTTGTGAATTGATTTCTTTGATAACTGCTAAAAGCTTGAGCCGAGAACACATCCTGAAGGAGAAGGTCAGTGTGCTCCTTCTGATCCCATCCTAGCTCAGGGACATGCAGAACCAGCAGCAGGCTTCTGTGGGAATCCTGAACTCCTTGTGATTCCCCTGCAATCAATAGGTCATGGCAGGGAAGGCAGAACAATATTTTAATTATTCACAAACTGAGATTCAAGATTCTCTACGTGAACTCACACAGATGTGAAACCCATCCGCACAGGCATGAGATTTAAATGTCATAGTTCAATTCTATGCATTTTATTTGGATGGTTATGAAAGGATTACTCTGGTGAATAAAATTCCCTGAGAATATTACGTTACAGGGAAAACACCGTGTTTAGAGAGCAAGTGTTTACGGTTAAAGCAGTCCTAAAACAATTTATTGAAAAGTATGAAAAACAAGGATGTGTAACACTCTAATTCAAGAAAAAAAAACAACTTTTATAGGGATTCTTATTATTCCATTGCAAAACCCCCAAACACTTTGCACTGCACTTAATAGAATTGTTTGCCGCAAGTTAAATGTTTTTGAATAGAGGAAGAAAAATCATAACCTTTGTCATAGCTACAGCAAAACGAAAGGCTTTTCTGAGCTCTTAGCACATTTGCTGCAAAATGGAGAGAGGAGCGTTCTCCCTCGACAGGTAGCAGAGCCACTTGCTGCCAGACTAATAGGCAACCAAGCAGTTTCCATGTGCAAAGCACTTCTTGGCTGACCCTAGAGAACTCTTTGTGATGTGGGTATCTTTATTATTGGCAAAAAGATTGTTCTATTAAGGCAGCGTTAAGAACTGCTCCTACAACAGCCTTTTTCTTAAAGACCACAGATGCGTTTAATGAATATAAAAGCTCCAGTTTAAACGCTGCAGTTATTGCCTCTGATGTAATGAAAGCTTCATTCTGCTGGTGTAGCAATTCAAATTTTTAAAAGATGCATGTGTATCACTGACATTTTTTACAAAGCAAGGGATGATTAAGTGGAAAAACAATTAATTTCTTCTCACTAAGCATCACACTTAGCACAGACAGATGTTACAGAGCTGCCACTATTTCCTTCTGGAGGACACTTTCAATATGAACAGAATTCTGAAATTTTATCCAAAAACATGAGCAAAGGTTCAAACCAATCAAAAGTCTATGAAAATTGTTTTGGGGATACGCAATCTTTTTTTGTAAGGTTAAAAGTGACTTCTTAGCATTTTTTAGAGAGCATAAAGTACATCCCCTGTCAAAGCAGAGTAAACCTTGAATTGATCATTTGTTGGGAATCCTACAATTCTACCACAAGAGATATATCAATAGATTTCAGTGAAATCTATCGTCATATAACAGTATTCTTTAGTAATTTCAGTCGCAATTCTGTGGCGTCTTTCAGAAATTACAACAGATTTGAGTTTAGTTCTGATATAGAAACCCAAAAGCTCTTACTCCCAATGAAAGCCACACGGCATTGGCACTGTCAGCTTTGCACTGATAAGACCACAAAACACTCCCCAGATGAATCACACTGGATATAGATTCTGAAATCACTTAAAGACAGGGGCAGTGTGGAATGGGGGGGTGTCTGTAAAAATCAAAGTTGTATCCATTCAAAAATCACGTAACCACCTTTTTTTCCCTTAAAAATATTTTCTAGTGAATGAAGAATGGAAAAAGTGATTTTCACAGGGTCATGCTAGAGCACAGTGAGTTTCTGAAGGCTTTAGAAACTAAACCCAACTGTATTTCTTCCAAAGAAAAAGGGTTTGTAATATTTATCATTCACTTTCCATTTATTTTGAACTACCAGAACCATAAACCCACCTTCCTGATCACCACCCGGAAGAGCCATGGCCACACAAGCCAGCCAGGCAGCTGCTGGAGAGTGGCAAAGCAATAGCTGCCACAGAATGTAAAGGAGAATACTAACAGAGGATGAAATATAGTTAAAACACTGTATTATCTCATCTACAGAAAAACTTGACATCCTTCATTTGAGCCAACTATAACAATTTATTTCAGCTACCAAGGACTAAGTTATTGCTGGAGGCAATTTACAAGCTGAAGCCTTTAGTGTCAACAGTTTAATCATTTAAGGAAAACCCTTGACAGCCTTGGTGATATTCTAAAGAAAACTGAAAAAGACAATTCAGATGACTGTAACACATTTAGTGATTTTAACCAACAAGGAAGACTTTCAAGTTTTTATATTTCAGTTTATATTAAATTTGATGAAGAAATGCAACTCTTCTCTGCTGTTTTCTGATTGTGTAGGTGGTAGATAGCTCTGTAGCACCAACACACCAAAACCAGAGCAGTTACACTGGGAACATCACCAACATCAAGAAATCTAGAGACTGGATGGGGACAGGCACCAGCTTCTCACCGCTTCCAGTGGGGATTCACCTGATGAAGACGGAGGTGAAATGGGAAGAACACAGGCTTGTAAGTACTGCTGCTGCCTGTGCTGTGCCTATCAGCAATCAGGAAAATTCAAAGCTCATTTCTCAGCTGGTGAAGTGTGGAACAGTGTTAATGGTAAGGGAGTTACTCCAATTTACTGTGGTTGAAGAATGGCAATACCTAGCACTGCAAAGATGGAAACCATCAAGAATGTTGACTGTATGATAAAATAAAATGAAGGGAAAGGAGAGAAAAGCCTTCAAACCTTGTGGTATTAAAGAATTTGCTAATTATTTTTTAATTATCATGATAAACAACATTTCACAGCAGAACAAAGACCCCCTGAGCTTGTGCTGGAAGCAGAGAGACAGCTCAGTCCTGCAGAAAGCCAGGGCAGCTGCTGCTTCCCTGCGCCCCTTGGCTCAGCTTGGAAGGCATTCAGAAAACACGTACCCACCCTCTGCTGTCAGGGGCCTTCACAGGATAAATCAGTGTTGTTAAGCTCTTCTCCTTCCAGAATTACACTAAATGAGAGCAAGTATCACAGTATCACAGTATCACAGTATCATAAGGTTGGAAAGGACCTCTGAGATCATCAAGTCCAACCTATAACCTAACACTAACACCAACACTAACACCAACCCATCATCTAGACCATGGCACTCAGTGCCTCATCCAGTCTCCCTTTAAACACCTCCAGGGTAGGTGACTCCACCACCTCCCTGGGCAGCCCATTCCAATGGCCAATCACCCTTTCAGTGAAGAATTTTTTCCTCACATCAAGTCTAAACTTTCCCTGACGAAGCTTAAGTCCATGCCCTCTGGTTCTGCCACTGGTCACCTGAGAGAAGAGACCAACCCCTGCCCGACTACAACCTCCTTTTAGGTAGTTGTAGAGAGCAATGAGGTCTCCCCTGAGCCTCCTCTTCTCCAGGCTAAACAGCCCCAATTCCCTCAGTCGCTCCTCATAGGGCTTGTGCTCCAGCCCCCTCACCATCTTCGTTGCCCTCCTCTGAACACATTCCAGTATCCTAACATCTTTCCCATACTGAGGGGCCCAGAACTGGACACAATATTCAAGGTGAGGCCTGACCAGTGCCGAGTACAGGGGGACAATAACTTCTCTGGTCCTGCTTACTACACTATTCCTGATGCAGGCCAGGATTCCATTAGCCTTCTTGGCCACCTGGGCACACTGCTGGCTCATGTCGAGCTTCCTGTCCACCAGCACTCCCAGGTCCTTTTCTACCTGACTACTCTCTAGCCACTCTGTCCCCAGTCTGTATCTCTGCATGGGATTGTTGTGTCCAAAATGAAGTACCCGACATTTGGACTTATTAAACATCATCCCATTAGAATCGGCCCAGCTCTCCAATCTGTCCAGGTCCCTCTGCAGGGCCATCCTACTCTCTAGCAGATCAACTCTTCCTCCCAGCTTGGTATCATCTGCAAATTTGCTGATGATGGACTCAATCCCCTCATCCAAATCGTCAATAAAGATATTAAACAGGACGGGACCCAATACCGAGCCCTGGGGGACACCACTGGTGACCGGCCGCCAACTGGATGAAACACCATTTACCATCACTCTTTGGGCTCGGCCATCCAGCCAATTCCTAACCCAGCACAAAGTGCTCCCATCTAGGCCACGAGCTGCCAGCTTCCCTAGGAGTCTACTGTGGGGGACCGTGTCAAAGGCCTTACTGAAATCCAAGTGAGTGAATCTGACTGTCAAGTCTGGACAAAAATGTAATAAAGTACAGAGCATCACCCTCCCTCCTCCAGGTATGATTAACTGAACAAATAGTAACAGCACAAGCCCTGCAGAATTAAGTCTCAGGTTTATGTTTAAGCCTTCAGTTCAAAAAGCTTTAGGGTTAGGCACAACCTACTGGTTCTCCAGAATGAAAAAGGGAGGGTTTTCATTTTCTCTTTATTTTTTTTCTTTTAAAGTCTCTCAAGGTTGGTGTAAAAAAATTTAAAAATATTCTTATTCCTGGTCTCATCTTTGCTCTCGTGGCAAAGAACCACAAAATCCCAATTTGTGCTGGTGTAATACATTTGCTTCATTGCACACCTCAATTATTTTTAGCTTTTTAACTTGTTTTTAATTTGATGTTAATCCCAAACTCGTAGTGGCCCAGGATTTGGAGGAATTTGAAGTCACATAATTACATGACACAAATTGGCAGCAGTCATTCCTGTTTGAAAGTTTCAATACTCAGTAAGCCAGAACTTCCCAAACATAAAAATCAAGCAGAGCCCTTTACTTTGGGGCACTAAGTCACATCAGATAAGCTAAATAAATATCAGAATGCTGTTCAATGGGCTCCTACTCATTAAGGCCTCGATAGCGACACATTTTCCAGTTAGTCCCCTTCCCAAGAGTGTATCATAAGCTTGGTTGGCACCAGGGAAGTCCAGACCAGGAGACAATGGGACAGAGGAAAGAGTATTTTTGCCTTCAGTCTGAACTACCACCATCCCCTCAAAGTCAATGCATAGAAACAGCCCTGCCATCCACACATCTCCTCTATTCAATCCCTCTCAAAAATGGCTCTTTTAAAAAATATTGCTTAGCCTGACCTGTAAAGTTTGAGCCATACACAGGGAAGTGAGGTCAAAGCCTTGGAAGAGGAGAAAGAAGCTCAACCACACACTGCTCTGCAAGAGAAAGGCAACCACTGGCCTGAGGGGATACTATGACTTTAAACTTCGTATTTTTCAGGATAGAGATACACATTGCTCATTTGCAACAAATCACAGACATCCCCACATTTTCAAAATATGCCAAGATAATATTTATTAACACAGCAGGACTTACAGATCACAAAAGATAGTGATACAGAGGAGCTCGTAAGGGCGTTATCAGAATAAAGCATGCAGGTCAATACTTGCAGAAGAAAGATATCAAAGCAGATCTGAAAAGGCACATTCACACAGGAAATGTTTAGTTGAAATTAGACATTAGAAAAGCAGCAAAAAACCTGAAGTTGATTAAAATATACAGAGATCTCCAATAATGCCAAAGAAAAAGGTACTTTACAGATTTGTAAGTGCAGCAAATGGATAACCCTTTGAGGATACCCAGGCAAGGGTACGCCCACGCTGCAATGTTTGGCAGGACACAGAACAAATTGGGCTCACATAACAGTACTAGGTGCTAATTAAAAACCTTTAGTCTTGGAGTGAAATGTAAATTTGACTTAAAAGAAACAGCCTGGTTGAAACTAAGAGCATGCAGCCCGTGCTCAAAGGGTTATACGAAGTAAATGCAAGAGAAATCAGGCAACATTAGTATAATCTACCTTCTACACAAAGAATTATAGCAAAGTTTAAAGAGACAGTATCCCCTTTGGAGAGAGCAAAATTGAAATTCTTTTCTCCCGCAGAGACCAAAGTCTGTCACATGGGAATCAACTCAAGGATTTCTTTCTATCTCCCAGTGTAAGCAACCTACCTGCCTGTACCTGGAAGCTATGCAATGTGAAATCTCAATAGCCAAAAGACAAAGACCTCCATATTGGTAAGTCAGAAAATTCAAACCATGTATCAACACCTCTGTCCCACTGCTGTCTCACTGGAGATATTACACAGTGCTTGTTCCCATTGCCTGGTCTCCCACTTCTCAGCAGTGAGGATGACAAAGGGATACTGTCCCTTTTTGACATTAGATTTACAGACTGAGGAGAATTAAAAGGGGAAAAAAATCTGCTTTTTAACTTACGTAAACTGAAAAAAAAAGGACTTGAACATCAGCAGTTCATAGCTTGAAATGCATCAAACATACAAAAGGGAACACATGAGCACAGAAGTATTCGTAACAGATCGTCCAGAGCATGTTCTGCTACGAGATCCAGACTTGAATGGAGTAAAACCCTCCCTGTGGAAAAACATCTAGCTTGGCACCATAGGAGAATACAGACTTGTTTAATAAAAATAGCTTCTAATTAATACTTCAGAGTTCAACAGTTCAGCAACAAGCACATGTCAGCTAACCCCTTTAAACAAACTGAAAAAGTCTTTCCTGCCACAAATGGCAATTAATTACTGATTTCTGTGGCAAAAGCTCACATCCTGTAGAAGAGCTACATAAGTCAAACTACCACCAAAAAGAGGCTAGAAAAATATTAGGAAAAAGTGCTTTCAAAACCAAAGTAAACATTCAAGAATACACTTGTAGGTGCTACTTTTTGACAGCTCACTCAACTTGGAATTTTACCAAGCAGCAATATGAAAATTAAATGTCTTTGCTAATAAATTATTCCTGATATTTTGTACCCTGTTATAGAGTATCTTCCATGTCAAAGTTGCCAACAATTCTCTCCCCTACCTAAAAATATCCTATAATGCAAAATTACAGTACTGTATATTTTCTCTACCCATATCTGCAAAATGGAAGAAATATTTCATATGGAAATAACCAATTCTTGCAGTAACAGCTTTTACACTGACAGTTTGTATGCTCCCCCCTGTTCAGAAAAGCCTTTGACTGCATACTGCTTGTCACTAGAAAACATTAATGGTTCCTGTATTACTGAAGGCCACAGAACATTTAACTACATTTTATCTCCCTTTTTACATATGAAAAGAAAAAGCAGGACACTTGGGAAATTTGTTTTGTGATATGTGATCAGATCAGAGATGGTCAATTCACTCTCAGGAGTACTTCCACAAGGGAATGAGAGAAGGTAAAAACCTGATAAGGATAAAGTAAAAGTCCCACAGTTTTAAATTCAGCTCCAAAAGTTATCAATCACGAGACTGGTGTTTACAGGCCCTTTGCACAATTACTCCAATGAGGGCTTTAACTCTAAAAAGTGTATGTAATACTTCTACCTGCAGTCCTGCAAGATACTGGCTACACAGATTAAGCCCCACCGTAAAGGGAATACACTAGTATTGTTGATTAGACAGCTTTTCATTAAGAGCACAAATTAGTGTTCTGCCTACCCTTTCAGAAGCGCAGAGGAGGTTAAGTCCCCAAGCCAAGTGCTTTGTTGAAACCAAGAGATTAAGGTGGGACCTGCTGCCATTCATCTTGCTAATATAAACCAAATGACATTGTTTGCATTAGAAAATTTTCCACCCCAATCCCTTAAGTGACAATAGCTAACAGGTACCAGTAACACGATGTTGTCGAGTCTCAGAAATAAACTGGCACAGAGTTCAAACTGTTCAACCTATTTATAGTCTTCTAAGACAAAAAGTAAACACTGCCCTGCTAAGGGGCCGTTGTCGAGCGGGTGCACAGATTTAGGAGTCTCTCGTTACTGAAAGACTAGTGCATAATACTGTAATTTAGCACACAGAACACTGAAACCTCCACCACCTACATTACCAGAGCAATCTAACCAGTTCCTCACCTGCTGCTGGTGGATGCTGGCCACTAACTGTTGGCAAATCCAAAGAGCTATCAGACATGACATGTTTAAGATCTCCTCCCACATCAGCCAGTTTCATGTCAAACTGAACCGACAACGCGTCTTCAGAATCCTCCTTGCCCACACTGCTGCCACCAATAGAAGGGAGATCCAGAGACTTCACCGAAGCAGAGTCTTCTTTGGCCTGCTTGAAAGCTGCGACTTTGTCCACCAGGGACTTATCTGCACTGTTGCACGTGGAAGAAAACTTGTTAGAGTGAAAGTCGGCAAAATCATCATCACTCTTCACTGAAGAAAGCGTGATGTCCTTCCCCTCCTCAAAGCCTGCTCCAGAGCCTTCCAGAGAAAGCTGTTTGAAGATATCGTATTTGGTGGGAGTAGCAGCAGTGGCAGAACTCTGCCCACTCTTCACTGTGCTGGCAGATGAGCCAGACTGAGGAACAGGACCAGCCTCTAGCTTAAGTGCATTGTATTTGTCATCTGGTTTTTGTTCGGAAAATCCACTGCTATTGTTAAAAGCCATAAAATCTGCAAAGTCATCTTGTCCACTGGCTGATGCACAATTAGAAAATTCCCCAAAAAGGTTGAACTCTCCAAACTCATCAGCTAAGCTTGAAGTTTTGCTGGGTGCTGGCTGGGCAGTGGTAGATGGAAGGGGCGGGGGAGGAAAGGAGCCAGATTTTGATGCATTGAATGCAGGTGGAAAGGACGGCTGCTTGTTTTCACCAGTAGAGGAAAAGAGATCCAAGTCTGCTAGATTCAAAGAGGTCTTTGCTTGTGTTTGCTGTTTTGACTGAACAGGTAGAGAAGGGAAGGATGTAGGGAAAGTTTTGTCTTTTGTAGGTGGCTCTAACGGTGAAATACTGTCAGCGGTTTTAAAATCTGTGAAACCGTCATCGGTTCCTGCAGGCTTGAATTCTGCAAGGTTGTCTCCTGAGAATAAAAACAACGGAATAACACTAAGATGCTGCAGTGACAACAAACACACCACACTCACACCATGCAAGCAAGCAAGCAAATTATTTCATGCAGTGTCAGAAGTTTTTATGCAAACTATTTAAATTATGACCTTAGGATGCACAAAGAACTGCAAACTCAACTTCTATGAACCACACCAGTTTCAAGGCCAGCGATTCTAATATTCATTCCAGCTAACACTTAAGTCTTCCAAACAGCCTCAAAGTCATATTAAATTCCCTTTACACTGAGATAATATCAAAACACACCACGACCAGCAGATTCAAAAGGTGATCTTTACTGTCTTGTTCAGCTTCCACATAAGTTTCTTTTCCCACTTCATTCTTCTCATATTTGCCGATGAATGCAAGCTTGAATTTCACCTGCACTAATACAGTATTTGCCTTCTTACAGAGGCATTTCCTCCCTCCCTGCCTTCAAAATATTGCCCAAATCCAGTTTCTTTGTGAGGTGTCAGAAGAGGGTTGAGACAAAAGCAGTCCTGGCTGATAAGCTATAAGGGGACATAAGAGAGACCAACCACGCTTGCCTGGTGGCTGAAGGTATTTTGGAAAATGCTCACATAAAGGAGACAGACAGCCAACAGCCCGTCCAACTGGGCACTCTGGGGAACCCAACAGGTGGAGGAGTGAAAGCCCCAAACAAAAAAGAATGCAAGGTGGTGATCCTAACCGGTTGTTTTAGAATATTTTTAAACCCTCATTTTAATCTAGCCTGTTTTCCTTCTGCCAGGTTCATCTAAACATACAAAAGTGTTAAGCAATCAGAACTTCAATAGATGCAATATAACTCGGGCATCTTCCAGCCTCTGCTAAGACTGATTACAGTTTCACTAGGCAGCCTGGAGACAGACTTCCACATGAAAGTCAGCGTGATTAATCACAGGATGAGCAGATCTCTAATTCAACTCCATACTGAATGTATAATACTACTACGTAAGGATTACAATTTAAACCTGATTAAACATTAGATAACGATGTTTTCATTGAATTTACATTCAATATTTTGGTGTACTAATTTATAATTTTCTTCCTGTTCGTACACAATATTTTTTATAAAGTAATTTCTTTTAAACATGAAAAATATTGAGCTGTTTAACCCATTCACCAGCACATATGCACTTAGACTACTTGTGATTTTAAAATATTGATGCATACTTTAAGACAAGCGTCAAATAAAACATTTTGGTTTACTTTAGAAGTACATTTAATTCTTAAGCTACCACACAGTGTCATACTTTGAATGAGCTTAACCATGATTTAAAAGAATATAATTTATAATGGTAGTAAAGAATCATGACTATACCTGCATATTCTTCCATTTTCCCTCCCCTCTAAATCAATTCACATGGCCCAGCAACAACACAAATATTCGTGAGATTGCTATTCATTGACCAAGACTAAAACATCACAGCAAACTAAACTTACTGATGAACTGCAAACTTTTCCATTAGAAATGTAAGCTGGTGAAAGGGTTAAAAGTAGTCAGACCTGGACAGCAGGCAAATATAACAATTTTCTATACTTTAGAGCACATACAGGAGATAAAATGCTGTTATATCATTTAATTGCATGTAGATAATCCTGAAAACATACTGAGCATGAAAACCTCACAAAACATTACAGGAGCTTCAGAAACTCAGTGTTTGAAAAAAAGAACTCTGGCTTTGAAAAATAAGGAGCAAGAGTGAACCCAAGTAAGTTTTATCATAGAATCTAAAGTTGTCTTCTAACAGCAAAACAAAATGCTGAGTGTAACAGCTCTGTGGAAGACAGGGTAGTTAGTAGTATGTTTATCTTCTGATCTATCTATAGATAACACAGGAAAGTTTTCCCCCATCTGATTAAAAAGAAGAGATTACCACACACTGCATAAATGAGTGAGACATTGATAGTTCTGGAAAAGGCTTAGAGAGACTCCGCTTTCCTAATTACACTATGTTGCACTTCACATTATATCTTTGATTTACTTTTCCCAATCAAAACCAGTTAAACACTAATTTCAAAATAAGTGATCAGATTTATTTTGAGAGCACCACAGACCAGAAAAAGTTTGAAATCTGCCCTAACAATAGAAAGTTGTAATTTTGCCCAAAAGCATCTTATTCCATCTTCTAAGAATACGTGACCCCTTAGTTAAAATGTACAATTGTTAACATAAAATAAATCTCAGAAGCACCCAGAGAGATGGCAATTGTCTAGAAATACAATTTGTAGATAATTCTAATAGTATATTATACTATTTTTTTCAGGCTATTTCCTGCTAAGTTGTTTGGAGGAGCAGAAGCATCATTATTCTAGAATTCTAGTGACAGAAAATCCACAGTTTATAAAAATAACCATGAAAACATGTTAAAACAGCTCCAAAGAAAAATTACTGCTTACCTAAGTATTTGCTCTCTGCTGGCTGCTCTAATTCACGGAAAGCACTATACTTGTCTCCACAATCTAGTGAATAAGAGAAAAGGAATAGTTTTACACAAAAATATGAGGAATTCACATCACAAATTTTATATTGACATAATTGCTCTGATTTTTAAAATATTAATATTCTTTCAATGCAAAAAACAAGACGTGAAATAAATTGCTCATAGTGGTTGTATATTTTTTTCCTTTTACCTCCGAAAGTAGCTGTATTTTCAGAAGGTTTCTCTGTTGCAATTCCTTTAAACACAGCATACTTATCAGTTGATGAGAGTGTCTTATTACCCGGGAGTGGCATTAGTAAAGAAGGAACACTAAAAACAGAAGAGAAAAAAGCAAAATTCCTTCATTTATCCATAAGAAATCTATGTTACCAAGTTTTATTTAAAGGTGGCTCTTATTACAATTACACAATTTGTATCACTAAACCTAAGCCTGTACCCTAAGGAGTTCTTAATTGAGAATCTGATGAAAACTATCTCAATATCTATTAAGAATAATAACACGTAAACAGGCAGCTGGGTAACTGATGGGTGAATTCACACTTTCTCTAAACTAATTGTATTTCTTCAAGCCAGAAGTAAATTGTCATTCTTCTTCATTTTAATTTGTACGAACAAAACACTCCAGAACCTTACATCACAGGAATCCTTAGCCCAGGAGGGAATAGACACACAGACAGACCCTAGGAATCACTGCTGTTTCATTTACCACTGTGCATAGGGCTGTGCAAGGACAGTTCTCCCTGACAGAACTAGATACAGTAAAGAGTTAAAACTGCTTGAGATTTTGCCAGCTCCATGCTTTCAGCTTATCTACTTTTGATTATATTTCATTACATATTGCAAACATAGGAGAACAAAGCGGTACCACTGTTCAAAAGGAAGGACAGGATAACTTTGAATCTCTGTCAGTGTAAATCAGTGAGTTTAGGTAGCAATCTAATCAGCAATATAAGAATTAGTCCACAGTTACACAAGCAGATCTTTTTTGCACATAAACACACTCTACTACATACAGTAAACCTGCCAGAATACCCTAACCCCTTGTTAGCAACTGCTGCAAGATTTAGAAGACGTTGTGTGAGAGCTTTGCTTGCCCTCCACACAAGCCCCCTTATCAGACCTTGGCAGCTCTACAGAACAACATCCTTTACATATGAATGATGTGCTTTACCTCCAGTTTATGTCATTCAATACTACACACATTGAAAATGTGAATGAATTTCTATGGCATTCTTTGGCCTGAAGCAAGAATCTTTCTGGAGCCATTTAAATCTCCTTATCAGCAGCCTACAAGCAACATACAAACCTAGCACTTGCACACACGTGCTAACGATGGTCTGTGATGCCTGCAGACAGACAGCACAATGTCAAAAAATATAGCTTATGGTAATATAATTAAATTTCACATCACTGCAAAACAGACTATTAGATATGCAATCTTGGCAAATGTAATGGTTAATCATCTGTACTCTACAGATGGCTTTAAAATAAAGGTCCATAAGCAATTAGATTATAGCGCATTGTAACGTTCTGTTCAAAACTGAACACTTTTACAACTGAATAAAGAGAATTCCTGCACTGAATAAGAAATACTTTTTTTTTTTTTTTTAGAGCCCCTATTTCCCATTGTGGAATATAAGGTTTCTGTTAAAACAAGGTTTCTGTTAAAACTTTCAGTAACAGAATAGCTTTAATTGCAAAATGATGTCTAGCACAAATTAAGACATGCCTAAAGTAGGGCATTTTCAGATGGCATTGACTGACATCACCAAAAGTATATTTCTTACAAAGAATGCTTTTGTGAATAGTGTAATGGAACATTTCTTTGAGTATCCCCATTTGACATCACTGTTGAGGAAGCAACTGGTAATCACTGCTTACCTGGAAAGCACTATTTATGTTTGCAACTAAGAACAGTCAGTTCAATACACAGAAAATTTCTAAGTCTGCAATCAGACACCTGGGAGGTACACAAAAGTTTGCCATGAGCAGCAAAAGGAAACAGCACTGAAATTCTGTAATCACAGGACTCTGAAAGATTAATTGTAAATTCTCTAAGGGAGTAAACATGCTGACTTATTTTGTTATACAAAATTTGCTTGATCTGGAATTACATTTTGGCCATCTCCCAAATGAAAAGCCAAGATTGTTTAAGTCTGAATGAGATTTCAATTGAGATTTATAGTCAGTTATCGAAAGTTTAAGCACTGGACAGAGAAACGATAGGAATAACAAAACCCCTCTCCATTGGAGTTCTCAGTCATTTAAGAGGACGATGTCATGCTCTTTGCATGAATTTTGGGGTCCATATTCAGGGCCTGAAGAAAGACCTTGATGCCAGCAAATGGTTTCTATCAATTCCAGCAAGCATGGGGTCATACTTTTAATGGAAGCACACAGCACTAAACGCAGAACTCCTCTGTCCCAGTGTATTTTTCCTGAATAGCTTTCTGTAAGATTTTTGCCTGAATGCACAGTATGAAGTAACTTTCAATAGCCTGAGCAGTAGTATAAACACTGGAAAACCTATCCCCATACCTTGTAAATGCAATTTACCTCAGCGTGATGACTAGCATGCTAAAGAATGGCCAACCACCTATGGTACATCAAATGTCATTTTTGATTCAGAAGGCCTAATTGTAGTTGTAACAACCTTCAAAAGAAACTGTCAGAGTAGAAGTCAGGTGACAGAAGAAAATTACAGACTAGAAAGCCACCCACGAAAGAGGAAAACATTTCATTTCTTAAAAGAGTTCTAAAATACTGAAGGGGTGGAAATCAAAGATCTACTACCTGCTCCGGTGCTGTGAACTGCCTGCTTTGGAGGAGCCAGCTACATCTGCTTGGAAATCATTGAAAGAGTCATCTAGTGAGCCAGACTTTGAAGCATCTTGAAACTCCTGGAAGTCATCATCTTCTGGTTTTACTACCTGAATTACAAACAACATGTAAATGGCTGTACTGTAGCCTTTTCAAATTGTCATATAGATGAAAGCAGTTCAGAGTAGCACGATCAACCTCAGGGGAAAAAATAGCAAAAGCAGGAAAAAACATTTTAACATCAGCACACAAAACAAGCACAATCAGTGTTTCCACTTTGTCTGCACCTCACCCAACTCCAAACACACAAAAGGTGTCCGGGATTACAAGCAGTATGCATGAAGAACATGAATAATGTGCTACTTTCACATTAAATATATTATTGATCATAGTAATCAACTTTTAATACAGGACCAATATTAATAATTTAAGACAATTTAAATTAACAATTTAAAATCCATGCACACAGCAAAATAATCAGAATAAATACTTTCTGAAGAAAGATGGACCATATTTGCAAACAGCAAAATTTATCCCACACACAATTTAATGTTGTAAACCAAAGGTCTTCATAGTTCTCAGTTTCTCCTGAAAAAACTCTGACTTATTTTACCAGATAAAGTATCTTGTGTAGTTTAACCTAAAATTCCATTTTATGTATATTACAAAATCCTAACTACAACTAACATCCTCTTTCAAAGCAATTAGTCTGTAATGGAGAATGCTTTTGTACCTCTTCTAATGCCACCAGAAAAAAACAGAAAAAATAAAAGACCATCCTTGGCAGCACAACTTCATGTCACGTGCCAGATTTCAGCCCCACTTTTTGCTGTTGCCTTAACTTCTGCTGTCCCTACGCAGCTTTGCAAGAGCCGGGTTAATTCTCTTCCCAGGACAATGGAAATGTGCCACACAAGGAGAGTGAGCTCACCTGGCTGGATGGGAAGGGCGGCAGGAACCCTCCGGAGGGCTGTGTTGCAGCTCCACCAGCTGGTGCTGCAATGTTCAGTCCCATCACGGCCGGCCCCATGCCCAGGGGCAAGGAGACGGGTGGAGCAGAGGGCATCAGAGGCTGCTGGCTCACTGTGGCAGGCAGTGGCATGGGAAACCCAGTTAAAGTAGGAACGGGGGCAGCTGGAAATTGGTTTAACACATCAGGACTCACTGCAGGTATTCCTCTCTGCAAAGGCAGAAAAGCAGAGAGAGCCATATATGCGTGCACAACTCAATAAAAAGGCATATTGCAACCCTTGCTCCAATTTCTAGCTTGTATTATTGTAATCATGAAAGCACAGGGTCAAGCTTAAGGAAACCTTCCAAATCAAAACATGTTATCAAGAGTCCTTATAAGTGAACCACATACCCAACACCCTGACTGCTGGAGTTACACAAAGGGTGGGCAGAGGCATTTGGCAGCATTCATGATTGGTTTTCAGTTTACCAACCTATTAAGCACTGGCAACCCAAGCTATGTTGAACCTGTGCATTACGTCACCTTTCCCACACACCCTTCCCATGAGGCACCTCAGCTTCAGTTTTCACTGCTCAGGATACTCTTGCCTTAGTTTTCACATAGGGCTGGTATTTAGAAATAAACCACTAAGACATAACACTATGTTGACAAAGAACAGAAGCCTAAAATTAACACTTCACTGGTTCAGGAGAGAGGTAGCAAGCCTAGCTATTTGCAGACTAAGGGATACAGAAACCATATAGTTTGAGGCAAACGTATGTATACAACAGAAGAAAAACAGCCAGTATTTTCTATCTGAAATACATGTTTGTGGTAGGTATACCTAAGAACTACCTAAAGAGAAGAGTAACAGAAACTGAAGTGCAGGGGATGAAATTACAATCCCACTGGTTACAAGGGGAGTTTCTCCTTGTACTATTTACTACAGGTGTAGTAAAGCAGTCACTTGTGCTAACACACAACCTGATCCATCAAGTGAACTACCTCTTTGCACTAATCTCTGAAGTGTTAGGCATACCTGAGTTACTGCTATCATGGCCAGGACAGCGTACAGCTCTTCCTTTGTGAGCTTCCCAGGGGTAGTACGATTGGCTAAAGCCCATATTTGCCCAAGGGTCTCTCTGGGCAATCCAGACGACATCAGCACAGGATACAGTTTAGCTGTATCTATTCCAGCAGGAGTCAAAGTGCTTTCTAAAATCTTCTTATACAATTCTGTGAATAGGGAGTCCGTATTAGACAGTGACAACTGCTGTTCTCAAGTGAATTTAAGATTGCTTTTCTATTTTGTCTCAAACTCAACATTATGTCAAATTAGTAACACTGAAAGTGTAAGGTCAGGCAACAGCATTCCAGCATTGGACTGTATCATGTTTCATCTAAAAGCGTTATTGGATAGTCTCTACAGACAAGTTTAAAACAAGCAAAGATATAGCTCACAAAAACACAGTTGTGCTCTATTTCAAAACATGTTTCTTTATCGAAATTGCAGGATAATCCATATAAAATAATAGTTGTAACAGCCCTATGTAATTAAATCTCAGTGTAATCAATATTTACTACAGTATTTCATTTTCTCTTTACTATGTTATTTGCATATATAAGACTAACAGCCTTAAGAAATGAGCCTGTTTAATTACAAGACATGCCAAAAAACAGACTACCCATGAAAGCAGTATTGTCAGCAATGTAACCTCTACCAGCATAATCTTCCATCATAACAAACTCTAGATTAAACATTGAACATGCTTGAATAAAATTCATACTTCTTCAAATGCAGATAAAGCCACGATAAATGCGTAATGTATCAAAGATACAGAATTAATTTGATGGTGGAAGAATAATGCTTTGATTAATAAATGGCATTGTAAGTACAGGTACATTCACACCTGACATTGCCCACTAGCTAAATGCCCGCTTTCTTGTTTACCTGGAACCAAGCTATCATTGTAAATCCAAGGAGGCATCATTTGCTGAATTGGGTCCTGTGAAGGGAATATTCCAACTCCTAAAAGTATTCAATTCAGTAAGAAAAAGAGAGACAGCTCTATTAGGATACATAGATTCAGAGCACAAAGATCTTAGACACTAGACTGCAGCTGGTCAGTATCATTTAGCATTTCAGGTAAAGATTTCGGAGAGGAATCACTGTGCTCAGAAAAAACAGCTACTGCAGGAATACGTTTCTGAACATACCTAGAATGCTTTGGTAATAACAGCAAGAACACAGTTATATACATAATGAAATAAGGAGCTTCTCATTCACCTCCCTCTTAATTCCAAGTTTTACAGAAGCTCAAGTCTCGTCGTTTCCCAAAATTTCATGGCCAACACATCAAATTTACTCTTCCTATTCGGGATGCTCATGGAAAATATCCAGGTGACTAAGGTCATTATCACTTCACTACTAAACTTCTGTTCCTCACAAAGTACTTCCATTCATCCTTCAAAGCACCCTTAATATTCAGAAATATTCTTAACATTGTCGCTCTACATGACCACTTCCAACACCATCTTCATCTGCAGGTTGTATTTAAACTCACTATCTTACACTCCTAAACAAAGGGCATTTCCTGCCTCCTCTTCCCCAACTCTTTTTTTGCTTCGTCTTTAAATCCAGCATCATATTCTGTTAGATTGGTACAAAATAAACACCACAATTGAACTATGAATAAATGAACAGCTCCTATGTCATGCTGTATATGTCGCTTTTATCAATTCAGTGTGTATTACAAAGCCCCTCACCTTATTAAAATTGTCCATTAAAACCATTTCATTTCATCCAATAACGTTTTTAAAATGTACTGGATAAGAAGATACCTGAAAGTAACATATCTAGTGACTGAAGAGATGAACACAGGAATTTTTATTAATAAAGTTATTGTACTTCCAGGAAAGAAATAACTGGGAAAGAGTTGAATTCAATTATCTACAGATCAAGAGGCTTCTCCTCCTCTGTCTCCTCATATCCCCCAGTAAAGTGAGATTACACAAAGGACTACATGTATTTTTATCATACTTGACTATAGTGAAGCCCACGTTTCAAATAACCCTTGACCACAACATCCAAGCACTAATCAAGGTGCACCAGAGTCCTCGTATCTATTTCGACCAGAATAAAGCAAACCCAAACAGTCAACAGTCAGCTTTAATAAAATCCAAATTGGAACTAAACCTTACTTAAAGTTTTCATCCACTATAGCTTTTGAAAATTTGATCCTTAAAGCACAGATAATTTTAATCATAATGCATATGAGCAGCAAATTGTCTGGGAAGCAAGTATTAACTAGCTAAGAGTTTTAACCTAACAAGACTTTATCCCCTCAAAGTTAAAAGATGAAAATCCACTGTGACATTGACCATCCTTAGAAGCAAGTTTCCTGAAATACTTAAAAAAAAAACTTTAGAGAGCACATTTTTTTCCCCCCAAGAAAGAGGACAGAATAATTCAAAATAGCAGACCTGATTAAACAAACATGTTAAAAGTGATTGCAGCGGTAAATTCACGTGGAAAAAGTTGAGAGCAAAATCACAGTTGTTATACTTTTAGCAAGGAGCAGGAGGCACTGACATATTATTCAAGCAGGCATTCAGAGCAAAATTATGCAGGATTGGCCTTAGAATTAGTGTACAGAGTGTTAGCATCCAAGCAGCATCTTATTAGGTTTAAATTCTGTCAAATGTTTTGTTTGCTCACCACACTCTTCAACTGCTATGTTTTGTTCTGAAGCCTTGTGCACCTCTGCAGCAGTGGTACCACTTTCATGTCCACCTACAACATCCCAGTCTTTGATGGTTAGACTGGGATGAACTTGGCTTGCAGCTGAGGCTTTGTGCCCAACTTCGGATGTTTTAAGTTTGGTTTGCTCTTGTTCAGATTCATTTGAACCATTATCTAAGACTTTCTCCTCCAAGGAAGAGCCTGAATAAACAGCAGGAGGAATTATTTGCATTTTGTTATCAACCACTCAGATTGCAATTCCACACTTTCAAAGAATAATTATTATTGGTACCACTGATGAGTTAAAGATGAGTCCCTGTCCCAGCTCAGACCAACTGCACCACCTTGTTTAAACAATTTTATAACCTGATGCTGTTCTTTACTTACCGTGCATAGACGGAAATTCAACAAAGAAAAAAGCAACAAGCAGAAGAAGAAATACACAAATCTATTTTCTGTATTAGGACTACCATTGCATAATCATCTAAGCATCAGTAGTAGAATTGTCCAATATCTACTGACATCTGCAAAATTCTTCACATTACTCTCCCCAACATCCATTTACCCTCCAAAAGAGGAAGCACACAAGTGCTCCACGTTAGCATAAGTTATTTTTATACCACTATCTCACCTGCATCTCTTTCTACTATACAGACTTATGAAGATGCTAGCACACGAGACTTAATTCCCTTAAGACCAACAATATGCATATTAAGCAATCTTTGGATCCACAAGTGACTTGCTTTTTCCTTCCTTTGGAACTGCACAGTAAAAGGGGACTTAAATCATCTTTTCCCATGGATCAGCAGTTTTCCTCCTTAATTGCTTATACATTCTTTCTTTCAGGCAGACTGAAAAAAACCCCAACAAAACCAGTGAAGATTGTGTAGCTCTAGGACAGAAGGTGACATGTAAAAAAGATACTTTAGAGTTACCTGGTTTATGGATACTGGGTGAAGATGCAGAGGTAGGAAAATAAGGAACCTGCCCAGTTGTACCATGCAGGATGGATAACACAGGAGTCTGGGCTGGAGGGAGAGGCTGGTTTGCAGCCTTTTCTGAAAGTAGTTGCCCAGTTTCAGGAGCAGAATGGAAAGGCTGAAAAGGCTGAGAGGTGGGCTGAGGCACCAGTTTGGGGATTTCAACAGGCCCTTGTATAAAGTCACTAAATTCTTCATCACCGAGAAAAGCAGAGTGGGAAACAGATACAGCAGAATGGGATGATGTGGGATGATCTGTAAAATGGAATGAACACACAATGCAAAGTGATGAGGAAAATGGTTCACAGGTGGAAAGCTAGGGAAAGTGGCAAATACTGGGTACACACAGCAAATGGGCGAGGAGAAACAGCAGCTGATGCATTATTTGACAGAGATTTGTGGAGTTGTTGTTGTCAGCATAACAAACACATAAGGTAAAACTGAGCAGCCACTTCCAGCTATGCATCTTCTCTCCCACATTCTTATGATGTAAACACTTTGATTGAAACTTGGCTCTTAACACTGGCTATGGAAGTATTCTGTTTGTTTTAAACAGACCGACCGGGTCAAAACAAATCAAGAAGTAATATTTCAAAGTGGACATAATGAGGGTGTGCACAGGGGGACACTCTCCCTTAAAGGAGTGTTTCATCCTCAAAAGCTCAATAATATATTATAAGATACATAAGAAATGTGTACTCATTTAGACAACCTGTTTGATCCCTTGCATAGTTACCCATTTTAAGAGAGCTGGTGCGGGCAAATCTACAGACAACATAAAATTGTTAGAAGCCACCTCTAACTTCAAAATTAACATAGTACAGATAAAGATTTTGTACAGGGAAGTTTGTCTAGATAAGCTTAGTTTCAGAGTAGATACAGAACAAACCATACTGCAACCCATAGGAAATCTTTAGTAGTAATTGTTACAAATGTAGTAATTACAGGGAAGAGAATACAGAAGGCTTTGGTTTGACGACGCCCAGGCAATGGTACACAAGTAAGCTGTTACAGTCCACTGAAGTCATTATACATTGTTTTGATCATTCTTAATACTTGTATGGCACTTAGCTTCAAAAGCACTCTGCAAAACATTAATGCTTTGACTAGAAAAGAACAAACACATCACCAACTTCTATGATATTTCACATTAAAAGCAAGCTTAACATACTGTGCTTAAAAACGTTAGGTCTTCTAATAAAAGCAGTATCTAATATTTCATCCTCATAACCTGATGAAGCAAACAGTTGCTACAATAACACTGTTTTACAAAACATTTAATCCACTCACTATGTACTACCAAATAAAAACACTTCATGGCATTAGTTCTTCCTGCTGAACATTTCAAACATTAGAGTTCTATTTTGAGTTGGAAGAGGAGAGAAATGACCCACCTGGCTTTTTTGGATGTGATGCTGGTGTAGGGTGCATTTTAGCATCTCTAGAAAAGCCATCTAAATTTCCTTTAATGGCTTCCAAAGCATCATCCCTGCTTTTTTCACCTGTCTGAAACACCACAAACACATTTTGAAAAATTTACAGAACAGCTGCATTTTCTTTCAATATTCACACTTCTTCAGTAGAAAAATCAGCAATGCCTGCTGCTAGATTAAAGCCTTCTTTCTCCAGCATTGCCTTCCTGAAGCATATCAACAATAACTCCCATATTTAGAAAGCATTTATTTTGCAGACGACACAATAACAGTGTTTCTCCATCTTTAGACATAGCTTTATGCACAGCGACAATATCCAAACCCTACTCAGCTATGTGTATCCTTGCATGTAAGAGCCTTTGAGCTCACTGCAAGTGCCCAAAACTTTGGACAAAGTTAAACAAGCAACCAAATATTCTCTATTCTAGAAACAAAATCTGTTCCCAAATGTTATACAGCAGGTTGGTTTATTTTTCAAAAGCTGATTTCATTTTCAACACCAGACTTTGTTTACATTATACCATGAGTGCATGCTCTTCTAGATGTAATCTGGTGTCTCATGTAAGTTCTCCACTTATTTGCTTGTCGAAAGACACCATCCCATTAAAAGCCATTAAAAAAAATAAAAAAGAAACACCCCACTTTTTAGGACATACCTTAGGTTTCACACTGCTTAGGAGTCTCAGTTTTTGTTTCTGCTCTTCAAACTGGCGTCGTTTTCTTTCTTCTTCTAAGAATTTCTGCTGGTGCTCAAACCTCTTCCTGAAGAAAAATGATTAATAAAAAAAAATCTAAAAATAATTTTCCATTATGGTTTTCATGGCAAGCTTCTGTTGAATTTTTCCATTTCTTCTGTGTCCAATTCAGATTGCTTGCTGCACACATTTCTACTTCTCAGAACCGTATGATAGCCACTTAGTAACTTCAAAGATGGCCTTCAAATGCAACAGAATGATCTCAACAACATTCTACAGGACCACCCCTGCAGACTACATCTCCCCCCTAAAAAAGGAAGACTTTCCCAAGCATCAGTAAAGTGACACTTACTGCTGCTCCTCTGCAAACTGCTTCTGCATGTCGGGGGTGTACTGCGGGGCTGCTGGACGCATTCCCAAGAAAGAAGCCTGTCCCATGTAAGGCATTCCAGTCGCTGGCATCGGCCCTAAGGGCATGCCACCCTAGAACAAAACAAATAATACAAATCCAAGATTTTATTGGTTTTATTCCACGGAAAAAGTCAAACCACTTGCAATTCCACCCTGCCAAATCATGAACCAGGTAGATCTCATAAAATTATAAGAGCATTAAGCACAGCTGGATGAGCAGTCCCTGAGCACAGGCGAGCTGTTACAGAACAAAGCAGTGGTCATTCAGCAGATGGCACTCTTTCCTCTCAATAATGAGTTACAATTCTTAACGGATTTCAGAAGGCAGGATGGTCTCCTGGTCAAATACAAAAATTAAGACTTCAAATCCATACAATCTTCCTCAAGAACAGGAAGGAACAGGAAGGTTACAAGCGTCCTATGCTGCTACACATGGTTCAATATCACATGTTTGGGTTTTTTGCTTCCTTCTTTAAATGACTGCATAACACTTCTAATTCCCTTTTGGAGGTGCACACTCCTAACCAACAACGGATGCTGGCAAAATGTGGTCTAGTCATTTTGCAAACATAGCTTATCCAGTGGGCTGAGGGAAGGAGACAGCATGCAACAACAGCTACAAGGAGACGTGCATGAAAAAGTTGCATCTATATCAGAAACATTGGCTGAAAAACACATTATGCTACAGTTACAGCAGCAAAGCTTGCCTAAGATAGAGGGGGGCAGAAAATAATTTACTTTTCTTAACTATTCATTCTGTATTTGGTATCAGAACACGTAGGAAGAGAACAAAAGCTGTTTATTATTTTTAGACCAGCTCTCATAAAAACATCTTCCTACCATAAATTTTACTAAATAAATCTAATAAATTCCAGGTGGGGGTGGGAAGGAAGACACAATAAATTCAGTTTGTCACACAGTAATCTGGCTACAAAACCATGCCAAACCATTAAATTTCAGCAAAGTGCAAATTTGTACATAAGCACATATGGTGCTAAATAGAAAACAAAAGATTGAGAGAGAGAAAACATAATATTAACTACTCATATTTCATTCTTATTCCCCAATTAGCTACAACAGAGTTAAAGACAAAGTTACTTTAGGCAAGAAAAAGAATGAGAATGAAACATAGGAAGAAGGACAAATGGGAAAACTGGTCACGTGAGGAAATAGAGCACAATTGAGATTGTTTTTAAATACCTTGTTCTAAGGAGCAAGGAAAGTTTAAGTATTGCCACCTATACTCAGGAATCTTAACTCTATTAACTCCAGCATTTGAGTTACAAAAGAAAAAGACAATTTGGTGAATTGGTCATGATCAGTCAGATTGTGTATCAGCATACAAAGGTCTCAAGTAAATTAATACACAATACGCCACCTTAACAGTAAGAACATAAAACCAAAGCAAGAAGAAAAAGCACGAAGAAAAATTACAAAGGCAGATGATGTATGTTGTGGGAGTTTTGAAATACAGTTGCTTAAGGATTCAATACTATTACTAACCACACTTTGGAGTAGGTGGTACCTGGTAGATTTTCAACATCTTGCTGATGCTTGTGTTTCCTTTCCTTATCAGAGACCATGCTTCTCTTATCCCACTTTGGTGTCATAACACATATAATGACATGAAAGTTCAGATCCTGACATCTCTGAATGAGCTGTGACATCCAAGTTATTTTAAATACTATCTATAGTGTCCTTGCACTACACTCACTTGCCAGTGAGCAACATATGTCCAGCTCCCCTGCCATCTCTATCCAGATCCCAAGAGAACTCGGAGAATTCTTTTAATTATTGTAAATATCTTCAGAGAGAAAACTATAAAATATGATGTCCCACTACAGACTTATACTCACACTTTGGTTTCTAGCTGAGTTCCACCCTGTTACCCCACTGCAGATGTGAGAGGGCTATGGCACCAGCTGTCACCTTTCAGACAGGCACCAAGACAGTCCACATTTTGTTACTACGCACCTGCATGGTCATGGGTCCAGGAGGCATCTGAGAACCATAATTCATTCCCATCATGCCTGGCATATTGGACTGCATGACAGGAACCATTGAAAATCCTTGCTGTTGCATGGGAATCATCCCTACAATGAAATGTAAACAAGGTAAGCTCCCAGTTGCTGATATTTTTTTTTAACTAAATCAGTAAAGGAAAAAACTCTCAGTCTTCCTGGACTGTTTAAATATATATATATAAAAATTTTAAAAAATGCTACGCTGCAGGCAGCCACAAAATTCTCTTAGTTTAGATATTGGTCAGTTTATGGGAAGAAATGTTATGGGGCTTTCCCGATAACTAAGCTGATGAATTTTCACACCATCCTAAGGATTCCCTGTGGGCTTCTTCCTGTACAATTTCTGAAAGGATCACTTCCAATGAATAACATTTAATTAACCAGGTTGACTACTGCTGATAATTGTCCATTTCTCTTGAAAGTGAAAACTTGCAAACTGGCAGTTTTTGAAGATAAGTCTTGGAAAATAAACTCCATTTCACAATGCAACATCACACTCTGATCTGGCTGGATAACTTGCCTGTAGGTTAATTAGCACACTACATATATTAGAAGGGTTACAATATTTGTCAGTAAAAGCTAAACTTCAATGAAATTGGACAAATCAAGCTGGAATGTATTAATTCACTGAATAAAGTCAAGTGGATTATGTTTCAGTATCTCCATATCTCATATTTTGCTATCTTGGGAGACATACACTAACACACATTCGTTACCAGCACAACATGAGATAATTACAACTGTGCATAAGTGAACATCACATGCAAAAGCACTCCAGGAGGGACACGACCGACTCAGCATTGATCCATAAATCAGTCCCTGAGACTTTTATAAGAAAACTCTCCACCTTCCCTACAAGTTCCTTCTGTGTCTTCCATTAATTAAACACACAGGACGGCAACAGGAAGGAGAACAAAGGTAATTTAAGGCTGAGGCTCCCCTATTGTATTAATACTTTCCACACAGATTGTGACTCTTGTCCCAGGGTCTTGCTGTGCTTTGTAAATATTTACCAGATCTTGCAACACCCACACAATATGAGCATACACAGCTGGGAGATGAAGCATAAAGAGGTTAAATACCACCTTCAAAATAACACAAAAATCTTAAAGGCAAATCCAGGAGATCTGGTTTTCCTAGATCTTTAACCTAACATTCTGTACAGTTTCTTCTTCAACAACACATAAGAAGTTATATAAACTCACAAGAATCAGCTTATTGGTACTGAATTCAAGGGAAAAATAGCCGTGGAGTTCAATTAGTAATTATGTTTCTGAACATCAATACAGAACCATTTTAAGTTTTTTAATGTATCTAAACAACATAAAGAACTTTGTGCTCAAAATGTTAAGTTCATACATACCTTGAGGGGGGCCTAAACCACCTGCAACAGGAAACATGAAGCTGCAGGAGGAAAACAAGGGTACATGAAAGTCTGTCATTTTAATGCAAATATAAATTAATGAAAAAGCTATCTTGACTTGCCCATCAATACCACCCAAAGCCTCCCGCCTTCCGGTGAGCGCATCCATCTGCTCCCATAGGCCTGGCAAAACCCAGCCTCACTGCCGAGAAAGGTGACCCTTCCCAGGGATTTCCCAAAGCACCAGAGAGTCCTGCCAGCACCGTCACAGGCTGCTAAGCTGGGGAGAAATAGATCTTATCCTCCACAGCAGCACTAAAATGGCTTTGACTCATTGACATCACCCACGAGAGTTTCGGCACCTACGCAGGTTGGTAACAGGTCAGCTGTTAGTGTAGGCCAGGCCTTCGAGCACTGCTGAATAATAAACATCTCCCACTGGAAGTATCTGATTCAGCAAGACCATAACTGCATCAGACAATAGTTCTCAGCTGCTTTGTAGCAATTTTCTGCAGAGGATCAAACCATCCATGAAACCCCACCACTTCTGCCTTCTCCTCGCCGCTTTGAAACACTAGGTATCACAAAATAATGGGGGTTCTACTTTCTAAATTACTTCTAATTGCAACAAAAATAGTGCCTTGGAAAAAAAAAATTTATTTGAGTATCAAGAGTCAAGTGCACCTGGAGGAAGAACTGTTAAAATTTCAACCGAAATAATAACAGAAATTACTAGCTCTCACTTTCAAACTGTGGCGCTGCCAAACAGTAAAAAAGGCCTTCACTTAAAAATCTCATTTGCAAGCAACTCTCAAAAGCCCAGGTCAGCAGTAATTCACCAAACAAGAACCTCTCTCAGTGTCTCAGGCAGCTACTGCATCAAAACACCATGGAAGCAAAACACACTTATAGGTATTCAATATTCCTCAGCACGAGCGTGGATGTAAAAGTAGAGTAAAGGAGAAAATGCTATCTCAAATGACTGCAGACTTAAAACCTGCAGGAAGTTCTGAAAGCCAACCTGGTTTATAAATATAAAAGAGCTGTGTAACATGAGAGGTAAGATAAAACAAGGAATTTAAATTATGCATCTATCCAGGAGTAAATTGCACCTACCCTCTATACAGACAACAGGTTACACGGTCATCAAGACAACCCATGTTACTCTTCACTTCATCCTCAACTCAGAGCCCTCTTAATACTGAAGCTGGTTCTTTACCCTGACCACTATGTGCTAATTTCTCCTGCCACAACAAGCACACACCCACACCTTCCACCGAGTCCATGTTCCATCATCCTCAACCACCAGCTGTGGTTTCTCTCTTTGAAGCACCGTGCGAGCACATGCTACCTCGTTTCAAAACAAGTGCTGGCTTCTCTGGTTTGGGTTCAGTTCACACCATGACCAGGGTCTATGCAATGACTGTTGTCCCATTTTTGATCCATTTCCTAGCACACAAGCATTAACATCATGAAAACAAACAGCTGTGTGAACATCAGAGGGACCCAAGGCTGAACATGCCAGTGCTGGTCAGAAAAGTTGTATTCTCCACTCAAGGAGTGAAGCCCAGTGAACTGACTGGATTTTGCCTGTGTTTGTGTTCACCTATGGAAATGGTTGTCAGTACATGGTGTCTCCTTGGCAATACACCCCCTTAAAAGGTGTGCAAGTTCCAATGCGTAGTGCTTCGGTTGCAAGCCAGATCAGCGAGTGCAGTAATTTTGAGCATCACAAAAATACACCACTCAGTCTCATCCAAACGATGAAATATTAAAAATTATCTCTGAAAAGCTCACAAGTACAGAAAAGCCTTCATAGCCTCACATTTTCCATACTTCTAGGGGAATTCAGTCAACAAGTATTCTTCCAAATCAGCAAATGTAATATAAACTGAACAAGCATAGCAAGGTACTACTGCTTGTTGGAAGCAAATAAAGGCCAAACTATTAAATATTTATCCCTTCCTACAGAGCTCCTGATTTATTTAGAAGACTGTTGAAAAAAAAAAATACAACAGACCAACAATCAACAAAAAAAACCCTGCTGCTAATTAGAGGGCACTGGAAGAACAGCTAGTTAAAAGTAGCAGAACGAGCTCCTACAGCTCTGTACGTGTGGCTCGGATTCACCACGGACCTCGCTCCAAGGCTTAGCTGTGCAATTGCAGGCACACACACATGTACACAAACCCCATCAACATATTCAGTTGAGCAACAGGAACTTCATTTCTGAACTACATTTCAGAGATTCAAAGGAAATGAAAAATCAGGCAGCCACCTGATTCTCCTTGCTGAGAAAGCCAGCAGAGGCTTTTCTTACATTACCTGAAGCGCTACAGAAAACCATAGAGACTCGACAACCATACAGTGATAGGAGCAACATCAGAAGGAGCTTTCATTTAAAGAAAACATTTAATTCCAGTGATCTCAAAATAACAGTGATATAAGAATTAAGAATAAATAGACAAATTTAGAACAGTCTCCCTTATTTTATTTTTTTTTTAAAAAAAAAGAGCATGATAAATTAAACTGTCTGTAAGGACCAATAAACTACACTGAAAGAACAGCCAGCTGACTATGCTCTAAATGACCAAATGCACTTTCTACACAATGCAAACTTTTAAGACCCCATATGTTTAAAATATATAGATTAGTTGACTATTATCAAGCAAGCTATTTTAATATAGTTTCTTAGTCCTTATTATTTCCACAATGGTTTAAATGCTTGTGCAAATATTTCTGTTGTTCTCAACAGCAGAAGCACTTCACCACCTAGGTTGACGCAACCAGCCAGAACACTTTGGGTAACACAGGAAGAGTAATACAAGGGATACACTGTACACAATAAAATCAACGTAAAGAAAACAAAGCAATTGCCCTACAACAACCTCATAATGTAGCAATATGAATCTGTAAATACCCATCATATAAGTGCTTTAAAAATAGAGCTTAAAAAAAACAACCAACGAAACCAAACAATGAACAGCTCCAATTAAGGAGCGTGGGGAGAAGTAACCCCTTTTTTGTATTCATACCTCACTATAAAAGCTCCAAAACTAAATACAACATTTTCTTATTTACAAGTGGATTTTTAAACCTCTTAATTCCTAATCAGTACAACCCTATCAGCACAAAATAGATTGTCACAGTATTTCTGAATGGCAGAAATTCACAAAAATTGAGATGAAACAAAGCCAAGAATCCACATAGACACAGAGAACGGAACTTTTCCTCTCCCCTAGACTTCATTCTCAAAGAAATCAAGCTACGAACAATTGGAAACAATGATTTTTTAAATCCTTTTATTTTTCAAAACCTAGAGTCCACTGGCTCCCCATTTTTGTTACTTTCCCATTAAACTGCTGAGCAGGCAGTGCTGCTTGAAGAGCTTCGATGGTTCAGCCAGCCCTTCGCAAGAATTGGTTTAGATTTACACACACAGGGAAACACAAAGATAATCTCCCCTCCCTTAACAGCACGCACGGGCAGACATATAGGCTTCAGCTTGTCTCTTCCCAAGAATCCCAGAGCCTCCAGGATGCCTCTTCTCCAACACAGGGGAGCAGCAACCCAGGTGAAGGCCACCCCATTGCAAACCTCCCATCCTCACATTGCCAATATCACCAACAAAACTATCGGCTTCTGATATCCAAAAAGAACTCAATCAACTTAAATTCCCTTTGTCAAGTGCAAAATCTTCCAAGCCTTCCTAGAAGTAGGACAACAGATAAATAGCATGCAAGAGCCTACATTACAAAAATAATTACTAAGTCTTCAAAGGCAGCGAATACAGCTTCCTGGCCTTTCCAGAAACACAACAACATGTTCACTCACCTCATTAACCACTGCTTCTTTTCCCTAACACCATCCCTCAGTCCCTTCTCACCGCTGAAGTGCCCTTTGTGGGGCAGAGGGGAAAAGAAACCCCAAAGCAGCGGCAGATGAGCAGCAGCTCTGTCCTGCAGTGGCCTCAAACCTCTCTGCTGGCAATAAGTAACATTTATTGCTGCTGACACCCGTGGCACCCACACAGGGCTGGCAAAATCCTGAAATCCCTTCCACCCCAGTACTTTGAGATTGCAGCTGCAAAGCCCGATGGCAAGTGGACTGCAACTGCCCAAGCCCAGAACAGCTGGGGGATAAGATGGGCTTCCAAAAGGCAAATATACCCCAGCGAACCACGGAGCCACCATGGCTGTGTCCCCCACACCCTGCACAGGACCCCCACTCAGATCCTCTCCAGTTTGCCTGGGACCCTACATAACTCACCCACAATCCCACAATCCCACCTGTGACCCCCGCGCCCCAGGCAGCACCCTATATAACCTACCTAGGACCCCCCACATCCCATTCAGCGTCCTACATACCCTACCTAGGGCCCTCCCCAACCCTGTCTGGGCAGCATCTCCTCCCATCCCAGGTGGGCCCTGGCTGCTCTGTCCCCATACCCCTTGAGTCTCCCCCTCACCTCTTCCCCCTCACTGCCCACCAGATCTCCCCATCTCTGCCCTCCCCCATCCCCCTCAGTTCCCCCTTTGCCCCCCATGTCCCCCTCAGCCCTTCCACTCCGCCCCGCTGTGTCCCCTTCAGTTCCCTAACTCTGTTCGCCGTGTCCCCCTCACCTCCCCAACTCTGTCCCCTCTATCTTTACCCCGTGTCCCACTCAGCCCTTTCTATATCTACCCCACCATGTCCCCTTCACCCCTCATCTCTGCCCCCTCTATTTTTAACCCGTGTCCCCCTCAGCCCTTTCTATATCTACCCCACCATGTCCCCTTCACCCCTCATCTCTGCCCCCTCTATTTTTAACCCGTGTCCCCCTCAGCCCTTTCTATCTCTACCCCCTCTATCTTTATCCCGTGTCCCCCTCAGCCCTTCTATCTCTGCCCCACCATGTCCCCCTCAGCTCCCTCCTCGTCCCCCTCATCCCTCCATCTCTGCCCTCCTCTATCTTTACCCTGTCTCACTCAGCCCTTTCTACCTCTGCCCCACCATGTCCCCCTCACCCCCCATCTCTGCCCCCTCTATCTTTACACCCTGTGCCCCCTAAGCCCTTCTATCTCTGCCCCACCATGTCCACCTCAGCCCCATCTCTGCCCACTGTGTCCCCCTCAGCCCCCTCCTCACCTCCCATCTCTGACCCCTCTATCTTTATCCCGCGTCCCCCTCAGCCCTTCTATCTCTGCCCCACCATGTCCCCCTCAGCTCCCTCCTCGTCCCCCTCATCCCCCCATCTCTGCCCCCTCTATCTTTACCCCTTGTGTCCCCCTCAGCCCTTCTATCTCTGCTCCACCATGTCCCCCTCATCCCCCCATCTCTGCCCTCCTCTCTCTTTACCCCGTGTCCCCCTAAGCCCTTTCTGTCTCTGCCCCACCATGTCCCACTCACCCCCCTCTCTGCCCCCTCTATTTTTACCCCGTGTCCCCCTCAGCCTTTTCTACCTCTGCCCCACCGTGTCCCCCTCATCCATCTCTGCCCCCTCTATCTTTACCCCTTGTGTCCCCCTCAGCCCTTCTGCCTCTGCCCCACCATGTCCCCTCAGACCCCATCTCTGCCCACTGAGCCCCCCTCAGCCCCCTCCTCGCCCCCCTCTATCTTTACCCCGTGTCCCCCTCAGCCCTTCTACCTCTTGCCCCACCGTGTCCCCCTCAGCCCCCATCTCGCCCCCCCCCCCGCTCCCCGCTCGCCCCCACCCACCTGGCGGCCCCGCCCGCGCCCCCCGCCGCCCCTCCGGCGCCCCCCGCGCCGGCTCCGGGCCGCAGCGCCATCTTCTTCCCGCTCCGGCCCGGCAGCTCCTGTCAGTGCGCGGCGCCGGCTTCCGGGGCGGCCCGGCCGCGAGCGCCCGCCCCCCGCCCGCGGCCCCGGCCCCGCGGCCCCGAGCGCCCGCCCCCCGCCCGCCCCCCGCCCCCGCGGCCCCGGAGCCCCCACGAGCGGCGAGGAGGGGTTCCGCCTTCTCTTCGAAAACTCTGAGGCAATGCGTTGATAAAGTCCATTTCATGCACCTAAAAGCCAATTTCTTTTTCCCCTAAAAGGAGAAATTGCCGCCGTTCGTCCCAAATCAGAGGGTGACAGGGAGCCCACCCGCAGGGCTGACCCAGGACCCTGCCGAAGGTGCCCAGGCCAAGGCTACAGGAAATTGGAATTTATGTCACAGCCAAGCGCCTGAAAAGGAGAAATTGCTGCCCTTCAGCCCAAATATCAGGGGGAGGAGGCCAGGAACCCACCTTCAGGGATGACCCCAGACTCATCCACTGCTGAAGGTGCCTGAGCAGAGGACTGGGAAATGTTAACTTACAGCATGGGCACTGCCAGCCAAAAGTCTCAGAAGCTGTAAAGTAAGCGCTCCCGTGAGACACACTGTGGTTTACTGGATAGTCACACCCTTGCGCAGGAGCAGCTCGTCCATCTGGCCAGCCAACTAAAACACTAAAATACTAAAATACACAGCAAAAGAGGGAAGTTCTGGAACCGTTCTTGAACCTCAGGCAAAGCTGGTCTTCATAAGCCCCAGATTTTCAACACTCACAGGGGAGCAAATCCTGAGCAAGGCCACTGTGCTCTGCTGTAATGAGTTACACAGACCTGGGATCCATTTCCAAATGGGATCAAGTTTGACAAACAGGAAGACAATCCTGTACAGCAACACCAGCTTAAAGAAGCATCATAGTTGCAAAGCAGAACGGTTCCTGCATTACCAGAATTCTGACACAAAGTGGACTGAGAACACAGATAGCAGATGAGGAGGTGGAAAATGTGAGAATCCCATCCTTTTTGTATAATAGGTGTGGAATAATGCCTGCAGACTCGTTCCTTCAGGGCTGTGTAGACAGGCAGGCACCTGGATTAGGACCTTTTATAATGTTGTTTATTCTCTTTTGAGACTTAAATACGAAACAGTACAATATTACTAAAATTTACAGACACATAAAATATTAGTTATTTTGAAACTATTTTATAGAACAAAAATGTAGGAGGAGCAATCAAATACCAATGGGGTTGTTCTGTTTTTCAAGTGTCCAGGGAAGTCTCTGACAGATGGATTTACCAAGCCTAACAATAAGCTTTGTGTGTTTTCTGCCACTGAATCTTCTGGAAGTCTGACAAACCTATTCGGGATGATCTGAATACAGAACCAGCAGTACTTCCACAGAATAATACAGACCTAAGGCACAGTGACACAAACAGATGCTATTTTCAAGCCATTGTTCAGAAAAAACACAGCATTTACACAAGGCATCTTCAGCTTCTATAAGAAGCATTCAGGAATCCTCTGCTAGTACATCAGTAGAGACTTTTCTTGCATGTAAACATCCATCCTCACCTAAAAGAAAACATAAGAAATATTCCTCTTCCTCTCTCCCTTCCCGTTTGTTGTTATCTTCATCCTCCTACTCTTCAGCACGGACAGAGGTGGCAGCCCAGCTCACAAGTAGGCTACTGCTGTTCAGCTTTTTGAAACGTTCTGTAATTTACTGTTGTTTTTATCTTCTCTAACTTTCTGATTCTCCTTAGTATTTTCCTTTGTAGTTTTCCTAGAAGAAATACAGTGGAGAGAAAGACACCCAAATATCATATATGAATTAAAGAGTAGTGACACATTATTTGTTTTATATGCTTTTAGTGCAGCTGAACACAAATCTTCTGATAGGAACACTCCAAACCATGGGCAATGGTGTTATGACCACTTCTACTAAACCAAAGAGCTACATGCCAGTTTTCTGCAAGCTCTGGCCATTACAACTTACAATCTGCTTCTTGTATCAGTACTCCATGGGTTACAAACAAAACCAGCCCTTTGCCAGAAGAGGAACAGATGGGTTCTGTTATATAAGAGCTAGGTCTGAAGTCTGGCTTTAGGGCCAGTGGTTTAAACTCCACTTGCTATCACCTGATACACAGCACCGTGTATGGCAAACTGATGCCATTTATCCAATTTCAGCTGACAGATACTGACACCAAAACTAAAATCATTATGAATTGGTGGTCTGGTCCATCCAAGTTATCGGTTATTTTGGAGGAAGCTTGCTGGGCCTTTTCTAGATAAACAGCATCTCTTACCTTCCCTTCAGAAAAAAATACTTACATTTTTCTTTTGCCTTTTTGTAAGAAGCACTCCGGGGTGGTAGAGATGGATTCTCTTGTCAACGGTTTCTTAATGAATTTCTTCTTTTCTTTGCTGAGAACAACATTTAGTGAAGAAGGATTAGGTTAAAAGGCAAAAATTAATAAGCAAAAATTAATAAGCAAAGAATATAAAACAGATAACGAAAATCTTTACTGATTGTTAGGCATTTATGGCCCTTAATATATTTCCAGTGTTGTTTATTCCAAGATTAGTTCGATCACATGATCTTCAAGGCATTAAAGTAAACTCTAATATATATCTAACATATATATAAGAATTTCTAATTTTAGAAATTTTAGAAATTATGAAAAAATGTAAGAAGAAGCACTAATTAAAAAAGAAAATATCTATATAGATATGAAGGACTTACTTTCATGTATCAGAGGCTAAATTCATGAGTATGGGCCTAGGAAGTCTAAAGCAGATTTCAGGAAACTCACTGAAAAATAGTTAATTCCAGGAAAGCCCTAAGTGGAGAATTCTCTTTTGTTTCCATTTTTGCCTGGATAAAGAACTGCCACAATCACCCTGTGTAAAATTCCTTTTGCAGCTAAACTGCAACTTTACTGCAAACAACTAGATCTTTTGTAACACTTACACACCCAGCACCACTCACACAGGCTTTTCAAGTGGGAAACAAACTGATAAAGTGTTCAAATTTACTCACCTTTGCAGTTTGGGCAAGTGTTTTATGTAGTCTGGCACAGGACAGCCAGCTCGCTGAATAACATTGGCTATACTGGAAAGGAGAAGAGGGAAGAGATTAACTCGAGCGAGTGCTCAAACAATGGGTAAGCTTCTTCTGTGGAAAGCAGCAATCCCCAATATCTGGCTCTTTTGTTGTTGGGTTTTTTTTGTTCTGTTGTGGGTCTTCTTAAAGCCAAAAATAAAGATACAAAAGCAAGCGTGAAGTACACTGAAGAAGAAACAAAGATGAAATGTTCTCAGTCCCTCCCATACTGTGGTACCATTATGCAGTTGCATGACCTCAATACAGAGTTCTCTTTCTCTATTTCCAAGAGCTTTATACAGTGGTATGGGCTTTCCAGAGCTCAGCAACACTGTGTACAAGGTGTGGGGTACCAGACACAACCATATGGTTCAGCAGAACACTAAACAAAACACAAAAAGCCTTTTGGCTGTATCATGTTTCCAATTTACCTTCGTAATAAGGGTTTATCATCTTCTGTAAAGAAAGTGACTGCTTTTCCTCTGTGCCCTGCTCTTCCAGTACGACCTGTCAAACACAAATTTTGCAAAGAGCAGATTTTACTTTAAATATCTCCCTTTATTCTATCCCTCTTCACAGCCCGAGCCTCCCAGCTTGTGTTAGTATACTACCAAGCAGCCGATCCCCAAAGATTGTTTTTCTTGAATGAAAGCACAAGTGTGTCTGAAGTATCTACATATTTAAGGTTCACACACATCTGACAAGAAGTAATGCAGTTTCACTGAAAGCTGAGCCCAGATATAAGCTGGCTCAAGTGATGTAGAAGTCAGTGCTGCAGCAACAGAGGAGGCTCAGTTTCAGGATTTCTGCTCATGCACAAGAGCAACTACATTAAAGACCCAGGAAATGAGAAAAAGAACACAATCTGTGAACAATCACTCACCTATCCTGTGGATGTATTCCACCGCACTCGTCGGCAAATCGTAATTAATGACCATGTTCACTCCTTTGAAGTCAATCCCTCGAGCCAGTAAGGCTGAGCAGATGAGCACCCAGATCTTCCCAGATCTGAAACTGTGCACTACTTTATCTCTCTAAGAAAAAGGTAAAAAAAGGTACTTGGAAACAGCCTAATTAGTAATTTGAGAAAGAAGGTGAACTTGTTTCCTGAAAGTCATCATGATGTTAACGAACAAAACTAAACCTCTAAACAAAAAAATGCAACGATTTACTGTCAAACTTACCTCAAGTTACATTAGAAAGAAAGATAAAGCAAGAATGTTGTAAAGGGTTTCTTGAGAAGAAAGTCTATCATCCTACCTGTTGCTGAGTTTTGTCTGCATGGATGACATCCACATTGATGCCTTCGTAAATAAGTTCATGGAAAAGCTCTTTAGCCCTCTCAATAGACTGTACAAAAACAAGGACTGGAGGAGCAAAACCCTGCAAAAGAATAAGATTGTGGAAGGTTCAAGACCTTTTCCCACCACTATTGGTCGCAGACACTGAGCCACTAAAGAGACTGAACCAGCTCTACTCTTTTACATCTCAGAGGACAGTATTTTTTCAGCCAAATCTCTGGGAGTTGGAATTAAGCCAGTTCTCCACTGCCTTTGATGGAATGGTTCCCAATTTCAGCATCAGGTTACATTTTAATCCACAGAAACACACTGCCATGTAAAATCAAGCAGTTAATGCGAACTGCTCCTAAGCAAGACTTAAACATATAACCCAGAATAGAGAATGCTCTCAGTTTTCATAGGTAGGTACTTATTCTTCCTCTTTCACAGCAGATTCAGACAATGGTTTAACGTGTCACAGAGAAGTCTTTGCCTTAGGAAATTGCAACTCTCCAACGGAACACACAGCACAGTGCAATACAACCAGGAGGTGCTCAATCTCTCCAGAATACCTTTTTAACAAGATCTCTCATTGCTGTTAGTTTTCCTGTCTCAGATCCAACAAACAATAGCTCTTGTTCTACTGTCTCCGCTGCAGAGTTTCTGAAAGCAGAAACACAACAGAAGTGTGCTACTGTTGAGAGTTCATTTATACATTTATGAGCACTAAAAACCATAAATTACTGGGTGAATGAGAAATACTGCATGACAGACATTTCACCAGTACACACTTCTAAGATTAATGTTTATTTGATAAAGAAATGGGTACAAGAAAACAACTCTTTCCCAAATATGTGAGAAGGATTCATATGCCTGCCTAATGTTTTCTGGGGACAATCGACCTGCAGCACTAAGATGAACAATAGAGACATACAACCACGCAGAATGATGATGCAAAGGAAGCAAATGATTTTCCCAAGAAAGGAAAAAAACACCTAATCCAGAGCACAACTACACACCAACCTTGCTCCAACGGACACCAGAACAACGCTGTCAAGGTTGAGCTTACACCACTCCTCTACATCGCGTGCAAAGGTGGCACTGAACAAGGCTCTTCTCACCATGTGGGAGGTGCATGCCAGGAAGATGGAGGCCAGTTGGTCTCGGAAACCAGACTTCCCATCTTCAAACAGTTTGTCTGACTCATCCACCACCAGCCACTCCACGCTAGGAAGAGACAGGTTTACTTTTCAGCATGAGTTACTCATGGAAAAGGCAAAGTTTCTATAGACAATCACAGATGTAAGGATGATGCATGCATCCACTTCTCAGTGGCAAAGCTATTAGCAAAGCCAGGTTTGATAAAGACTCTCAGTACCTGGTCAAGTCTATTGCTGGAGGATCTTGTTTCAGCAAATAAATGAGTCTGTTTGGAGTCGTAACTAGTATATCTATAGAAAAAAAAGGCAGAACATTAAAAAAGACACAAAATAAACAGAGTCCCAAGAAATCCAAGTTCCAATCCCATCTACAACGTAACAAGGTCCACCCTCAGGCTCAATTCCTATTTCTTCCACGCCAGCTACTTTTTCAGTGTTGAGCAATAGGTTGCACATCTTGAGTGGCATTAAGCGATCTCTTTAAAACCACACATGCCAGAAGAGGAAAGTCAGTGGCATTTCTTAAATTCTCAGCAGCACTTCAGTAGTTAAAACAATTACCAAATTTCTTAGAAGACTTGGGCCCAAATTTCTTTGCTGCTTCAGTTGCCTTGTGGATCATGTGTATTCTGAAGCCTGTCCCCTCAGCCAACTTCACCAGCTCCCGATGTGTCTGAAGAGGCAGCAGAAGAGATCAGGTTTTCATGCTGAGCTGATTAGCTTTTCTAACTGAAAAATTGCAGCCAATCCTAATGACACAGATTCAAACATTACCCTGCTTTCAACGCTAAGAGAAAGCTGCCTCATTTTCATAGCACAATAAAATGCAGCTTTCTAAAAGGCACCAGTCACTCCAAAGCTCTCACAGGTCTGATTACTGTATTTTGACACTAATGACGTAGTTCCCACAGCCTCCTCTGCCATTTGAACAAAAATGGAACTCTGCCCTAAGTTGTGATTTTTATTTCCATTTAATAACAAAGCCTCAATATGAAGTTATTCATTGGAATTCTGTTTGGACAAACAGATCAATCTGAGATTGCAGCAATCTCAAATATGAAGGCTGGTATTAAGAGAACCTCAGCACCAGGCAGTTTTAAAATATGATCAAAGGATCCTGAGCCTCTCATCTAACCATATAGATTAGAGTGAGATGCCAGACGTGTCGCTATTTCACATAAAATATTCAAAAGAAACATTTGAAACAGTTTTTTTCTGATATCTTAGGGTAATAAAGGCAAAAAACATTTAGTAAGCTGCTATTTTACTGATTCAGAGTGAAAATTATGAAATATATTGATACAATAACGACGCCTTCCCCCTAAACACGCACTTGGCTAGCAAGCTCTCGGGTAGGTGATATGATCAGAGCTCTGAATCCTTTGTTCCGAGGTTGTTTCAGATGTGCTAAGAGAGGAATACAAAAGGCCAGTGTTTTTCCAGACCCAGTAGGAGCTGAAGCTAGAAGTTCTCGACCCTGTAAGAAAAACAAGAAGGGTGATAGGTTTTACTAGAAAGAAATACCAAAAAAATCACATTCACATAAATATCAATACTACAGACTAACCCAAAACAGATAATATTGTAATGGGTAAGTTTTTAACTCTGATGCAGTTGAAACACCTCTACAGCTATGCAGCCAACTCTCCTGGTTTTGCCACCCTCCCTGTAATAAAACACAGTATTGGCAAACTTACATGAAGCATGACAGGAATAGCCTGCATCTGGATTGGCGTTGGGACCTGGAAGCCAGCGGCTTGAACGTTCTCCATGATTTTAGGGTTGATTTTGTATTCCTTTTCAAGCTGATCAAATGTGGCAATGGGATCAGGAAGATCTGTTCCTTGAACACTAATCTTGTGTCGATTTCTGAAGCGGTTTATCTAAAAGGTAAACAAAAAACCAACCTTTTTTTTTTTGACAGCGTAAAACTAAACATATAGAGATGCACCTTCTGGTTATTTTCCCCATACTCGGTCAAACCTCCTCCCAAGAGAAATTTTCACAAATAAACCTCAATTTTCTGATAAAACAATGACAGAAACCAAGCAATCTGTCACTACATTACAATTTTAGAGTCCTACCTTTTCTCTTCTCAAGCGTTCAAGCTTTTCTGCAGTAGGCTTTTTGTCTTTTGCATCCTCGAATTTTGCTTCCAGAGAGGACATCCACTTTATTCCATTACTTTCTGACAACTCTGGTATTGACATTGCTTCTGAAAGTTTAAAAAAAATGATATTTTCATTAGTAAAATCCAACCAAGAATTATTTAGTAGAAAAGTTCACCTCAGAACCCTTTTCTCTTTCATTCTTACTAAAGTTAATGATGCCTCCAGTAGGATGGGAGCCACATCCCCAGAACTTAACACTGAATCTTGGTCAAATTATTTTATCAGCCCTGGCACAGGCCAGACAAACAACCTAGAGCCTCTTCTTTTTCCTGGTACAATGACCTACTCTACCTGCAGATTTAAAGCAAAGTGTGTGGCCAGCAGGTCGAAGGAGGTGATTCTGCCCCTCTACTCTGCTCTGGTGAGACCACACACGGAATACTGCAACCGGCTCTGGCACTCTTTGCATAGGAAAGACAAGGACCTGTTGGAGCTGACCCAGACGAGGCGATCAAAATGATCAAAAGCCTGTAACACCTGCCCTACGAAGAGAGGCTGAGAGAGCTGGGGGGTGTTCAGCTTGGAGAAGACTCTGAGGAGACCTTATTGCAGCCTTTCAATACTTAAAGGGAGCTTACAAGATGGGAAAGAAGGTTTTAGCAGGGCCTGTAGCCATAGGACAAGGGGTGATGGTTTTAAATAAAGGAGCGATTTAGAGTAGATATTAGGAAGAATATTTTTGCTCTGAGGATGGTGAAGCACTGGCACAGGTTGCCCAGAGAGGTGGCAGATGCCCCATCCCTGGAACATTCAAGGTCAGGTTGGATGGTCTCTTGAAGTGAAGATGTCCCTGCTCACAGCAGGGTGGTTGGACTGGACGACCTTCATGATCCCTTCCAACTCAAACTGTTCTATGAGTCTAAGAAGCATCAACTTCACCCAGGCACTCTTCTCGGGGCATAGTTATATGTATATAATTACCTCGTGTTGTTTTCTTTTTTCTTTTCCTTTCGCTGCTTTCTGCTGTTCTTTTTCTTTTTCCTGCCACCTCTCCAGCGTTGCTCCCTATTCCATTCTCCTCCTGCTCTTCACCCTTTACTTCTTCAGCCTCTGTAAGCTCCTCGGTGGATCCCAGGACTTCGTCCTTGCGCCCGAAGAAGTCGAGGCTCTCCAGCGAGACGCTGCCACCGCCTTCCCTTATCACCTGGGGGAAAAGAGCAAGGAAAACGGTACAGAAGCCTGGCCAGGCAGGCCCGGGGTCTCGCTGCGCTGAAGAGACGGGGACTGAGGGGCCAACATCGCGCCGGGGATGGTGCCCGGTCTCCTCCCTGACGCTACCGCACCCCAAATCGCCTCGCGTCTTCCCTAAACCGCCGCACATCAAAGCGAGCACCGGCACCCAAACGGCGAAAGAGCTCCCGCGCCTCCATGCTGCCGCGGCGCGCCCCCACCACACCGGAAGTCGCGAGCACTTCCGGGAGCGCCGCGGCGGGGCCAAACACCATGGCAACCGCCAGCGCAGGCTTCGCCGAGCCCCTGGCCTCTCTAGGCCGCAGCGGGCCGGGGCACCGGGAGGAGCCGCCCCGAGGCGGGAATGGCTGTCCCACAGCCCGAGGGCTCCAGGGCAGATGTGTGGCCGTGGGTCCCTCCCAGCTGGCCCCTTCCAGGCCCCGTTACGGCAGCTCTGCTGGGAATCTGGAAGGGGCCAGCTGGGAGGAGCCCATAGAATCATAGAATCGTTTTAGTTGAAAAAGTCTTGTAAGATCATCAAGTCCAACCATCGATCCAGCCCTGCTAAGCCTGCCACTAGACCATGTCCCCAAGCACAACATCTACTCGTCTTCTAAACACCTCCAGGCACAGTGATTCAATCCCCTCCCCAGGCAGCCTCTGCCAGTGCTTGACTACCCTTTCAGTAAAGAAATTCCTAATACCCAACCTAAATCTCCCGTAGTGCATCTTGAGTGCATTTCCCCTTGTCCTGTCACTGGCTACAGGGAGAAGAGACCAACCTCCACCTCGCTACAACCTCCTTTCAGGTAGTTCAGCCATGAGGTCTCCCCTCAGCCTCCTTTTCTCCAGACATTCTCTGTGGTCTCCAGATCCACAGCAAAGTGGTGTTTGTTGATGCCCCATTCTCTTATTTTTCACCTGTGTCTGTGTTTTGGTGATTTACAGTATCATTAATGGTCCCAGAGGAACACATCTCCTGTACTCATCACAGTGCTGGCACATAGAGACCATCAGCTCAGCTAGGCACAACTGCTCTGCCTCTCACAAATGTAAATGTAGGCCCTGGGTATTTCCGAGGAGGCAAAACAGTGGCTTATTAGCACTTTTTTTGCCTGGATCATAGAATCATGGAATGCTTTGTGTTGGAAGGGACTTTAAAGCCCATCCAGTTTGTCTTCCTGCCACAGGCAGGGACATTTTTCACTACATCAGGCTACTCAAAGCCCCATCCACCCTGGCCTTGAGCACCTCCAGGGATGGAGCAGCCACAGCTTCCCTCACAGGAAAACATTTCTTCCTCACATCTAATCAAAATCTCATCTCTTTCAACTTAAAACTATTTCCCCTCATCCTGTCACTATAGTGCCTGATAAAAACTCCCTCCCAGCTCTCCTGCAGCTCCTTTCAATACCAGAAGGCTCCTCTAAGGTCTCCCCAGAGCCTTCCCTTCTTCAGTCTGAACAACCTCAGCTCTCTCAGCTCATCCTTGTATGGCAAGTGCTCCAGCCCTCTGATCATCTTCATGGCCTCTGGACTCACTCTGATAGATCCATGTCTTTACAGCATCTCTTGGTTTATATTCTCCTAATGGTTGACAGGTAATTCCCTTTTGTGATCCACAACAAGTGGCTCTGCCTTTCTCTGTGCATTCACAGGGATGTTCTCTCTTCATTTGACTCAAACCCATTTGGTTAAAAAATATTTGGGGCTCAATCCTGCACTACTCTCCCGATTTTCAGAGAGAATATTTCAACGTGCATCTCATGAAGCCGCTCAGCAGTCCAGGTGACATCCAAATTAAAGTCAGGAATGTGCCTGATTAATTTATTTAATCCTTGATTTCCTCTGATACAATCCAGCCTCACAACTGTGCTGGAAGAAAAAAAAAACACTAGAGGCAATGGTAGAAGCAGCCCAGCAACTGGCTCAGCTGCTCTGAGCAAACAGAAACTCCATAGATTGAGATCAGAATTTATTTATTTCATGTGTTTATTCATTACGATAAACTGTGAGACCCCCTCAGGACAGGGCACTCTCCTACTCTGCATCAGATCAAACAATACAGATATTTTTTTTCCTGAAGTTCTTGAAGTAAAACAAACAGAAATCCAATTAAGCAACAACAGCATTACAAAACCTATCTTCTGTAATAAAAGTCTCAAGGGCTAAACGTTTTCATTGCTGAAATCTGAGCACTCTAAGAGATACAGGCAACGGCTCTTTGTCCTGTAACAGTCACTACTTTAATTACAAACTTTGAGATGAAAAATTGCACAAATGCCATACTTTCCGCACCCCCTTTCTGCCTGATTGGTAGTGCTGTTTCTTTGCCAACCTTTTGTCTTTCCAGCAAACGGGTGAAAGCAGCCACATGGAGAGCTGGGTGGGTGCCGAGAACCACAGTGCTGGTGCTTCCCTCATTGATGTCCTCGATGGCATATTTACAGCAAATAAAGCCAGTACGGGAGGGAGACTCGACGCCATGTCCTTCGGGCTGTTCCTGGGCTGAGGCTCTTTCTTTTCCACTGGGAAAGTGACTAATGGTTGCTGTGAGAGGATGGGGAAGAATGTGGAGGCATTTGTGTAACAAAGAACTATAAATCATCTCCAATATCCATCACTCACCAAGAGATGCTGTCAGCAGATTCAACAGTGAGGAAACAGGACGTATTCACTTCGTCTGTCGACTGGGAAATCCCTTTGTGTAAGGAGCTCTACTCCCAAGGCGGCAGCACCAGGCACTGGCTGGACAGAAATTTCTGTGCCAGGAGCAGGGGATCCCGCTGGCAGGAGCAGTCCCTCGCAGCACACTCCCATCTTCCAGCACATGTGGCCCCAGAGGCCAAGCCACCTTATGGCAAAGTCACAAGTGGTCAGAGGGGCCAGACTGTGAGAGGTCATGTCATGTGTCAGCGCAAAAGAGAAAAGTCAGTGAAGTAAAAAAAAAGGAGCAACTTAAGTTAATGGAAAGCAAAACTGCTGTCATCATGGCATCTGTTTTATCTTTGCTTCCCTGGTGCTGCTCTATCAATTACTTGGAGCTAATTGCCAAGTCAGCGCTGACACCAGATGACCAGCGAAGCCATTGCAGGGTGCAGTGTTGGGGGAGCACAGGCCATTCAGCTCAGCCCAGCAGTGATTAATGCTCCAGCAGCCTGATGTAACCTGGGCAATTCTTTTATTAGCAGTGCTTGCCAGGCTGGAGCTCGATTCCTCAAAAGTCAGCTCAAAACTGCACCTCGCCTCCAAAACCGATCCCGTATCTGGATTGACCGAAGCTAATTTTGCTCTTTTTCTCTGTTGCTCCTGCTTTGCTGAGCAAGGTGACCTGAAGCTTCCCAAAGAACAACCCCTCTCAGGTGCACGCTGCGGAAATCCCACAAAGCAAAGGGTGATTTACTTTGTTCCCTATAATTGATCCAAACCAGCAAAGAGCAAGCAAAGTGCTTCCTGCCAGGGAGTTCTCACTCCGTCTGCACCACAGCAAACAAGAGACAGCTGCCCATGCCAGCTGAGGGGACACCAATGCCCCACAGCCATGCTTGGATAGGGTGAACGCAGTATTTATATGATCATCTCATGGTCTTTTGATTAACCCCCTGCATTTTCTTGTACGTGCTGGGGGACACGGCGCTTCCAACACACCAGGGTTGGCATAAAATTATAGCAGAGGAGGGTAAGCACGATCCCTGTTCTGGCTGGAGCTGCTGGCAGAACGCCTGCGGACAGGACTGGGATGTGGGGGAGAGCCCAGGCTATATGGTTTTCCCCTTTCATTTGTCACTCTTGCAGACAGTCCTATGGACCACAGCAGGTACAGGCAGGCAGTGAAAAGCAGGGTACACTCCCAACCCCAAAGTTGCCCCCATCCTGCAGGGGTGCTAGGGGCACCTCTGTAAGCATGTGGAAGCAGCCCAGGAGAGATGTGTTGGTCAGATCACTGGGCCGTGCCAAACACGTAGGACTGAAATAAAACCCCACAAAATTGCAAAGGAAATCCAGTGAACAAGTGTATTTCCTCACCCACATCAACAGGTCAGGGATGCTCACCTGTAGCCACAGGCTCCCCTCCTGAGGAAAGCCAGCACACTTTTGTTCAGCAGGTATAAGACAGGAATTTCAGGACAGCATTGTCAGAGGACCTTTGCATATCTGCTCCCTGTGTCACACTATCCGACTGCATTATCATCATTAATATGCACATAAGAGTCAATTACCCCAGCTGAGTGCACTCGTGACCTCTGATCCCTGCTGTGTCCCCCAATCCATTAACAGGCCCTCATCCTTTAGCTCTCAGTATGAATTGATGTAGCATCCATTCTCTTTCGCAAAGAAACATGCTTCCTCATTCATCTGTCCATTTCCACTTTCTGTTCCTTTGTCCTCCCCTTCTGTTCCCTGTGTTGCTAACCTGGTCACAACTTCTTGACCCCACATCCTTGTCCCTCCCAAGGGTGTTGTAATCCCAACCACTACCAAAAAACTTTTACTTTTTTTCTCTTTACTCACATCTTATTTAGCAAAAATGGTTTCCAACAGTGTGGGAGCTTTGATCCCCTATTCAGAAAATCTTTGCAATGTTTTTTTAAAGACTTGCTTTCTAAGGCAAATGAATTCTTCATAAAGGGGGAAATGGTGTGCTAGTTGGTCTCTGTTCATCTGAGGAAGACAAATGATACCTTTTATTACTTGAAAAGCATAACAGTTGAGTGTGTAGATTTGTGATTTATCTGTAATTAAGAATCCATTTGAGCAGCAAATTAATTACAGAGAGGGGAATTAATTTTGCTGAATATAAAAGTAAAATCAAAGTTCCTGAAATTAGAAGATAACATGAAGTATCTGATGTTCAGGCTTTTTGTTGCCCTGTATTACACACATACAGGGACAGGACAACTCTTTAGTGCATGTGGGAATTTTTTTACTTTTAAGTTTTATCCTTGAGTCCTCACCCTCCGATACTGGTGCCCCCCACAGCACTCCCATTGCTGGCTCATGCAGCACATCTTGCTCTTTTGCCCTGGTGCTGCTGCAGGACCTGTCAGCCTTTCCCCAGCCACAGAGTGGGAGAAATACCCTTCAGGATGAAATGAATGTGCACCCTGCAAGCACCAAGGGGAGCTGGGCTCCCTGTGCCAGCTGAGTGGCCAAGCCCCAGAGCATCTCACAGGTCTCTGCCTTTGGGAATACCAGCTGTGGGCTTGTATTTAGCTGTTTACCTGTCCACACCGAGGAGTAGCTATCCCAGCTCCCCAGCCCATGTAACAGAGTCCGTGGCTCACTCTATCTATTCCAGATGCTTAACCTCACCACATGCATTGAAACCAGGCTCCTTCTACAGTGTGTCCATCCTTCGTCCCCAGAGGACCCAGCATGATGTCTTGCCCATCTCATCTGCACAGGACATCTCATACACTCACAGTTAGAATGCAAGTGCACAACTTGAGCATCTGCCTGTGAAGGACTTCCAGGGCAAGGAGTGCACAGCAGCTCACAGGATTTGCTGGCCAGGCTCTGCAGCTGTGGGTGCGCAGGACTGCGGAGATGGATCTGCTGGTGCTTGCAGCTGCAGAGGCAGCCCTGGATCCTCCACTGTGGCATGCAGAGCATTGCATGCACTGTCCTGTCATAGTAGGAGTATGGTGGGTTTTAAAGGCTCATCGAGATCTTTGCAGACTGATGAGCCTCAGACTTGCAGGTCCTGTGGCTGTTGAGGGGAAGCTGGTGCAGGGCAGAAGAGCAGCAGGTGTGGAGGTCAGCAAAGGAGCTGCTGGAGCAATTGAAGACAGCTGGAGCAGGCAGAGTGAGGTTATCTCTGGCTGTGGAGAGCCTGTTAAGGTGCTTGGCAGCAGTGCATCGGTTTAGGACAGTAAACTGTTCTGGTGCCAGTCTTTTTGCCTCGCATCTCTTCCCCATCAAACCTTTTCAGACTTGTGGAGACCTCCAGCAGATGCACCATGGAAATCCCATGACAGCAGGGCATGGGTCAGTGTATGCTGCCTGAAGCTGCCTCCCGCCTGGCGTGGGGACTCCTCTGGCTCTGTACACCTGCTCCTGCAGCCAGACCGCAGCGCAGCGAGAAGCTGGCAAAGTCTGCAAACAGCCCGGCCTCCCAGCACAAGCACTTTCTGCATTCCTCTGTGTGTACTCCTCAAACTCCACCACCAGCCCAACCAAATCCGCTCAAAGGCTTCAAAGGGCAGAGCATGTTTGCTGTCCACAGGGGACTGACAATGCTTTCCCTTTTGACCTGTTGTGCAGGAAGGCAGTGCTGGGACCACTGGGCAGCAGTCAGTGTGGTGCAGGCAGCAGTGGCAGGGAACACAGCCCCAGCAAAGCCACGGCTCTGCACAGCCCCACACCGCTGCCACTGGTTTTCCTACTGAAATTTCCAGCAGATCAGGCCATCTGGCTGGACTGGCAGAACAAGTCTGGAAGGACTGCACAGTAGAGTTGTGTAACTGCGCGTTACGTTTACATGTGCACCAAATGACATTTTTAAAGTTGCTGAAATAGCTGGTCTGTATTTTGGTATCCCTGGAGAGGCAGTTACCTTCACGGCCAGCAGGTCACCTGCTGCTCCACAGGGAGGACCTGGGCCTTCCTTGGCAATTCACGTGCTCTCTACCAGCCGGTGCGAGCTGGACTGGCCAGAGCCAGAGCAGTGGGGGTGGCTGCTGAGCCCAAGCACTGCTCCGGTCTGCATCACTACTGGGCTGCCAACACAGCAGGGGATGAAGAACCCAGCATGTCCCAGCCCACTGGCTGGTAGCCAGCACAAAGGGTTAGGCCCTGGATGGGGTTTCCCTAGCTCCATTCCTGCTCACAATTATGGAGGTGATAAGCACCAAGGAGCCCTGTTTGCTGGGGGCAGCTGCAGCCCCACACTGAGGGCTCCCGCTCGTGGTTTGATAAAGCCCTCTTGCGGCTCTGGGGCAGGCAGTGAGGGTGGTGCTAACCTGGTTTTGACCCAGTGACTGCATGGGGAGCGTTGCCAGTGCTGTAACACAAATGGGAGACAGGTGGGGCATGGGATTTACCTGTCCAAGCAGATGTCACTGAGCTGTGCTCTCCTCTGGAGGTAAAGGAGAGGTCATGCTCCTGTATCCCACTTCCACACCTCTTCGGTCTTCCCTGTGAGTATCTCCTGTCCCACAGCCTCCACATTCTGGCTGGGGAAGGAACATCAAAAACAGAGTGAGCCTTGAGCAATACCCCCTGGAGAAAACAGGTCCTCATATTGCAGGGAGCCACGACAGCCCTGACCCTGGATGCTACCCCCCAGCCTCAGTAGCACTGGGATTTGGGGGGATTTTTCCTTTCCATCTACACTTGTACTTAAGATTAAATGCAGCAGTGTCCCTGTGCTCTGCCTTGAAGGAGGCTGCTGTTTGTTATGAACAAAAAAGAATGGCATCTTGGCAGCCTGCAGACCCTCATGTGCAAGGAATTCCCTTGTCAACAGCTTTGAACTGTAAAATAATCACCCAGATCTGTAAAACTGTACTGGTCATAAATGAACTTTGCCATGTTTCTGCTAGTTTCTTTGCTCCATAATAACTGCCTCACAAATAGATATGCCAAAGCAATGGGAGGAAAAAATAATATCTTCCAGGAGTCTCATTTGAAACAACATTGTATTTTCCAACAACTTGATGAGGAGGTCAGGGCGTCTCCAGGAGCAGGCACCTCACCCAGTGCTTCTCTCACACAAGGTGAGTCTGGGCAGGGACAGCCCCAGCCCCAGTCCACCTGCTGCAGAGGCTCCTTGGGGAAGCCCTTTTGGATGGCTCTTCCATGGGCAGAAAGATTTCCTCAGTCAAAAGTTAAATCCAAATCAGGGGAACCTTTCTCCCCATGAACAAGTCAGTGTGTGTAGCATCCACAGCATCCTCTAGCAACCTGTCATCTTTTCTGCGTTCCTGTCTCCTGGTGCCCAGGGGTGAGTGGCAGCACGCGTCATACTGTTTGGCAGCTTCATCAATTCATACCTCTTGGGTAAATACTATCTGTTCTTAATCATTTGTTGTGTTCATGTCATTGACTTTATCCTGCTTGCTCTACCACACACTCTTTGTTCCATGGTAGTCACCTTCTCCACCAGTATCTTTGTTTGGATGCCTTTTTTTCCCCCCAGTTTTCTTGTCCTCTCTTCTCTCTCCAGGTCCCTCTCTGGTGGGGTTGCATCTCAGTCTGCTTTCCCCAAGGTTCTCACTTACCTTCTCTGCAGGGCTTTCTGGAGAGCAGCACAGATACCAGGCCACTCATTAAACAGTGCTTTACACACACCTTTTCACATCCTAAACCCCTCAATCTGCGTCTGTCCTAAAGCTGCTGCAGAAATCAAGCCCCAGAAGGCACTGCTCACCTTAGAGCAACAACTCAGATTCAGCAGGTTATGTAGTGCCTCTTCTCCCCGCTACCTCCCACTAGATTGCCAGTTCCTCTGCAGAACCATTTCAACCTGATGCTGGATATGCATCAGCTGGGGAAAGTTTAGCTTCATGAGCCACTCACAGAGCAAAACATATTTGGCATAGGTAGAAGAATCCAAGTCATTTCCACCCTGCCCATTAGGAATGCAGTATTTAAGGATTTGAAAAGGGTTCATCCCAGCACTCAGGTGTGTTGAAAAAGACTTGCTGAGCAGGAAGGTGCAAAGGGGAGCTCAGAATGATCTGCATCTTTTCTCCCCAGACTTTGCTAAAAGAAAGCATCACTTCTGAGTTTGCATGAAAGTCACCAAGAAGTCTTTGTGCCTCCCATCCTCTTTCAGCTTTGTGCTTCCACTTTTTTTCTGGGGTAGCCAAAAATCACATAAACAAGGAAACTCCGTGGAAAGGTTTTTATCAGGGTGTCCTGCTCTGGCTATAAAGGTGAGCAGCAGATTGCTCCTCTGAAAGTCCCACAGCAGCCCACACCTAACTTACAAAAAAAAAAAAAAAAAAAGGTGCTAAACAAAACCCAGGGATTTTTGAAAGTAATTAAAACCAAAGCCCTGCACTGCATTTCCAGAAGGATCACGGTTTCCCACTGGTGTGCTCCACGACACTCAGCTATGTCAGCTCTTTGCAATCAATGATCTTCAAAAGCTACACACCCTTCCCTACCCCGCCTCGTGCTTTACTGGCTCAATATCCAAAATGGATGGGGTTTGGCTTTGCCTGGCACTCAGCTCCTAATTGGTTTGCTTAACACTCAGCTGCTAAAATTAGCAGAGGATGAGGAATAAACTGTGCTGGACTAAGGGCAACATCATTAGTGCGTCATTAGGAGGGTGAGGGCAGGGGTCTCCCAGCCTCCTACAGCCTCTGGCTATTTTTGGCTGATACCTGGAGCTTCATATGAAACACCTGACACCACCACCTTCAGGCAGGTGGAATCCTAGATCAGCATCGCAAGGGAGAGCAGGATGGATGTGTCACTGCCCCAGCCTGCCTCCCACTGCCTGCTGGACCAATGTCTGCCAAACCATGGCAGCTGAGGACTGTGGAAGTTACAGACCACATGGCAGCAGTGAGTCAGAAGAAATGGTATTTAATTACGGTATACATTAAATTAGATGTCATTCTGAATATTGGTCTCCAATTCATGATGACTTATTCACCACAGGGCAACTCCTATTAGTTCCAGCACAGGCTTAGAGTCCCACTGCGGTAGAAATTGTACAAACACAGAGCAAAAGAGCCTTTGTTGCCCCCAAAAAAGCATCCAGTGTTTTTCTTTTTAGTCACTGGGTTAGTGGTCATCTGTCCACAGGTACCTCTGCTGCTCTCCACCTCTAAATCACTCTCAGCAGTTGGCATATGCTGCAAAGTTTAAGAGAAATATACACATCTGGGGAGCATTGGATCCATTTCTGAAGGGATACAGGTATGGAGTAGCTTGTGTCTCACAAGAGAGGAGACAATGCCTTTGCCTTCTACAGCTTCTGCAGCTTTGGGAAGTAGGGCTTGGGCACCTAAAGCCCTTCGGGGCTCTGCAGAGCTTGGAGTGTGGTGTCCTCAGCAGGTCCACCGCTGGGATGTGTCCTCACCACAGAATGGGGCTCATTTACAAGTGGCAGATTTTGGTTCAAAGCTTTTCCTTCAAGAGCCACTGCCAGGTGAGACAAGGCAGGCAACCAGCAGGAACCATGGACCAGAATGTTCACATCACAGCCCAGCACCCGTCCAGCTGTGGCTTGGAGGGAATACCGCAAGGATGAGAGCACTGTGTTTATTGATAAGGGTGGAGCCAACAAGGCTCATCATCAGCCTGCTAATGGTGAAAAATAAGCCACCTGTACTGGCCATTTACTGGACTGGAGACAAGTAACTGGGCACCCAGTCCCTTCCACACCCCAAGGAGGGGAGAAAAGGAAGACAGCCTTTGAATCCCATTTGAGGAAGATCCAACGAGAACTTCTTGCAGCCTTGTTCACCTCTGTAGCAGCAAATGCTACAGGTTCACCTAAAACCTGCCTATGCCAAATGCTTCCCAGCAGTCTGGATGTGTCAACTGGGCTGCTGAGTGCTTCCCCACCCCACCATAGTCCATCTCAGAGTCTCCAAAAACAGAACAGTCCCTTGAGGTTGTCTCCAAAAGAGCACTTGTCCCCATGCAGATTGTTCAGGTCTGGCCAGGGCTCCGCTCGGCTCACCCTGTGCCCTTCCTTCATGTGGGATCTCACCATGCAGAGGACATGTGTTCCTGTCCTCCCGCAGAGCAGAGACTGGTGCTGCCTCACCAGCTTCCTTACATAGGCCCAGGTCTTTGAATTAACTCATTTAAAGGAAGAAGAGAAATACAAAACCAAACCCATCCTCAGCTCTGACCTTTACAAAAAAAAATGGATATAAGAGATTCGGGAACAATATATACAGATGGGGGAATTGCACTTAATTACAGTAGTTTACATCCATTGGACAAAATTTACTTCTTTTATATAAATCTTTATGTATAGGAGAAGGGAAAGGTGGGGATGGAGTAGACTGTACCTATATTTACAGTTTAATTGGCTCAGTTCAACATCACATGCAATTCCTCCTTCCAAACGCCAAGTAACAGACCCAAGTCCCTCTCAGTCCATCAAGTGGGGGAGTATAACTTAAATATTATCCATCTTCCCCTTCTGCTTGTTCCCAGTACAGCTTGTTTCTAGTTCCTTGGGAGAGCCAACGGCTTCTTGGAAGGCAAATACTTAAGAAAAAAAATCCCCAAGACACGTCTTGGAAATACTGCACGGAGAGAAGGAGAGACACGGTCCCAGGTGGGCACCCCACGAATCTGGGCTCGTCCCCGGCGAGGCACGGAAGGGTGACGGGGAAGCTCGAGCCTCTGGCTCCGTTTCAGGTTGCTGGGCTCCTCGCTGCGGCGCTGGGCTTCGCTCTGGCGACTCCCTGGGCTCAGCACGCGGGTCACCGGCGGGGATGTTGTGGAAAATTAGATCCCGTTGCTATGTGCAAAAGCAGCGAGGTGTGGAGCATCACCAGGCTTGCAGGGGACACTGGGGAGGGAGAGAGCAGCACAGTGACCAGCAGGCAGGCAGAAGGTGAAGGCAACACTGCGGGGGGGGTCTCTAAGGGCACTGCAAAGCATTTGGAGGCTTCACCTCCCAGGACCTTAGTGGGGCCGCACAAGCTGTGCTTGGTCCTAAGCCCTTCCCAGCACCCCTGAGGGGGAGGCAGTGGGAAAATACTTTTGGAGCCAGATATTATCCCCCCGCTCCCAAAAATAATAATAACAAAAAAAGGCCCTGTTTGTGCCCAGGCTGTTGCAGAGATTGTGCCACACAACTCAGCAACACTGCCAAGCATGAGGCTGAGTGCAGGAGCGTGTGCCCAGGTGGGAGTGGGGCCGGGGACCACAGACATCACTGTTCCCCAGCATTGCTGTCACCGACAGGGAAGGAGCTGAGCAGCCTCTGTTGCCACACCCATCCCACTACAGCAGCCCCCTCTCCATGCTTTGAGATGGATCCCCCAACTGGGGTCCTCCCAGTCACTGGAGGGTGACCTTGTGGGCTGAAGCGCACAGCAAACATCGTAACGTGGAGATAAGGAGACGCCAGGAGCCTCCCGTGACATGTCATTAAGGACGGGCCACAGCTATCAGGTGTTTGCTAACGTAATAAAAATGGTGGCTCGGCCTCAAGCGTTGTCAAAGGAACCAGGAGGTATTTGCCCCTTCCAGGCCTAAACAACAACATCTGATAAGCAATCCACAGCATCAGGCTGCAAAGGGACAAGGTGGGGGGAAAAGGGACATCCCTCCAGCTTCCATCCCTGCCTGTAGGACCAGGAGCAGCCGGGCTCTGCCATGGAACGGGCTGCAGAGGAGCTGCTGGGGAATGGCAGCAGCTTTGCTTTGCAGAAGGATGTCTCTCCTCTTGCAAAGAGGGGGTTGCACACAGATTGTGGGCCCCAGATTTGGGGTTTCACGTGGGCTGTGCACCCCCACCAGCAGCACCCAGCCCTCGCCCAGTAAACCATGCTCGAAAAATTACAAAACCCTTGGGGATCCAAGGGACCCTCCCACCCTTTCTGTCCTCCGCAGAGCCCATCACTGCCAGGTATCCTCATGCCCAGCGTCGCTCACCTTACAATGACCCAAAGTGTGGGGGAGCCAAGGGATGGTCTCTGTTAGCCCCAACCAGCAACAGAAACTCAAGTCTCCAAAAATACGGAGTCATTTGAGCCATTAGGGGGGTGAGCAGCATTTACAGGGCCCCTGTGGCCATCCCTGCAGAACTTTATTTGCCCCTTGCTAATGAAATGGGTTACTACTGACAAAAAAACAATGTTCAAGGAGAAAGTCTTGCGGCTTGAGCTTTAACATCGAGCAGTTGGTAGGAAAAGAGGCTGCAGGGGGTGGGATGTTGTGCTGAGGGGGACGTAGCCCTGTGCAGGGGGACAGGGACCAGATCCTGCCCTCCACTTGCAGGACCAGCCCATGCTCATTTGCCAAGTACAGAGGGCTAACAGGGTGGGTGGGTGTCCTGCACCCAACCACCACAGCAGCCATAGGGGCCCAGCCCCATTTCCCACCTCCTGAGCCTCGAGGCCTCTTTCTGCTTTAATTAAAGTGCAGAAGCGTGATGGAGGGGGAAAATTGAGGGAGCCGCCATCACCCCAGGCAGCATCGGCGTCAAGGTAGGCTGATCGCGGCGCCCAGCCGGGCAGTGGAGATGGCTGGGTGCTTTCTCCCTGCCAGGGACATTTCCTGCGTGCCTAGAGCTCCTTTTGGGGAGCCCAGCATCAAAGGCTGCCCGTGGTGGGAGAGCACAATTAATCAGGGGGAGTTCGGGCTGAGCGCACACCAGATGGGCTGATAAAGTTGAACGGAGGAAATGGTGCTCCCGAGGAGCGCGGCCGTGCCTGACCACCTCCTGGGCCGCCATGTGCGGGCACAGATAAATGGTCACCCCGAGCACTACAAAGAGTGAGAGCCCAACCCAAGCCGGGAGCAGTGGCATTCCTCACCCCTTCCCAGACACCCCAACCCTCCCAGCAGCCCCTCGCTTGACTTCTCCCCTTTGCAACCTTCTTTCACCCCCCAGGCGGGGGGAGTCTCAGAGCAATCCCACGCTGTATTTACTCTGTGGTCATTGCAGACATTTTTTCCCTCTCCCCTGTCAAACCTCGGTAAGAAAGTTTATCTGAATGCAAGTTCAAGGCTCTCTCTTATTTATCTAGCGATCAATAAGGGCCACATATTTCCCACAGTCCCCAGAGCTGGCTTTTAGAAAGGAACTATTGTCTCAGAAGGCCTCGCACACCTGATCTGAACCAGGGTAAGTCCTGTCTTACACCAACACTGGCACCAGGAAGACGATAAAAGTTTATGGGCTGGGGAAGTCAGGCCACATCGGATCCTGGCTCCTCCACTTGACTCCAACCAGCATTGGTTCACTCCAGGCACAAAGGCAGAAGAGCCTGCTTGGTCCTGACCGTCTCAGCCCAATTTGAACCCCAGTAGGATGCTCCCAGGTTGATGAAATTGCCCCAAGCATGAGCATGACCCAGCTGACAGCACCGTGACAAATCCTTATTGTCCAGCACAGTAGCACCATCACCTAAATACCCATCATGCCATCTGCAAGCAGGTTTTTCAGAGCCCATGACGGGCTGGGACAGGGATTTCAGCGCCAAAGGGCTCATCCTCAGCTGCCCACACAGGTCCAACACAGGCAGCAGGATAGGGTCTCTCCCACACCCTTCTCCATCCCCATCTCCAGGGAAGAAACAGCCCACCCCTGCACACTCGTGGCCACGTCTGCCTGGCCATTACCTGCTTACTGGAAGACATATTGGTCAGCGTGCTGATGCTGCTGGTATCCGTCACCACCATCGCCGAGGGGAAGCGGGAGGTGTGGGAATACTGGGGAGGCTCCTGTTTGTGTGTGTACACTGCGGAGAGGAGAGACACAAGCAGCTGTCACAGAAAAGCCACCCATGGCCCTTGTGCTGGGGCAGAGCAGCCGAGCGCTGCGTTATGGCAGGTCATAGGGGTGCTGGGTGGGAACGAGCATCGCAGAGATAAAACAAGCCATGGAAAGCAACACCGCTTTCTCAGCCACCAGCTGGCCCAGGGCAATTGGTGGGGACTGAAGGGCTGTGGTTGCAGCAGATCAGCAGTTCCATAACCCCTTTTCCGTAAGGCCCAGTGCCGTGGCCAGGATGATGGATGAGCCCGAGGGGTGAATCCTGATCCATTCAGGGCACAGCAGGGAAGCATTTGCTATGCAGGGAGTGCAACAGGCCCAGCCACCTTCTTTGGCAAAGCACATGTTTTAGCAATAAGAATACAGAAGGAAAAATAAAGTAGGTACAAATCACAGGTGGAGGCTGCAGCCCACCCGCAGGGCAGCAGCAGAGCTGTATGGGAGATGCAGCGTGGCAGGTGGCACGGGGGAAGGACAGGATGGGGCAGGATGTGGCCACCTCATACCGCCGTGCATCCCGCTCCCAGCCCTGCACCAGCTGGTGCTGGCGGGAGAGAGGCGGCAGCCGAGGGCACGAGCTTGGGCAGGGGAGCACAGGAAGAGAGCACAAGCTTATTTTCCATCTGAACTCATTTTCTGGACCCTTCTTTTTCCAGCTACCACCTGGCCCCTTACTGTGCGAGTTCTGCAGCTGAGTCACAGTGGCCATAAAAGGCTGCTGCGTCATATGGCTGGGCGACTGCTGCATCAGCGGCTGCTGGTGCGGGCTGTGGAGCTGCTGGGAGAACTGGACGGGCTGTAGAGCTGCCAAGCTGCCAGCAACGCTGTTGATAACAGGTACACTCTGCGCCTGTGAGGTGTTCAGACCTGGGAAGAGGGAGAGAGCAGAATGGGGACGTCAGCACCAGCACGAGCACTCAGAATGTCCCCTTCCCCATTGCAGGAGAAGGGGGTCCAGGCAGGGTGTGGAGGCAAACTCAGGGCAGGCACTCACTCTGTGCGATGGCCATGACTCCCGAGAGCGGCGTCATGATGAGGTTCTGGGACTGCTGCGGGTTGTGGTGGGACAAGCTGTGGATGTTGGTCAGGGTGCTGACCGGGGGCAGCCCACCCCCTGAAACGGAGATCTGCCAAAGAGCAAGGCCAGAGAGCCACCATGAGAGACACAACCAGGGGGCTGCTCCCAGCCCCCTCCCCTGCCACCTGCCTTCTTCAGCAGGGAGATTGCATGGGGGGATCGGGAAAGGCCCCTCCTGAGGGGTGACTGGGATGCAGCCTCGCTGGGACACCTTCAGTTCAGTGCAAGCAGCTCCCACCACCCTGGGACTGCAGACCCCGGCTGGGATGCCTGAACCTCTTGTTAATAAATAGCAAAGCAGCAGCAGGGAAGGACTTTGCGGGCAAGGGCTTCCAGCTCCCACTGGAGCACGGCGTCGGAACACAGCACATCCCGAGCTTTTCCCACTCTGTCCCCCAAGCCTAAACTCCTGCCATCAGGGACAGCTCAGGACTCTCAACACTCATTAGCTTCACATAATCATGGTTGTAGGGGAAAGTTGGAAATAGAAAGAAGGGAAGGCAAAGAAAAAAGACAGAAAGGAGATAAAAAGGACCTCACAGTAACCATTCTAGTCACCACTTTTGCAGATGGGCAGAATACTGGTGAGATAAGGTGGGCATGCTCAGCCAGACCCACTTCCCAGGATTTAAGGATCAGACACACAAAGGCACTTGGAGTGTGCTAAAAAGACTAGAGCTGGTCCCCAGGCCAAACAGGGGGCTGAGTGTCTCATTTCTTTAACCGCTCCACATCCTCCTAATCCCTCTCGTTAGACTTCTTGCACTGAGCAACCTCCAACCAAATTCAGAGCCTTCCTTTCAGCTCTTCGTGTGACATGTCTGGACACTGGTCCAAGCACCCTGTTTATTTTGCACATGTGAGTTGGCGACAGCCTTGTTGCAACTGAAACAAATGCATCAATAAATTCCAAAGCCCAGTAGTGACTCATATTTCCTGATCTGGTATTTTCCACTTTCAAAGTTTCTTCAAGGCCAGATCACACCACACTTGGCTACATAAGTCAAACAGCTCATGGTGAGCACACACAGCTCACCTGGAGCCCTGGCGCATTTCAAAGGGGCTCAGATCCAAAGCACTTGCACCCAAAATAAATCCTCTGGAGACTGCATGACTGCAGACACTGGAGCCTTGGAGGAGACTCTTTGGCACCACCACAGCTAAGGCCAACATTGGAGCATGAGACAGTGAACCACTACAGCTTTCTGCAGCCTCCATAATGCTTCTCCCTGAAAAAAACAATTGCCTTCACATGCAGCAACTTCCTTGGCAGCTTTTGGTTTCATGTAGGGCACTAAAGGCACATGTTTACTTATTAGAAACTACAGCCTACAGCATATTTTTATTAAACCACTAGCAAGCACTAGCTAGTCCTGCTTAAAGATCAAAGATAAGCTGGCAGAGCCGCATGCTGCTGGGGACCAGAGCAGTCCCAAACCGTGCTGTGCAATACCTGTGCAGCAGGGATAATTCAGCAGAGCTTTTCCTGCTGCACACCTCTGCCTGCTGCACTTCACCAGGTTGCTTTTCCCAGCTTAATCCACTACATTTCCCTTTAGATTTCTCCTGTGCTGCCTGGCTGCTGTTGGCTCCCTCTGCCTCATCCAAGTGTCCCTCCCTGTCCTCTGGAAACTGGCCCCTCTGACAAAGCCCCTGCAAAAGCAGCTGGCAGGGAGAGTGCTGGCAGCCTCTGGCACTGAGCTCTGCATCACTTCGTCCTCATGGACCCCTGTCCCAGGCACTCGGTGCCTCTTACTGCTGCTGCCTTTATTCCTGACTCATTTTATGACTTCAAGGCTGAGGGTTATAAGGCTCAACACACACCTGGGAGATATGGGTGTGTTCAGGGTGGAGGGAGCAGGCTGGGAGGGTTAGGGTTTTGCTCTGGAATATCCTCCCTGCTTGATGGGGGATGCATGGATTTACAGGGTCAGAGTTTGAGCACGAGGGGCTGCACAGAGACCCTCGTGAAACAGAGAGCAGAGGAAAGAAGGGCAAAATTAAGCTGTGCCATAGCTGAGGGAGGAGACGCCAAGCCCCTCTGCAACCACACAGCTTTGTGAGGAGACCAACGTGACGGCTGAATAGGGCCAACCCTCTGAAAATGGAAGTGAAAACCCAGGAAGAGAAAGCTTGGCCCTGTCACCCAGTGCCATGTTTGACTTTCGCTTTCAGCAGGAAAACCCTCCTCCCAGAAAAGCAGCGGCCGCACGCAAACCTCTGCCAGCCTGCTCCAGGGAAGAGCTGTGCTTTCTTGTCCCATCCTGCCCATCCCCCTGTGCCCTCTCCTTGCCACACTCCTTCACTCTCCTCCAAAGGGCTTTGCACCAGCCAGGCACCCAAAAAAGAGCAGCCCAAGTGCCTGGGCATTGGAAACCCAGCCCAGTCCTGCATTTACAACTGCTTTTTTTCAATGGCAGCACCTGGTATGGGGAGGTGCTGGGCATCCAGCAGGGATGCCCATGTCCCCTCTCTGCTGCCTGGGACTGCTGGTGTTTGCAGCTCTGCCCAGTAAAGCCCTTGCAGCAGAGCCCCAAGCACGAGGGGCAGGGGATGGGGAGAGGCAGGAGCTCTAGAGCTGGAGGGGATCAGATGCCCTGGGTGATGCCCTGGGACGAGGAGGTTCCTGTTTGTCAGGAAAGCGCTTCCCTGGCAAAACTCCAAATTTAGGAGGGCTTAGGGGGGGGGAAAAAAAAAGAATGAGCATTTTATCAATACCCATGTCATTGGCAAGAGAAAACAGTGATCCACCCATCACCCATTCAATCTGCAAGGCATGCAATCAATAAACCTGGAGTGGGGCTCTGTCAGATCTGTGGACCCTGCTTGGAAAACACGCCGTTGCCCGTCAGGGAGCGCGGGGCCCAGGTACCACCTTTGAGGCGGGTGGCGAGGACAGTCGCGCGCCCGCGCTGCGGCCCCACAATGCCCCATTGTTCAGCGCGGGCCGCGTGTGAAACCCGGGGAAAGCGTGTTTGCTTTGCCCGCTGGGCCCTCTTATCTTATCAGCGCCGCCGCCACAATAGGCCAGGTGTACTCACCATTTTACCGTCGGGAGAGAGCAAACCGTGGCCGGGGTCCAAGCCGGCCGGGGAGACCTGCTGCAGGACCGCCTGGCTGGTGGTGACCATGGCACCGCTGCCGTGGTGGCTGATGGTCCCGGAGGATGCTGCCTCGCCGCTCGCCGCCTGGCTGTACCGGACCCCTGCAAAACATCACCGGGCTCTGGCATCACCCATAGGCACCCTGGTGTGGTGCCCTGGCTGTGCCAAGCCCCTCTGAAAGTGTCCCTAAAAAGGGGAACTGCCCAGTCCTCCCTCCTTCCTGAAGAGTGGGTGGCATGAAGATGCAAATGTGCAAGCTCTTAAATGACACCTTTGCACAATAAACAGAAGGGATGGCACTGCACAATGTGCCCCTTCCCAGCTTCTCCTCAATCCCATCTTCTGAAGGTCTAACAAGAAGTTTATGGTGAAGGATGCTCAATGCCCAGGGGGGATGCATCCCCCACACAGCCCTGATGCTGCTGCTCCTATAGAATCCCAACCTGGGCCAACAGCCTGTACGCACCCACCTGCATCCCTCATGCTTTAATATGCACAGTTGCACCTGTCATGCAAAGTCCTGCAATGTCCCTGCAGCTGTCAGGCACCAGCCTGGAGGCCTTGAGCTGTGGGCAGTGACTCTGCATCTTCCAGCTCTTCCATCTGCAAGGTTCAACCCACTCCTCACAGCCCCCAACCAAACCAGCGCCACCCAGATCTAAACAGCAATGGCTCTCAGTTGTTTCTGCATCCATTTCCCTCTTCAGCAAGTATATGATTAACAGATTACTGCAGGGACCAGACACACGCAATCCTCCAAATCAGACCACAGCCCTCCACTGCCAAGGAGGGAAATCTGGCTCGAGCATGGGTCTTCTGTACAAACATATTTAATTTGGCTAAAATGCCCCACACTGATAACCATATGATCAGCCATGTGTCATGGAAAGGCATCTACAGATCACAAATAATTAACTAAGGAAAATCCACAGGAAACAAAAGCGTCTTTTACAAGGCTGCCTTGACGACTACGGTGAAAACCCATTTATTACCAGAAGTCCGACACTGTGCTTGCGGCTGGGTTCACTGCACTGCCCTGGGATCAAGGCAGTGGATGGACAGACAGACAGCCCATTGCTCTCCTGGGAAACAAAACCACAGCGGCAAAGCCCACCCTCACAACTGAGACCACCAAGAGTATCGTCTGCCCCACCACCACACAGGGGCATTGGGGATGGCTCCCCAAAATCATCACCAGCTGGAGAGGTTCAGCTTGTAGAGGATGCCACTGGCTTCTTGCCCATCCTGGCACAGCACAGACACCTCCAGCTACGATACCCACACTGGTAAAAAGATCTTCCTCCTGGGATTCTGGGATCTCCTTCTCCCAAGTGCCTGAGGGGAATTGCTGATGCAGGCTGGCTCAGCAGAGGATGCTCTAAGGGCTACTCTAAAAACCTCTGAAACAAGGCAAAGGAAAGAAATAGTAACTGAGTCCAGGAGTTTTCCATAAGCTCCAAAAGCACCTGCCAAAGTGCAGACGGCAAGATGCACCCTCCACCAAAACCATGAGCAGTCACTCTAATCGCCTCCGAATTTTACCCATCAGCTGGTTAAACACATCCCACAGATAGGAATCTCCCCACGATGTCTGGTTCCTGATCATTTCCCAGCAAACTCCTTTTATCCCTGATAATAAAAGAATGTCCTCTGGCAGGTGGATATTTGCCGGTCCGAGTGGACGTCCCTGCCGTGAACAGGGTAAACATTACTCAACCAGGGCACTGTCACACACATTCTTCCCCGCGGTCCCAGCCTCGTGCAGAGTGTGCTTCAGCCACTGCCGGTCTGAGATCCTGCAGCGCTGGTTAAACAATGGGAGGGGAGATAAAATAAAGCCCTTTCTTCTGAGCATGATCTTAAAGATAGACAAGGAACACAGGCGGCTCCTATTGGAAAGAAAATCAGAGTTTCTGCTCAATCTTCAATCTCTTTTGGGTTCGGTGAAGCTTTCAGTAAGGTAAAAAAAAAAAATCATTTAATTCCCAAATCACTCTTTACCCCACTGAGGATGCTTGCAACTCATGAGCCAAGACACCCAGAGTTATGAAATTGTCTTTAAAAACATATGAGAGGTTAAAAGCAAGCTTCTCCCTGCAATTCCAAGGACAAGACTTTTATTGTTTGAGAAACAATAATCAGTGCTGAGATTTTCAGATAGTCTGGTGACCAAGATTTTGGTCTCTAGATAAAACTGCTGAAGACTCTGAGTCTTGATGAAGATTAACTATCACGAGGAGCACGAGGTCAGGCTCTGGGGACAGTGGTAATGGCTGGTGGCATTGCTGGGGCTCCCACAGAGGTAGGGGATGTGCTGGCAGGGGGTTCTGCATCCCCAGAGCCCTGAGCACCTGGGTCTGCCCAGAAACCGCTTGCTGGGGAGGGTAAAAGCCTTCTGCCACAGCCACCTTGCAGACCTTTAGCAAGCTACCAACTATCCTTGCTTGGGTTGTTCCCAGTTTTAGGATTGGATAGGTATTATTGTTATTTATACGCCCTCAGAGCTGGGTTGGATTTAAGCAGATTAGACAATTAATATTGGAAAGTAGCACAAGGCATTATTGCTGTTGCTCTTTTCCCTGCTATAATACACAGAGTTCCTCTATGACAGTGGGTACCTTTCCACCTGGCTCCCTGTTCCCAGTTAACTCATCAAGCTCCAGCCAGCCTAGCTTAAAGTGTATATCTAGGCAACAGCCACCTTCAGGTTTTTTCTCAGGCTGCCCCAAGTGCAAATTACTCCTCCCCAGCCACCTTGCCAGCCTCTGTTTTCCTGCTTTTGCGCTGTTACAGCAGCAGGTCCCCAGTCTGCACAGTACCGCAATCACAGAATCATGGAATGGTGTGGGTTGGAGAGGACCTTACAGCTCATTCAGGCACAATCCACCCTGCCATGGGACACCTTCCACTAGATCAGGTTGCTCAAAGACTCATCCAATCTGGTCTTGAACATCTTGGGATGCAGCATGGCGCTGCAAGGCAGTTAACTCATGCCCAGGCTTCCCACCAAACTCTCCTCAGCACGTTTGGCAATGCCCTGGGAGCCAGCTGTCCCCTGACAGCACAACCCCACAAGACCACCAGCTGGGGAGAATGCACAGGGATGGCTCCCACAGTTTGCATTGGGACATGAAGGTTTCCTCCCGGAGCAAGTGAGCAGGGGGCTCTGCAGCCCTGGGTTTATGAGCAGGGGCTCAGACAGCCACTGAAGCCTGACTTGACTGCTCTCCCGCCGCTCTCCTGCACCTCCGCAGCTGGAAGCAGCTCCCATACAAAGAGATTTATTCCTTCTCAGCCTCTCCCTGTGGCTGCCCAAGAGAAGAGCCTGGATGGGGATCACTGAGAATGGGCCTGGCCGTGGAACCTGCTCTTGTTAAGCCTTTTTTTTTTTTTTTTTACTGGAGCTACAGCCGTAATATAAAAGTCTGTTTATGGGACCTGGCTATTGTGTGGGCCCCGAGCTGCACAGCCCGTGAAATGTTTTACTGCTTTCCCGTGTTTCCAGACAAGCCGCGGGGTCTGGCTCCCGTAGCCTTAACCCCGTGTTTCAGCCGATGGGGATGGGTGGTGTGCCAGCCCCCAGCCCCACAGTGCCCAGGGCACAGAGGGTCCTATTCACCCACAGCTCTCTGCAGCCACCCCCAGCATCCCACAGCTTCTCAGAGGTACCAGACCCATTCCTCTGGCCCAGCTCTTAGGGTGGCAAGAGCAAGGGAGGTGGGTTAGGGCAGCAGTTGATATCTGTGCTGCTTTCATCTCTGGCTTGTGCCATTTTTTAGCAGCACACCAGTCTGGTGTCTTTAGCAGGCAAAAGCAATGAAGTGGCTTGGTTCTCCTCTGTTTTAAGTCATGTCAATATGATTAAACTGCACTTTTTTAAAAAACCCACTGTACTTCTAAATGTATTTCCCATACAGTAGGAGCCACTGCCATCGCAGAGCGCACCCCGACCTCCTCCAGCAGCAGCGTCTCAGGACCAGGCTATGTTTTTGGCTGGAATTTTGCAAACATCCTGCAAATCACTGGTGATGCCCAACCCCAAAACACACCCGGGCGCACTATGCGCCTGGTCACCGGTGACTCAGGCAGCAGCAGGGATTCAGCCTCTGCTCTGCCCAACCATGGGGATGCAGCCACTGGTGTGGACTGGGAGCCTGGCAGCAGGATGAGAAAGGCAAAGCACCAGTGTAGTTCTTGTGGCCTCGCTGCACTCGGCAATGCCGCACCTATTGGCATCACGGAAGCAGCTGGGTCAGTTATGGGACTGTTTCACCCTCTCGAACACGGGTCCAGGCAGTGCTGAGGGCAGCTCTGATTTTTGGGCTGCCACTCAAATTGTCCCTAAAGTGTTAATCTTGCTAAGTTACAGAGGTGCATAGTTTATATCCATTATAAACCTGTTTATGGGGAATGGACCCTCCCAATTCGCTGCTGTCATAAAGTCCTAATTACCCCCCATAAAACCGGGAAAAGCTCCTAACAGCACACTGTACCCACAGAGCCCCACAATGTGCCCAACAGTAAAATATTACAACCACTGGCACCGGGTCTGCAATCAGAACCAGCACATACTCCAAGGAAACAACGTGCAGGATCCAGATATAAAGCTGAGAACCTCTGGACCAAGGGTTTACTGACGGGCTCTTCTTTAATAAAAAGTTAAAACACTTAAAATACCCTTTAGGTTTAGGAAGAACCTCAGGGGTGGTACCCAGTTATTTTTATATTTATTATCTACACCTATAGAGATATCTAAATATATATATATAAATAAATATAAATAATGTACATTCTTATATATATGTATGTGATTGCTCTGATATAACTCTGCTCCTCTGGTATTTGCAGAGTAGGTACAGCTGCATGGATGGATGGAGGGATGGATGGACGGATGCCCTGACGATCTCTTGGGGTAGGATGCCCACCTCCGCAGGGCTGGAGGCAATACTGGGACCCCCAGCCGTGGGGATGGGGCTCTGTGGGGTCCGACGGGCGCCGGCCAGCCCTTTGTATGCAGGGCAGGAGGTGGGGGGCGGCTGGGGAGTGGGGCGGTGCGTCACCTAATCTCATCAATGCACTGATTGTCTTCGGGGCTCTTGAAGATAAAAATGGCATAAGCCAGAGTCTACAGCACCGAGATAAAGCCTCGAGTGACCTTCAAATCAAACAGGGAACCAAGATCGCTGATAATACCCAATAGGAAGGGAAAAGTCCAGAGTCTGAGAGAAGCCTCCTAGATAGATAGGCTTTAAGTATTTACCTCCAAATAGTTAAAAACTACGGCTTGAGGCTTGACAGATGGGTTCTCAAGAAGAGGCCATGAGGATGTTTGACTTTTACAGCTCTTATCCCTGCCCAGCCATCATAATGCCCTTTCGCAAGACCCTACTGATGTCCTGAGGAGCAGGAGATCCCTCTTTGTCTGCAGGCATGGGAGCAATTTTGCAGCTGCCCCATGCCGCCAGCCCCATCGTTTCCTGCCAGGGAACATCACGGGGGGACAGGGCCACATGGGGGTAGGACACGGGCAGTGTCCCAGCACCGTCATTAAGCTGTTAAGGCATTGAGCGCGCCAGACGCCGCCGCACACGGTGCAAGGGCAGTTCAGATCCCAGCATGGCCAGCCCAGGATGGGGTCATCCAGGCAGTGGGGCTGGCCACACCAGCACTGCCTCATGCCTTGCCAAGGGCATTACCTCAAATACCTCTTGGAGGAGTTTTTAGCAGTGATGGGCTCAGCAACGTTTCATGAGAAGCAAGCCTGCCAGATCTAGCTTAGTTCAAGTGACCCTGAAGCAGTCATGACTGGGCTCCATCCCTGCCCATAACTTCCAAACCAGCCCTAAAACCCCGTGGTGGCCCTCACCATGCCCACCTCCTCCTTCTCGGCGAGGCCAATGGATACAAGCACTGGCCACCAACAAATTCCCGCGGCCAAGCCCTCCTGACCCCTCCGGAGGGGCCCTTTGCCACTGCCGCAGCCATCACTCCTGGCCTGCTCAAAAGCCCCTCCGAATGGGCTGTCATCAGCCCTATAGCCACGGCCGGCTCCTGCTGGCCACTGCTCTGACGGGAAAAGAAAGGTTGGGGCTTAAAGGCCCTCCAGCCCCAAAATAAATGCCCGCGGTTACAGTAATTGCAGGCCCCTAATAGAAGAAAACAAAGGCTCTCGTGGGGTGCCTGCATGCGTGCTGGCAGGACGGGGGCACATCAAAGGCAGTGGGGTTCGTTCAAAGCCCCGGCTTAATTGTCAATTAAGCATGCACGGGGAGACAACGCCATGACAACGCGGGGCTGCATGCTGGTGGGGTATTGTAAAGCCCGCCGGCCGACACTGAAAACAGCTGATTTTGCTGACAATGTGCTTGTAGGGCACCTTGTAAGCAATCAGCCGGTGACAGGAGGGCAAATGTCCTCCCTGTCCCCGCCATTGTGCGGGGCATTCCTGGGGCAGGGTCACATTTTGGTCACAGCCGCTGGCCCTATGGGAAGGGTGGTATCCGGGAGCTGGGTCAGATGCTGCCTGGCCCTCACACGGGCTTTGTACATCCTGTGGGTACCACTTTGGGGCTGTCCTCATTTGGTGTCGTCCCAGTATCTGGTGTCCAGTCATGGACTGGCACCATTCCCTGCTCTCAGCCTCCTCTCTCCAGGCACCTTGCCCTTCCCGCAGGGACTCTCTGCCACATGGGTTTCTTTTAATTTGCCTTTGTAACGAGCTGGGTGTGTGTAACAAGCCAGGCAGGGTCATTTCCAAGAGGTGGCTGGTTTTAGCCTCCCTGTCCAGGCTGTGCTGGTGCCAGTGCCATGGCCGAGGGGGGATGCAAGGTGATAGGGGTACAGCCCTCATGCTGACCCCTCACCGCTAAGTGCGTGCTCCTGTTGGCTGCAAAGGTAGAGGGACAATGGGGATTGTTCTCTCAACAATGCCTCTTGCCCCACGCTGCTCCCCCAACCCTGATCACCCTCCCCAGGGTGCACAGCCCCCTCTGCAGCGACATTATCTCCTGCTTAAATCCCCCGGGAATTTTTGGTAGGTCTCTTTTCCCCCAGCCAGCTCTTGTCTATGCATATCAGGGCTGGACCATGGTGCGGAAAGGTGGAGGTTGCAGTGAGCTCTGCACCCCCGAGCAGCTTTCATCATCCACCTCCATCTGCTCTGCCACAGGGACAGTGCAGTCCCACACACTCTGTCCAGGCCAGCTCCAGCCCTACACCCATCCCTGGCCAGCTCCAGCCCTGCAGCAAGGCCAGGACACACTGCCACATCTTCCTACGGGCTTTGCAGCATTGCCTGTGCATCCCTGCTCCAAAACCAGTGCTCACCAGTGGGCTGTATCCCAAGACCCCAGCACAGATACATCAGGCACAGAGCAGGCTGTCCTGCCAGTCACAGCCCTCCCCTGCCCAGCCCTTCCTGCACCAGGACTCTGGTGAATTAAAACAACCAAGCAAATGCCAATTTGTCCTCAGCAGGACAGAAATCCATCCCCCACCATATGGCTTGTCCGGCCACAACACCGCAGAGACAGCACTTGCTCCTCTCCACACCCACCACCACCCCTCAAAGTGGTAGCAAGGAACAGGGTGACCATCTTCCCGCTGACAGCACATACACAGCCCCAAGGGCTCAGCACCCCTTTCCCTAGCAGAACAAGTAGCCAGCACTGCAACTGCTCCAACATCACTGCCCTCGGCGATGCTTACCTGGCATTTTGCTGGGGGGTGAGGCGCTGGGCTGGTTGTGGTGGGGGGAGCCGTGGGACAGCAGTAGGTTCATGCTGTGCGGGGGCTGACCCGAGCTGTAGGCATCCATGGCCAACTTCTGGCGGAAAGCCTCCTCCTTCCGCCGGTTGGCAAACCAGTTGTAGACGCGGACCTCCGTCACCAGGTTGGAGCCAAGCCCATGTGCCTTGGAGGGAGACACCCCTCGCTGCAGACACTCGGCCCTGCGTGTGCAAGGGGACACATTGGAACAAGGGTGCTGCTGGGGGGACCTCCACCAGCACCATTAGGCAGGGGGCTTCAGGACGATACCTGAATTTGGGGATGTTAAAGCCTGCTCTTTCCAGGTACATCCATGCTATAAAAGCCACCCCCCCTCCCTCTGACAATGCTGTAATGCTGCAGCATCTCTGCAGCATCCCTGTGGCATCCCTGTGGCATCCCTGCCCCAGTGTGGAGCTTGCTTGCTTGGCCCCAACTGCTGCCCAGATGGGCAAAACAAAGCAGAAAGAGGCCAAGCAGCTTAGCAGAGCCGCACCACAAGTTGGCTGCTGGAGCTGCAAGCCAGGAGTTTTTGAAAGATAGGCTGCAGTGCAGGCAAGGAGGTGACAGGCACCATGGGGCAACCAATACCTGTTGCATTCCTCCACCAGAGCCTCACGCTCCTCCTTGCTGGGGTTCTTTTGGCGGTCGTAGGCTTGGTACAAGATTTGCTGGGAGGCCGGCCCCCACTTGAATCGATTGCGACGCATCTTCTTGCTAGGGGTTTCGGAGCAGGCGTCGTCGAGCTGGGCAGCCCCCTGGTTCTGCTGATTGAACTCTGGAAAGAGAAACAGCAGCTGATCCTGACTGCTTTTGTCTGTCATATTTCCACAACCCTGGACTGTCTGGTTGAATTCTGAAAGAGAAAGGAGCAGACGTGAGCTGGCCTGTAGCCGCTGCTCGGAGTCACCATCCCGCGCAGTGGTGGCCCCCCATGTCCCCCTCCCGCAGCACCCTGAGCCCATGCCTCCACATGTTTCCCTCCAAGCATGGTGCACCCCAGTCCTGGCTCCCTGCCCACCTTGGGAAGTGGGCAGCCCAGGGAAGGGGCCAGCCTTGCGCGCTGGCGCAGGAGTTATTACCATCCCTCAGGGATGGTGTTTAATGGGGAAGCATGTGCAGGGCATGCATATTCATGGGCAGGGGCTCTGCCGGCATGCACTTGTTTCGGGAGGTTTTTTGCAAACTAGGAGCCAAGCAGGACAACTTCAAAGCCCCCTGAGAGGGTGCCTCTCTTTGCTTGCCCAGAGCTCCCCTCCGGCTCCCGCTCCGTCGCAGCGCGGTGGGACGCCAGCCCCGTGCCCAGGCAGGCAGGCAGACACCAGAGGTGACCTTCCCCAGCAGCCCGGCCCAGACCCAGTGCTTGTCACCACGGCAGTAAAGAGAGATTAATGGGAGAGTTTTATTATTCTCAGTTTTGCAGGGGAATTCTCCCTCTTTTTATAATGGCTTTCCCCCCTGTGACAAGGGGGAAATGCAGGGCAAGGCTGTAGCAGGCTCTGTTTGCTCTAACGTCTCAAGGTGTGTTTTCAAAGCAATGGTATTTGGTGCTAAACCCTTTTCTGCACTTCCCATCTGCTGGATATTACATCCTTTAGGAGGAGGGAGGCAGAGACCTTTTAAGGGGGGTATCAGTGCCCCAACTTATAGCCTGGCCGAAAACAGGGCTGCTTTGAGCAATACAGCACCAAGCCTGGGGCACTGGTGGGTGGTAGAGGTGCACAGAAGCAATGGTGTGTGTACTTGGTCAAAATCATCTGCATTTTAAGTAGCAGGGGCTGCCCGAGACCATGCTATAGATAGAAGGAATTTACAGGTTTTTTTATTTTTTCTCTCTTAACTTTTTTTGCAAGTAGTTGCAGAAAATGAGCAATCTTGAGAAACAGAGAGGAAAAAGGGGCAGAGGTGGAAAAGGCTTTTAACTGTGTGTAATCATTAATTGCTTTGCCAGCTTTAACAAATACAAATATACAGAAATTCAGCTGTGCGGATGGGCTTCAGGGAACTCATACAGTGCTACTGTGACCAAGAGGGGCTCACGTCCCTTTTTCCTGTGCCTTAAATTCATTTTACTCATAAAACTGGTTTAGAGAATATTCTGGGCAGCCCGGATTCAGGGGGGCTCTGCCAGGGAATAGGGCAGAGAACTGCTTCTCATTTGGCTCTGGACATGCTGGGTACCCTCAGGCAGACCCAGGATATGAGGACCCCATCTGCTCCCCGCCAGCCCCAGAAGGCGAGCGCTGGCGCCGGTACTTACGCCGGAGGATCTCCCGCTGCTTGCGGACGTACCACGTGTAGAGGGCAGCTCTCTTCTGTGTCTTCATGGGGGTGCCCTTGTTGAGGTGCTGGGAGAGGTGCGACTGGTTGAGGCCGGTGACGTCCACCACCTCCCGCTGCGGGATGTTGTGCTGCTGCATGTACCCCTTGATCATCTTCGCTGCCCGCCACGGGTCCTCGCTAAGGGGAGGGAAATGAAGGGTTAATCTCTCCTGGTGGGGGAAAAGCACCCAGCATTTGTTTCTTCCCATGATGGAAACCCGTGATTATTATTATTATCATCATCAATATCATCATCATTATTCTGAAACCAATTTCAGAAAGGCACAAGATCCCTTGATCGTACACCTTTCCCAAACTGCTACCCTGCACCCCCAGGTTCATCCACCAGGCTGTTCATCCAGGGAAGGAGAGGTAAAGAAACAGCAGTGTCCTGACCGGACACGTCTGGGTCTAGTTAATGCTGGTAAAGCAGCTCCAGATCCTTCAAGGAGAAATGCAGCCCATCCATTAATGGCTGCTGGTTTACATTCACTGCAACTTCTCCCTTTGAAGATACACTCACACAATGGGATATACAAACACAAACGTTCGGATATGGGAAGCCACTATGGATATTTCTCTGAAGAAAGAGAAATTCATAGTTTGGAGATGCTAAAGAAGCTTTTCCTGCCTCGCTTCCCAGCGCGGTACCCGCGCTTGCCACCGGTCGGCAAGGACCTCTGCACGGCCACTGAACACTACCCGCCACGCTTGCTACTTTATCTTCTCCCTTCTAGTCCTGCAGGGATAATTATCTAAAAATCTCAATATTCGTTTAAAAAAGACCCTATTCCCATACTCCCACAACAGCAATGCACACACGCGGACCTATATGCAAAAGGCTGAGAAGTGAAGGTCAAACCAAGCACGCAAGCCCAGGCAACTCCCTGACTGGAAAACTAAAACCCAACCTCCCTTCCAATAATTTTAAGTCATTCTCAAATATTTTTAAACACTTGAATTTGGCTTTTGCAAGATCCAGGCGTAAAATGAATCTTTCCTAAATCTGCATTACTTTGGTGTTCTTGGGGTAGCTGACACCAGTCTAGGGAATAAATAAAAGTACAGTCAAAAATCAAAATGCTGTCTGCACTTTTTAGCGTCAATGAAAGCATAACATGACAGCAGAGGAACAGGGTAATATGCCCACACTGTATTTGAGACCCCTGGGCTTATCCTGCACTACAGGAGGATGCTGGACGAAAAGGAAATGCTCTGATGCTGAAAAATCGGTGTGGAGCCTGAACCTGGTCACAGTCATGCACTCAAATAATGCAATACTCTAACACTGCACTTGGAATAACCGTCCGACTGCTTTCCCAATTCATTACTTATTTTGGATCCTTCAACTTGTCATGGGCAAAAAAAAAACCTCAACAAGTAGATTTCTTACTTTTTGTCCTGAATGCAGCGTGAAAACAAAGCTGGTTGGATCCAAAGCAAAAGTACCTGACCAGAGCCAGCCTGCTGACGGTGGCAGGGGTTTAGTCAGATTCTGGGAAGAAGGGCGCGGAGCCGTTCCAGAGATGTCCACACACCCAATCCTGCATCCTTTGGGCAGAGGAACCCCACTGTACATATGGTGTCCTCTACATGGCGGTGGTTGCATGGCACTGCAGACCTGTATATACGCACAGACACACACCGACTCCAGTTTTCCAACAGCCCAGACCCCCAACCAGTTTAAGCATGGTGCAAAGCTTGTTCCAGTCCCCAGACCGTGCTGCCAGGCCATCGGCTCAGCAGCTCCCTCAGCAAAGGTGGGTGCCGACAGCGGGCAAGGACACTTCTCTTCCAGTGAGGAAGCTGGTCGGCACCACGAGCCAGCAGGAACAGCCATGGCATAGTGGGTTTTGGGGCTCTGGAGTCTTCATCCTCCCCCAGGACAAGGTGGGAGCCAACAAGTACAATGTGAAGAAAATATCCTTCCACTGCAGCTCCTTTCTATATATTCCTTCCTAGTTGGGAAGGCGAAGCAGGACAAAGACCACCAGCCACCATGCCCGAGCTGAGGGGCTCACACACATCTTTGTCACTAGTGGTTTGTGTCACCTAACTGATCCTACTAATTACTGATTAATAATAAGTTAATGGAACAGAGCTCATTATAATTTCTAATAGCAGTTTGGTTCACAACTAAGCCAAGGGCGTCATTTTCCCAGAGATAAATCCTGAGCCGTGTAATAGAGCACACTTTGAAAACACCAAACGAGTAACTTGGGGCTTACAGATGTGATTTCTGAATTTAAATACTATTTGGCAGAGATTTAGGTGGAAAAAACATGTGAGAATTGGAAAAAAAAATCCAATGTTTTCCTTCATTTTATTATTTTAAGAAACGTTTCACATCAATATTTTCAGCATGTTTTACACTTACAGTTTCAAAACAATTTTTTGGATTTTAATTTCTCAGAAGTGATTTTTCTTTACAAATCAACTTGACCGTATTAAAAAGGGTTAAACAACCTGAAACCAAACCCAAACATTTTGTTTCATGTTAAACAAAATGTTTGGACTTAACCCAAAATGAAATCTTTGAGTGTTTGTTTGGCCTCTTTTTTTTTTCTTTTTTTTTTTGGTTAACCTAAAATGCCAGAGAGGAAAACCTTTTGATTCAACACAAGCTCATTTATTTTTGGTTCTGTCACCGAAATGAAAAAAATCCATTAATTGTCCAATCTTCACCAGGACTTTACATGTTAAAAAAAAAACAAACCCAACCCAGGAGAGCTTTGTAATACTTGAAAACCAGTCTAAAGCCCTGGCTCCGCGGTCCTTCTCCACCGAGATCAAGAAAAAGTGTTTTTTTCTCACACAAAATTAACCCAGATGAAGCCCGGCCGCCAGCGCTGACCAAGAAAGAGGCATTTCCCACCCCAGCCTCACACAGGCTGGGGCCAAAGCCCATCCTTCTCGCCAGGGATTCCCAGACCCTCTCACCCCCTTTGTCAGCCTTGAAACCAGGTAAATACACTCCACATCCTCGGAGAAATATGCCAAGAATTTATACAGATGGATTATAAACGCGGCTCCCTACAGAAATGATCTATCTAATCTACATCGCCCTGTGCACACAGGGAATCAGCACAGGGAGCTGTGCTGTGCCCGCCGCTCCCCACACCTCTCAGAGCAGCTTTGGGCCGTCTCCAGACGGATCCCCAAGTGCTGGTGGCTTCCCCGCGGTCCCCAGGCCCCTGGGATATGGGTGATCCTGGGATATTTTATTTTCCTGAGCAGGGTCTGGGTGGGTCGGGGCAAGGAGGGAGCTGTGGGGCGTCTCGCCCCGGAGCTGAGCTCGTTGTGCCGTTGGCACCCCTCTGGCCAGGCTCCACAAGAAACAGCGGTGCCAGCATCCGGACCAGCTTGCTCGCAGTGCGGCACTTGTCCCTCTCCCACCCACACCAACTAAAGCCGTTTGGGTGCCATGAACAGGCCCAAGGGAAGGCGCCACTTGCCGAGGCACTTCTTGCTGAGGGGCCGCAGCCAGGGCAAACCACAGCACCACGATGGGCAACTCCAGCATGTGCCCATGCCATAAGTGGGCAGCAAAGCCTCCCACACAGCCCCAAAAAAGAGAACCCTCAGGAACAGCCCCAAATCAAGCCAGTCCTGCAGTCAATACGCTGACGCCAGGGGAGTGGGAGCAGAGGGGGCTTGGCCCCCATGTGTGGCTGCAATAAATGGTTCCCAACTCCCCTACCTGGCTCCCTCTCCAAGTACAAAGGCCTCTCTTAGAGCAAACACGAGCTCTTTGCAAAGGCTCCTCAGGGACATGTGCCTGCTCTTGTTTGCACCAAAGGCAAACTTTGCACAGAAACACCTGTGGGACTGCAATGATGCCAGGGCTGAGCCTTCCTGGCACCCCCACTGCCACCCTCAGCACCCCTGGGGATAGATGCAGGAGCACAACGGGGGAACAGGGCACAGGAGCACCTGGAGCCGCAGGGCCTGGTGGTTGGGAACCCAGCAGAAAAGGCCTGTGATGACTTCTCACACACACACAGCCTCTTTAGCACCCCACGTACCCCAGCTGAGCCCCTTGGCAGACGCTGGTGCTACTGCCCAGGCCTGTCCCCAAAAGGCACTGCCTCCATCTGCCCTGGTGGTACTGGAGCGGGTGTGGAGCTGGGCGCCGTGCACACCAAACCGACCACAGCGATGTCCCCATCCCCAGATGGGCCCTGGCACGCTGTTAGGATGCAAGCCCCACACACTGGGCTGTTGGGGACAAGAGCTGGGGCTGACTGGGCAACACAGGCTGGCAGAGAGTCCAGGCACCAGGGACAGGATCAGCGCCGTGCTCCTAGTGCTGCTGCAGCACTAGGACAGGTATGAAAAGTGCAGTGCAAGGCATGGGGGTCACAGAGGTGCCCCTGCCCCACGCAGGGCTGTTCCTGCGGGGATCCTACATCAACATTGGGGGAGCAGCAATCACCCCGGCACCCCCTGCACGAGGTGCAAGCAGAGATGGGGCCGTGTGAGCCCTGATGGGTGGCACCACTGTGCCCTCCTGGGACCGGGGCTGCTCCACTGTGCCCCGATGGCCGGGATCAGCTCGGAGATTTCCCCCTAGACACCTCGCAGCCTTCGGGTTTTCCTCCTTCCCCGCTCCCCGTCCCATTTACAGCCCCAGCAATGAACAACCAGCCGCCGCGCTCGCCCTCGTCGCGGCCCTTTGTGTACCTTTCTGTTGATGATTTATAGAAATAAATTAATAACCCCCTGGGCTCCACGTGTTGCCGTTTATGTTTCATCTCCCGGCGCGGAGGGACGGGGCCGCTCCGAGCCCCCCGATATTCCCGGGATAGCAGCACCGACGGGGCGGGAGGAGGCGGCCGGGGGTCTTGGCCCCTCTCCCTGCCCGCTGCGGGCTCCAAGGGCCAGGGCGCCGGGACTGGACACCGGGCAGGACTCACCAGGCAGGGAACACCGGGACCGGACACCAGGACTAACTACGGGGCAGGCAGGGAAGCACCAGGATCCACCACCAGGACTAACCATGGGCCAGGCAGGGACCACCGGGATTGTATGGGACACGCCGGGGAGGGAGCATTTGGAGTAACCACGGGGAGCGCAGAGAGCAACGGATCGGACACCGGGCAGGAAGCACCGGGCAGGACTCCCGGGCAGAGAGCACCAGAAAGGGACCCCAAGGTGGGAATATCGAGCAGGCAACACCGGGAGTTACCACGGGGTGGGCAGGGACCACTGGGATCCACCACCGGGACTAACCACGCGGCAGGTAGGGAGCACCGGGACCCGCCACTGTAAGGACACACCGGTCGTGGAGCACTGGGCAGGGAACACCGGGATTCACCACCGGGACTAGCGATGTGGCAGGCAGGGAGCACCGGGAGAGACCCCGGGGCAGGGAACACCGCGACTAACCAGGGCGCAGGCAGGAAGAACCAGGACCGTCACTGTAGAGGACACACCGGGTATGGAGCACCGGGCGGGACACAGCGGGCTTGGAACACCGGACAGGGATCACCGGGACCAGCCACCAGGCCGGGAACACGGGACAGGGAACACAGGGACTAACCATGGGGTGGGCAGGTAGCACTGGGACCGGACACCAGGATTAACCACAGGGCAGGGAACACTGGGACCCGGCACCGGGCAGGGAGCACCGGGACCGGACAGCGGCAGTAATCACGGGGCAGGCAGGGTGCACCGGGACCCTCCATCAGTGGGACACACCGGCCAGGGAACATCGGCAAGGAACACCGGGATCCACCACTAGGAGTAACCACGGGGCAGCCATGGGGCAGCGGGCACACCCCGGGCGGGGTGCTGGGTGCCGTTCCCGTCCCTGTGCCGGTGCCGGCCCCCGCCGATACCTGATCATCCTGTCCACCTCCGCCCGCTGCTCCACCGCCTCCTCGGTGTTGAGCGCCTGCAGCTCACGCAGGATTTGCGGCGTGTCGAAGTCGTCGCCGTCCTCGGAGCCCTCGTCGCCGGACAGCTTGCCCTTGCTGTGCCCGTTGGCGAGCGGCGCGAAGGCGGCTTTGCCGTCGGGGCCGCCGCCGGGGGACAGCGGCAGGCTCTCCAGCTTGACGCCGAAGCCCGCGGCGGGCACCATGTCCTCCAGGGCTCGGATCAGCCCTTCCTTGGTGGCCCCGGAGCTGAGCAGGGCTCCCAGCAGCTCCCGTTGCAGGGCGCTCAGCTGGGACACCATGGTCCCGCTCGCCTCCCGCCCTCCGCGCGGCCGCTGCCGCTCCGCCCCGGCCCGGGCCGCCCTCTAACGAGCCATGACCGCCTCCATTAGGCAATATAGCTTATGCAAATCAGCGCCGGCCTCCCCTCCGGCCGCCGCCCGGGCCCCCGCCCTGACCGCCCGCGCGGGGACGGACTTTGCCCGCGGAGCCGCGGGAGGAGCGGCGGCACCGGACGGGGCGGGCGGGACGTGGGGCCGCGGCTGCCGTCAGGGGGAATGGCCGAGGGTCCAGGGCCACAGCAGCACCGGGATGGGGTGTGCTCTCCTCTGGTAGCAGCGACATCGCCTGCCCCGACTGCTCCGGGGGGCTACGGGTGCTCCTCTGCCTGAACCCTCGGGGATGGGGTTAGCAATGGGCACCCCTCTGCCCGCACCCCCAGGGATGGGGAGGTGCTCCCCTCTCCAGCATCACAGACAGTCCCGAAGCAGCAACGGGCACCCCTCTGCCTGCACCCCCAGGGATGTGGATGCACCTACCCCTCTGCTCACATCCCTGGGGATAGGGATATGCTCTCCCCTCTCCAGCATCACAGGCATCCCTCATCCCAACATCCCCGGGACAGCAATTGGCACCCCTCTGCCCACACCCTCGGGGACGGGGACAAGCTCTCCCCTCCACCACCACCACCATCGTCCACCTCAACAGCCCCAGGGTAGCAACGGGAACCCCTCTGCCTGCACCCCTGGGAATAGGAACGTGTTCTTCATTCCAGCATCACAGGCATCCCCCATCCTGACAGCCCCAGCTGGGCAACGGGCACACTTCTGCCTGGACCCTCAGGGATGGGGATGCACGCACCCCTCTGCCCTCATCCCTGAGGACAGGGACATGCTCTCTCCTCTCCACTATCACCAGCATCACCTGCCCCAACAATCCCAGAACAGCAATGGTCACACCTCTGCCCACACCCTCAGGCATGAGGACACTGTTCCCTCCAGCATCACTCTGACAGCCCTGGAGTGGCAACAGGCACCCTTTTGTCCGCATCCCTCTTCCCGCACCCCGCAGTCCCGTGCTGGAAAGGGACGAAGGTGAGACAACTCCCCCCAGGCCCCACAGAGGAATTTTCTCCCTTCAGCATCCCCCACTGCGCTGTGTCCCACTGCCTGAGCCCCCAGCACAGAGCAGGTGAGGGTCCAGGTACCAGGAGAGCACCCCCAAGCCAGGGGTTTCCAGTAGGAGTCTTGGTCACACTGTGGGATGGCTTTGAGGACAGGCTCAGCATGGGCTCACCACGATTTTACGTGCATGCCATGGAAGGACTCTTAGCAAGTTGGCAAAGGGGACCCTGCAGGAACAGGTGTGCTTAGGGGACACAAAGCCCCCACTGAAACTTGTCAGCTGTTAAAGATGGGAGCCAGGAAACAAGGCTGGAAGTGGCAGAAGAGATCCAAGCTGGGCTCTGGGATCTGATTGCGAACTGCTTTTCCTGATACGGTAAATGCACTGAGTTCCCCCCAAAATGAACAAATTCACTTAAATGAATACAAGAAAGGCACCACCACACTTGTAGCACAATGTGGAGGGGCCTGGGACCCTGCAGAGGAAGGCAGGGACAGTGTCTGAAACCTCCAGTCATCACCCTCGCAGTCTCCCAAAGTACTTTTAGATTGGTAGCCCAGTTCCTTGCCACTTATGGCTGGCACACGGACACCAGCCCTGGCAGCGGATGATAGCTTTAAATGCAGCATATCCAGCCCAGATTTGTATTTTTACAGAGTACCAAGAGTTGTAGCTACCTGCCCATCTCAAAAGCCCCCAGAAAATCCTGTCATCCACCTGCACCCCTGGCAGAGCCTGAGTGCTTTGCAGCACAGCCTTGGAGCCCCATTGGAGCCCAGCTGTGAGTCTCTGCCACCACTGGCCATGGATCTCTCTCCCAGCAAAACGCTCTGAGGAGCTGGCAGCACTTCCAGCAGAGCAAGGCAGAGAGAAGAGAAAAGCCTCACAGCCCACAGCCTACAGGAGTGAGCATATTGGGAGCTGCACAGGTTCAACATGCTGATGTGGAATCAGTTTAAACTGAGCAGCCAGGTGTTCCTGCCCATGACAGGGGGGTGGAACTAGATTATCTTCAAGGTCCCTTCCAACACAAACCATTCTATGATTCTATGATTTAAACGGCTCCTGCTCTGTGGAGCTGCTCTTGTGCCCTTGGAGCCCCCCCTGCCCTTCAGGGGATGGGGTGCAGCGCCACAGCCAGGGACAGGAGAGTTGTGGGTGAGGGTATCCCTAGGAGAGCAAGAAATTCTCTGTGTGCTTGGGAGACAGTGTAAAGGCTGTGCAGGGTTTTTCATGGGCTCATGGCATGCTGAGTACAACCTATAGAAGACAGTATGAAAAGCCCCCCAAATTCTCCGTCCAGCTCCCAGCCTGGAGCCTCCAGCCCAGTCAAGAATCTTCCCCTGGCTCTGCTCCTGCATGGGGGCTGCACAGCTGGGAAGGTGAAGGCCCCTTTGCACCCATCCTGCACCAGGTGAGCCCTCACTCTGCTGTGCCTGCAGTGAGTCAGGGGGCTGCGAGGGTCCCAGGCTCTGCTGTGCCTGGCGCCAGCAGGTTGATCCTCTCATAATGCCAGCCCTGCTCAGGTCAGCTCCAAGGGGTTCAGCACCCAAACAGATACATCTCCCCATGTCTGTAGGCTGCAGGGACCAGGGTGCTGGCTGAGTGTCCCACCCGTGAGGGAGATTGAGCAGTACATGCTTGCCGGGTCCCTCGCACTCATAGGTGCTCTCATCCTTCACTCCATGGTGGGTATCTGACCACCCTAAAGCTCCCCGGATCCCAGGTGCTGGGTGAGATGCCAGACCACCCACCTGCCTTAGGGATCTGGGGACCACACAGAGCTCCTGCTAACCCTGAGCAACAACTTGCTCCTACCAGGACATAGGCTTACACCAAATGTGCCCCAGGCTGTCCTTCCACAGCTGCCCCTTTGCAGGCTCCTGCTCAGGGCAGAGCTTGGGGGATGCTCCACAGGTGCCAGGGCTGCGCAAGATCCAGGCTGAGTGCCCAGACCCCCCGGCATGGGCTGTGCTCGCCTGCAGATAACCCCCACCCTGCCGCTGGCCTGGGAACAGCCTGGCTCTTGCTCCGAGAAGGTCCCCTGTCCCTTTCAAGTGGGTTGGTGAGCTTTGACTTGGTCTTTGCACGGGCTTCATGGCATCGCATGATAATAATGTTCTCTCACAGTGAGTGACCTGGACCTTGTCCTGTTTCCACACATTTGGAGCCACCTGGCTAATGAAGTGGATATCGTTTTCTGGTCCATCTCTCTCACCCTAGTGCTCTTCCCCCTTCCTCCACGCCAGGCTCCTCTGAGTAGTGTCAGGAGCCTCACTGCAATCGGCCTTTTCCCATCGTTGTCCGGCACAGCTCATTAATTCCTCTCAGCAGAAGAGCGTGGTCATTACAGCTCAGGGGGCCAATGGGTGCCCCACAGGGCTGGGAGCACATAGTTTCCCAGCCAGGGAAGGCATCAGCCTGGTGTGAGCATCCACCCGAGCTTTCACCAGGAGGTGACTGTAGCTGAGAACACAGGACAGCTGCACAGAGTGGGATTTTTTTAAGCTGGACGTGCTCTGCTCTTCCCCCAGCCCTCTGAAGCCACCTGGTTTGCAGTCAGCCCATGTGTGTTGCAGGAGGATCTGGGTGCCTGGTACTGACCACGACCTCCCATAGCTGGAGGCAGCCGCGCCTCCTGCTCCCCCATCACTCACAGAACCAAAGAAGCTCCCCAATAGCAGACTAGAAGCCCATCACACCACAAGGGAATAATAATCCTGGTGTGATTTCCTTGGCCAGGCAATCCCTTGCCTGCAGCCACAAACTCTTCCATCACCCATGGAGGAACTACAGGTAGCCAGCCCCGTGGGGTCATGCACGAGCAAGGCTGCGGCATGGCAGACTTTGCTCCTGGCACCGTGCAGCTGCATCTCAGGCAGAGGAAGCCTTAGGGCAGGCAGGGCACCCTGCCAGGACACCCCAAGTCCCCATCGGGGCAGCCTCACGCCCACCACCACACCAGGCAATATGGGGATGGAGAAGCGAAGGGAGCTGGGGACCAGTGGGGATTTCTCCCGCGAGCCACCACAGTGGGCAAGCTGGGCACAGCGCTGTGACTCACGCGGCGCCGGGGGATTTCTGCCACGGACACGCTTACGCAGTTTGTATATGCCTCTCATTTTTTCCTTACAGTTTCATTTAACGCCTGAGCGCGTGCAGACACACCGCCTCTGACCTCGTGGGCAGTGGGCAAGAGAGTTCCCACCAAAACAGGGCCATTAAATCCCCATCGCTGATATTTTTTCTCCTCTGCCCCCACTTGCGCCGAGATTTTCGCATTCCCTGCCTGCCTCCGCCTCCCCCACACTGAGGTGACGTAATGTTTTGAAGCCTTCTCCCATCCCCACCTTTATTAAATATGACCTGCCGTTGATCCCCGTGTGGGGCGAAGGGAAGCTGTGGTTTTGGGAGGGATCAGACATGAAAGGGAGAGCTGCCCGCCCTGCGTGGGGCTCGCTCTGCAGGGCTACAGGGAGCCCTCAGGTCCTGGTCACCCCAATATTTGCGGCCTTCCCACATTGCAGAAGTGGTGGGGACAGTGGTGTTGACGCCACTTTCATCCTCCAAGGGTGACCAGAATGCTGGCACTTTGGTTTGGGATGTCAATGCTCTCACTCTTTGTCTTCTCACTCCCAGATGATGGAAAGAGACAGGCTCTCCTCCTGCAGAGCTCCCATCCCCATCCCCAAGCCCAGTTGCTGGCCATAGCCATGAGCTGTCACCCATGGTCCCCAGCACAGAGACACCCACTGGGCACCAACATCCCATGGACAGCCTCATCACCAGCTCTGCCACACATCCCGCTCAGTAAGAGGGCAAGGGCTCCCAGGGAAGGGATATGCTGTAGGACAAGGCAGGCTCTTCTTCCACCCATGTGCTCCCAGCTCCGAGCAAATCCTGTGCAAATCTGGCTTTTGCAGGCAGCTGGAATGAGCCCGGCTGCTGCAGGGAGAGATGCTCCCAGGCTGCTTCAAAGGCACCAAATTTCTACCTGTCTGGTTTCTGCCATGGCCTTGTCTCACCCAACAGGAGCTCTTGGGCAGGGCTGGGGCACCACGTGCTTTTGCTGGCAGTGCTTCTCCCAGCCTGCAGCTCCCAGCCTTTCAGCAGAGCAACAGCGCTGGGGATGCAATGGGAAACCTCTCCATGTTGTCCTTCCAGCTGCAGGATCCATTGCCCTGGTCCCATCACCCAGACCCAGACGGGAACTCAGCTGTTGTGGTACCAGCCGGCACACCAAGCCCTAGGATGGAGGGGAGACAAGGCAGAAGCCAGGGATGGCACAGCAGTAGGGACAGGAGTTCTGCTGCCACCAGAGGCTTGCTGGGAGCTGCTGGGATGGGGCGAAGGGGTGGGTAGGAGGACACCGGCAGCGGCGTTTGTCTGTCACTCCGATAATTAATGCTTCTCCCTTACACTTTGCAAATAACTTGCGACTCTCTTTGTCTGGTGATAAATGGCTCCTTTGAAGTTCTGCTTTCTCAAAAGCAAAGCAAAGAAACACTTTCATAATCCAGTTTCACCTCCTGTCCTTTGCGGAGGCTCTGCTGTTCGGGGCGGGGGGGGCGGGGGGGGAGCACAGGGGTTTGGTGGCCCCTCGCTCCCAGGTGGGACCCCTCTGGGTCTCTCTGTCAGGGGGACAGGCAGTTAGGGCTCCATGTGTTCCCATGGCCATGGTATCGTGCCCTTCTGCGCTGGTGGCCTGACCACCACATCCCCTCCCTGGCAGCACGTTCCCAACTTTCTCTGGGATCCCTTCAAAACCCCAGATCTCCCATTTTCAGAGCCTGGGGGCTTCTTTTGACCTCCCAAGTCTTGAGCTGGAGCCGAACGCCACAGCTGAGCAACTGTGGGGGAGCAGAGTCCCACTGTGTGGAGCATTTGGGGGTAGGGAGATGCGAACGTGACCCAGCACCCACCATGAGCCACACGCGTGTCCCCCTGCGGCTCCCAGCCCACACTTGGGTTCTGCTTCACTGCCACAGCAAAACAAGTTCTGCTGGGCTATAAAAAGGCCCTGGAAGCGGGGCAGGCTGGGAGCTGCGCAGCCGGAATCCATGCCAGAGCTCTTGCAGGTTGTCACCAGCTTACGTGTCAGGGCAAACAATGCTATCTGCCCAGGAATCGCGGCACAAAGAACACCACAACAGCAGCCCAAACCCCAAACACAGGGTCACGGGGCAGAGCCCGCCAGCCAGCGGCTCCCCAAGAGGAGCTGGGCTGCTCCATGCATTCCATGCATGGCTGTGCCAACAGTGGAGCGTGGCACCAGCACAGCACAGCTTCTCCCACTGCCCAAGCCCCTGGCTCAAGGGGTGCCCTGCAGGGAGGCAGAGGCAGCCTTGCTAGCGCCATCTCCCCACGCGGAATTGGCATTTTGCAGATGCCATTCTGCTTTACCAAGCAGCTGTGCGTTCTCTGTCTATTTATTAATTTTAAGACCAAGAGGAAGGGAAGTGGGCTGGAACCAGGACAGGAGGTGGGGTTGTTTTCTGGGAAAACAAAAGCAGTGTGGCAGTGTGCTCCAGTCCCCAGAGTTGCTCGGAGCTGGAGGAGCTCCCCACTGACTTGCCCTGGTGTCTCATGATGAGGGTGATGAGGCACTGGCACAGGTTGCCTGGGGAAGTTGTGTCTGCCCCATCCCTGGGGGAATTCAAGGCCAGGTTGGATGGGGCACTCTGATCCACTGGGAGGTGTCCCTGCCCATGGCAGGGGGGTTGGAACTGGATGATCTTTGAGGTCCCTTCCAACCCAAGCCATTCTATGATTCTATGACCATGTGTTCCATCCCGGGGCGGGGCTTCAATGTGAGCTCCAGATGTACCACAGGGCCCAGATACCCCAATCCCAACCCTGGCCAACCCTGCCGTCCTGTGTCTCACCCTGTTGTTATGGGTGCCCACCTGTGCATCGTTTGCCCCTTTGTGCGAGGACAGTGGTGCTGATCGTGCACTGGGCCAAGGGGGTCACCACAGGTGGCTCCCTGGGTAGAAGGTGAGAGCTGCCACAACGGAAAAAGAAAACTGAGCCCAACTCCCCGCAGGCAGATGCAGGTGTGGGTGTCACTGGGAATGGGATTTTGGAGGGAAGCAAAGTCCACTGGGGATTTGCAAATGGCTTCGCACCTGCAGGAAGGGCCCCTCTGTGGGAACGGCCACGCTGGCCAAGCACAGCCAGCCCCTGTGCAGGAGGAACCCCCACCTCAAATGTATTTCTCCACTGGGTGCCCTCCTGGGGAGGGTCCAGCCCCAGCCCGCAACGGGGTCTGTTCTGGGACATGGGGGGAGCCAGGAGGGCAAAAATCAAAAGCAAATTGCAGGAGTCAATGGTGCGGAGCCACGGGCGGCCTCAGCGGCTGCCGTGTGACTTTGATTCCCCTATCATAACCCCGAATTAAAAATTCAAGCAATTACTTGCATGGCTTCCCTCCGATTAGGCTGGGCCTCGTGTTCATTAATGCGGGCGCACAGAGAAAAGCCATTAAAGCAGGTGGTGGGGACGGTTTCGCTGAGAACAGTTCCGCTCCAGGAAGGAGCCGGGCGAAAGCCGAATTTCACACATCCCAGAGGCCGCCCAAGCACAGCCAGTCCTGCCGAGGCCCTGAAAGCCACCTTTGTCTGCCCCACTGGTCCCCAGGGCAGGTGTCAGCGGTCCCTCGGGACAGGCGGCATGTAGAAGGCCATCACAGGCTGGTCCTTCAGCCCAGTGATGGCAGCATTGAGGGGACGAGACTGACCCCTGAGTAACCAAAATGTTTTCGGCAGCACCAAGCCTGTTGTGCCCCCCAAAGTATTTACCCAGCCCAACCCTGCCGGGTGCGCAGGATCAGGCGGCCGCATGCAGAGCAGCAGGAACGTTGCTGTTGTTGAATGAAGCTTTTCATGCAAGCCCATTGCAGCCCTCTGCAGACTGGGCCAATGCTTGAGCAAGATACGGCAAGTTTTCCACCCCGCAAGCCTGGTTTTATGAGGGAATTTCAAGTTTCACATAGTTTTCCCTGCCCTTGCAGGGCAAATGTTTTTTCTCCCGCCTCCCTGGGAGCGGGTGCTGGGTGTGCTGGTCACCTCCTCACTGGCTTCTGGTCCCCCACAGCCTAAGGAGGACTCATGCCCATCCTCTGGCCCCCCTGCCCTTGTGGAAACCCCCCACCTTCTAGCAGCCACCCATGCCAGCGCACCAAGGTTGCTCATGCTTCACCACTGGGCCATCAAGGAAATCTGCTGGACTGAAAAAATACCAGCATGTCTAGACCGAAATACCAGTCTGGGCTCCTGGGGAGCAGAAGGACCCCCCAGGGCAATGCGGGCTCACTTTCCCCTGGGGCGGGCCCAGGGAGAAGCAAGCCTAGGGATGTCCTCTCTCCACAGGTCTCGCCAAGACCCTTTATATTCTCTGTCCTCGTCCCCACTGGGCACTGCCCGTGCCTAGGGTACCTCATGTTTTCTTCTGCTCTCCTTCCCCCATTGCCTCCACTTTCCTGCTCTGATCCTTCCCAAAATGGGCTTTCAGCCCTGGGCAAGAGCATCACCTTGGAGCAAAGGTTGCTCCAACAGCCAGGTTGGACCCACTGGAGGGGCTTGGGCTGTGCCAAAAGCCCCCTCACCAGCCATCGCCTCCTCCGTGCGGGCACTGCCGGGGGCCATCCATCAGTGTGACCCCAGAGCCGCCCCGAGGAGGAGTAGCAGGAGGTTGCAGAGGGGAGAAAAGGAAAACAGACAGGATAAAAATCACCGAATTAGGAGGTCCTAGGGAGGGACGGCCTGCAAGATAGCATGGAGCCATTTTTTATGGGAGAGACAGCAGGCATGAACTGAGGATCAGCCTCTTCCCTCTGACCCCGCCACTGGAAGTCACCCCTGCCATCACCACCCCATTGCTCATGGACCCATGCGCCGTTACTGCCACCACAGCCCCAGCGCCACCGCGCTCCACGCCGCTGCTGCCAACTCCATCACCCCGGTCCCACGGAGGGGCGGCTGAAATCCCCCTTCCCCTCGCTCGGGGAGGTGGGCAGCGGCGAGGCCACGCCCAAGCTGCCGCTGCACGGAGGCAAGGGGCAGCATCCCGGCATCCCGGCGGCGCTGCCAGCAGAGCTGGGGCGATAAGGATCGGCCCCACCCGTGCCGTGCGCCGCGAGAAGAACGGTTCGGTTTATTACACGGAGGAACACGCCTGCGCCCTTTTGCATCGCGCTGCTGGCGGGCAGCTCCTGCCGTGCGCTAGGGGTACTGGGGGGAACCCACAGCGGGTGCGCGGGCACGCGGCATCCGTGGTCTACAAAGGGGGGACGCTATCATTTCTATCCATCCTGGAGCGGGAGCCCCATGACCCCCGTGCACCCTGCAAGGGGCCCCCGCCCCGCTCCCGCGCGGGGCCGCGGCGCCACCTGGTGGCCCTGCGGGAGGGGGGGGTCAGCGCGAGAGCCCGGCCCCTGCCCCGGGCGCGCTGGGATGCTGCGAGGGCAGCGCCGCCGCGGACAGGGGAATGCTTGTCTTTGCTCCGAGTGCGGGCAGAGACAGGTCGGGGGGGTGGGGGGGGTGGGAGCGAAACAGAAGGAAAACGCCGAGCTCGTGAAGGCAAGAGATGTGTGAGAGCCCCCCCTCAGCCTCTGCCAGCTGGGTCTGCGCCCACCGGAGAGGAGCTCTATCCAGCAAAAATGAGCAAAATCTACCATTTCAGTTCCCCAAGACATCCCCGTCCACTGATGGGCACATTGGTGCCAAGCGAGACCATGCAGCCTCCTGGGCATCACTGATGCAGATAACGCAATTCAATAAGAAGAGCTTCCAACATGAGTTCCAACCTGAGCTTTGAACTCACTGGGTTGCTCCACACTGGGTTCTGTAGGGCAGAGCCCATCACCACAGGCAGCCTCAGGGAAATCCATGGGGCTGCAGGTGGGCACAGCCCAGGGAAACATTCCCTGCAGGACTCAGCTGCAGGCGACATCCCAGTGCTGGGATGGGACAGGCCGGGCACTAAAGCCCTTTTGTTTTCCCCCACCCAGTGACCCCTCGCAGAAGAAGGAGCAGATTGTCTTTCAAACAGAGCCGATGTGGAGCTTAAATGTCCCTTGCCACCTTGGCTATAAATCATCCTGCATGTGATAAGGTAATTACCTTCTCCTTGAAACTATTCATAGGAAAAACTATAAAGCGCCTGGCTTGTAAACACAACAATAAAGAGGCAGGACAATAAAACCTTGGCCGGGGTGGGGAAGGTGCTGCCTTTTGCTGGCCCCAAGCACCTCATGCTTCACCAGTCCCCATCCGCTCTCTTCCTCAGCCTTAGCCTTTCAAAGCACTCAGACCCTGAGTCCAGTCCTGTTCAGTATCTTTATCAACAATCTGGACAAAGGGATTGAGTGCACCCTTAGCGAGTTCACAGATGACACTAAGGTGGGTGGAAGTATTGATCTGCTTGAAGGAAGGAAGGCTCTGCAGAGGGATCTGGACAGCCAGGATTGATGGGCTGAGACCAACGCGATGAGGTTCAACAAGAACAAGTGCTGAGTCCTGCACTTGGGACACAACCCCAAGCAGCGTTCCAGGCTTGGGGAAGAATGGCTGGAGAGCTGCCTGGAGGAGAAGGACCTGGGGGTGTTGTTTGACAGCGGCTGAACATGAGCCAGCAGTGTGCCCAAGTGGCTAAGAAGGCCAATGGCATCTTGGCTGTATCAGAAACAGTGTGGCCAGCAGGAGCAGGGAAGTGATTGTGCTCCTGCACTCAGCACTGGTGAGGCTGCACCTCAAGTACTGGATTCAGTTTTGGGCCCCTCACTACAAGAAGAACATTGAGGTGCTGGAGTGTGTCCAGAGAAGAGCAAAAAGGCTCATGAAGGGGCTGGAGAACAAGTCTTACAAGGAGCAGCTGAGGGAACCAGGGTTGTTTATCTTGGAGAAGAGACTGAAAGGAGACCTCATGGCTGTCTACAACAACCTGAAAGGAAGTTGTGGCGAGGTGTTTGTCTCTTCTCCCAAATGACAAGTGATAGGAGGAGAGGAAATTGCTGCAAGCTGCATCAGAGGAGGTTCAGACTAAACATTAGGAAAAATTTCTTCACCAAAAAGGTTGTCAGACACTGGCAGAGGCTGCCTAGGGAGGTGGTTGAGTCACCATCCCTGGAGGTGTTTAAAAGACTGGTAGATGAGTTTCTGAAGGACATGATTTAGTAAATGGACAGGTACAGTTGGACTCAATGATCTCGGAGGTCTTTTCCAATGAGATGATTCTATGACATGCCTGAGCATATGTGAGATGTTGGGAAAGTTGCTCCTGCTGCAGGCTGTCACAGAGGGAGAAGTCTCATCCAGCAAAAAAAAACCACTCCATCACTCTTGAAGAGGTTTCGGGTCCTCGCACTGCTTGAGGATGGAAAAACAAAGCAAATGTTGTATCCCAAAGAGCTTTTACAACAGCCAGGGCTTGCACTGAGCTCTGATTAAACATCCACCCAGAGGTTAGGACAGCAGGCACTCAGCTCTCAAAGCACTCACAGACCGGTTCATTCCTGGATGCACGGAGTTGTCCCCAGCAACGTTGGAGAGCTCAGTCCTCCACCGCTATCAGTGCGGTAAGCACACAGCAAACAGAGGGCAAGTCACAGCATCAGGAAGGAATGAGAGAAGGGGACAGAACTTCAGAAGCAGAAACAAACCCATGAGCAGTTTATAATCTCACAGCAGCCCCAGGCGTAGCACTGCTTGAAGAGTCAAACCTCCAGCCTCAGAGCACCTACTTTGAATTTTTTGGCTTAGGCAAGACAGTGCCATCCCCTGGAAACAAGGAATTCTGAGGATGAGCAAAGGCAGCAGGAAGGCGCAGGCCAGGTGTTCAACACCAGGAATGCAGACAGATAAAGGCAAAGTGTGTTTGCTTCAAGCTGTTATTCAAATATTGGCATATTTGGGTTTATTGCAGGAACACAAAAGTGACAACATTTGCAGTGCTCAGAAAAACAAAATTCTTCCAGATCCCTCCTTAAAAAACATGATTTTGGAATACAGCAGCAATAGTAACAAAACACTTTCAGATAAGCTAAAAGCCTTGTAAGTTTACAAGTCTTATGAGGAGCGGCTGAGGGAAGTGAAGTTGTTTAGCCTGGAGAAGAGGAGACTGAGGGGTGACCTCATTGCTCTTGAAAGGAGGTTGTAGCAAGGTGGGTGCTGGTCTCTTTTCACAAGAAACGAGTGATAGTATGAGAGGAAATGGCCTCAAGTCACACCAGGGGAGGTTTAGATTGGATATTAGTAAAAATTTCTTTACTGAAAGATTGGCACAGTATGTCCAGGGCAGTGGTGGAGTCTCCATTCCTGGAGGCATTCAGAATGCGTGGAGATGTGGCGCTTCGGGACATGGTTCAGTAGGCACGGTGGTGTTGGGTTGATGGTTGGACTGGATGATCTTAGAGGTCTTTTCCAACCTCAATGATTCTATGACTCAGAGTATAGGCTGGTTTTATAAAACATACAAAGGCGGCAAAGGCGTTTGCTTTCCAGGTGGTGACACTTTACAAACAAAACCAACTGAGGGCAACGTCAGAGTTCACTAAACATAAAAATAAAAAAATAAATATGAAGTCCTACAGATCTTTTCCTCAGGCATTATGCATTTTTTTTAATAGTTTGAAATAAATTGTTTAATACCAGCAACAGGAAACTTCTCCTGTGGACTCCCTGTGTAAGTGAAAGCAGCATGTTTCTTCCCTGTGCCCAGTCAGAAGTGTAAGCTATCAGTCACTGAAACACGTGCTTCTTTCTAAGCCTCTGTTAATTCCGTGGCATTGGCATGGTTCGTCAAGACATCTTCCAGATAACCAGACACTCTCACCCTGGCTTTGCCCTCCAGCTGTTTCTCTATCCCACTGAGATGTTTGATAGCACCTTTTAATGCTCTCTCCCTCTCACAAAAGTTTACGTGTGTTCCCGCTTCATTTTCTTCAATTCCCGATTTCAGATATTGCAAGAAGTAGAATTTGATTGCATCCCTGTTTTCTGCTATGGTTTCCCAAATGGCTGGCAGGTCTGTGCTCTTTGCCAGACTTAACAAATGAAGCAGAGCCTGGCAGATCTGTGTCCTGAGGCTGGCACTGTACTTGAATTCCAGAAAGTCCTCAGTGTCTTCACTCTTCTGCAAGGCCACCACCAAGGCACTCCAGATTTGGCGGAACTGCTCAGTGGAGCCGTAGCATTCCCTCTTGCTAGGGATGGAGAGGGCCATGGCTGATTTGATTCGGACTTTAAAATTCTTGCAGGACTTCACTACTGAGGAAAGAGCACTATATGCTTGAGTGGTCCAAGGAGTCTCTCCTAAAAAAAAAAAAAAGACACAAACGCCCTTTTCAATCAGTCAAAATATACAGAACTGTAATTGTAACTCCTAAATATTTAATGGCTTATATTTACTGTATTTAATGAGAAAACCAGGGGTTACGAAATGAAAAATTAACTTTTTTTACTAATCTCAAGTTTTGTAAGAGGAAAAGTGACATTTTGCATCTATTCACAGCTATAATCCCATCCTCAGGCTCTTTTCTAACATGACAGATGCAACTGAATATGGCACAGTTATCCCTGTATTAGCATTTGCAGGATCTGAGCCTGTTTCACTGACAGGAGTTCTGAGCAAGCTACGACAGCAAGATGCAGCTCAGTTTGCTTATTCCCCTCTTCCCCAGTACATGTGTAACAGGGATCTTCTTACCAAAACCACAACCTGCTGTGCCAATCCAAAGCCAGAGGGACAAGTTACTCACCGAGTGGCAAGGCAGGGTTCTTAAATACATTCCCCAGCGCGTAACAAGCATTCCAGCGCACTTTCATTGTGGCCTCACTCTGAACAGTGGAAATAAGGGCCTGAAGAGATTCCTCAATTGCTTCCCTGAACCTTGGGTTTGCTATGTGGCAGGGCTGAAGGAAATGAAGCACATTCCCAAGGGCTCGGACCGCATTGCTCTTTACCTGGAACACACAGACACAAAAACAACTCCAGCTTTCAGCTTATAGGCATAGGTCTTGTTAAGCCTGCTACAAAATCATGCTCAGAGACAACACAGAGCCCATCTGGAATCAGACTGGTATCTTATCAGATAATAACTTCCCAAACATCACCAGAAAGATCATTTCCTGCAAATGGTCACCCTGGAAAAAAAAAAACAAACACAAAACCAAAAACCTCATGCAAAACCCACCCTGCACTGTGGATAAGTGCAATCAAACACCCTGCAGGACAAACAATATGGGGGAAACCTCCAAACACCAGCCCTCGAGAAAGGATGATGAGCTGCAGCTCCCTGTCCACTGGGGCAAAATGTCCCAAAGTAATGCGTGTCTTTTATCCTTCTTTTTAAATAAAAATACAAGAGTTAACTACACTATGGTAACTCCACCCTCCTCCCCCTCAGTCATACCTTGTCTCTGTCCTTCGATGCTTCAGTCGCAGACCGCAACATTTTCAACAGCAGGAGATCAGAAAATTCCTCTTGAAAGCTTTGTCCCATCGTTTCCCTAGCACAAGAATCACACTGTGAAAGGCCAGCTCAGATGATCCATCCCCAAAGGTGTGATACAATCCTTTATAAAAGGCGTATGAACAACCTTCACTCTTTAGAAGGCTAATATGTAAGGCAGACCTTACTACATGTGACCACTATGTTTATTAATTTAAAACCAAACTATCAATGCAAGAAAACCAGTTAGCAATGCATTAAGTCTGTAATAAAAAACAGAGGGCAATGAATTGCTCAGAGGTGATTCCGTAGCAGGAATATATGATAACTATTTCTCCTGTTAAAAACGTAACGGTAGGTTAGACTTCCATCAGTCTTTGACTTCAGGAAGTGTTAAATATTTATTAATTTTACTTGTGTTATGTTGAAAGTAAAGTAACCAGGAAACATGCAATTACACAAACAATATACAAGTAACAAAAATTGAAGAGTAAACTTGGAATATACTCCAGAACTAATGATTAGAAAGACCCAAAGCCAAGCAGTTTAGTAGAACTCAATCCTAGATGGATATGGGATACTTATAATACAGCGTCACGCGCTGGTAGATACATGAGTAGAAGACTGGTTAAAAAGAAGCATCCAATCCGAATTTGGGCTTTTTTGATACTAAGTAAATCAGTACCCTCTGTTTGATCTTATGGGAATACAGGCAGAGAGAGAAGTTCCACAGGCTAAGGCGTGCTTACGTACATGTTGATGATCAGAGTGTCTGTAAGATTGCCCAGGGACCAAGCTGCTTTGGCACGGACGTTTGGAGACTTGTCGTGGAGGGAATCCAGAATAGCATTTGCTGTGTCTGCCACAAACATCACATCCTATAACAGTGAAAATGGCTGCAAAGTTAGAAAGGTTTAAAAACCCAACTGATTTCCTTAGAAACATAAACGCTCTGGCCTTCCAAGGGAAAAATGACACCAGCACAGAGACCTGCTCTATTAACACACTCTTCTTTTTTTAGGGGACAATTTTTAATGTGTGTATAGTGCTCTCTGTACAGCCTTGTTTGATCTTTAATTAACATCTAAGCCTGTATGCTGGCCAAGTTCACCACTCTTGGGTAGCTGCTGCTCAAAGCTTTCAATGCATTATTTAATTCCATTGGTACTTTAGTTACTTTGGATTTTACCCTAATTACCTGGACTGTCAATCTTACACCCATCAAATCCCACTTTTCAGGAAGTACTTGCTTCTCCAAACTCCCTGTTAAGCTGCCTAATCTTGTTTTCTGTAGCGCATTACATTTCATTTTCATCCCCTTGCTTATGGTAAAGCATTTTCTTTCAAAATATTTTGGACTGAAATCTCAACATCAGCTAATGCATACGTTTTTTATTACAATCATCCATTTAAGGCCACACTGGAAAAAACTAGAGTATTCCAGTTCAGCCAAGCTAAGAAAATGTGGGTTTTTTTGTGGAAACAAACCAGCATTTTTCTCTAAATAAGCTTCACTACTTAGTCTTAAGCAAGCCTTCACATTAAAAACTTGTTGAAATCTATAGAGTGCTCTACAGCTGTTCCTTTCTTCCCAGCTTTACCTCATCTCTTCTAGCTCCTTTGTACCACCCTAGCCTTTCCCATTTCTGTCCCTGGAAGCTTGGGGAAGATCCTGGCCATCCTTCCTTTGCTCTCTCTTTTGATGCACTCTGACTTCTGTTTCATCTCAAACTGCACTGGTTCTGTTCACCACACAGAAGGCAGGAGCGGGTCTGGAGACAGGAAAGAAAAGCTATATACATACTAAAGACCAAAAGCAAGAAGGCAGGCCAATTAATTCCAAAAGAATTCACGTCCCACATCTTAGAGTTCATCAAATTCGTTATAAAATGGCTCAAAATAAGAACAAAGGGCCAGTTCTGACCTGCCGAAGGCAAGAGAAGAGGATGTAGACTCCAAGTGCACGTGCGGCAGCAGCTTTTACGAGGGGGTTCTCACTGTGGTTCAGGCCGAGCAGCAAAGTCACACACAGTATCTGCTGGTCGTTCTGCAATGATGAGCAACCATGGCAATGGAGAGAAACTGGAAAGATCTCTGTCCCACAAAGACAACTGACAAACACTCTGAAAGACCCTAAGATGTGGAATCTATAGAAGCCAGCAGTCAGAGCATACTCTTTTCTTTAAAGTAAACTGATTGGATGCCACGCAGGAAACAGGAATGCTTCCAGCAAATATGATCTTGTTCTTGTTAGATAAGACTAGAAAGAAAACCAAAATATCAGCTATCATCCAAATGCAGAAGGCATGGCCCATCAGAGGTAAACCAGACTGGATCACTTGCTTTTTCCTTTCTTACTTCACTCTTTCCCCTTCGTTAACAAGGACAGTCAGGCACTTTAAGTTCATCCTGGACAGATTGTCAGTTTACCAACCCATGACAAAAATCTTTGTTTCATCAGAGCAAAGGGTCAGAGTAGGCACTTACTTGACCCCACGTGGCCACAGGGACAAGAGTGTCCGGGATCAAAGTACAGAAGGATGAAGTACACGCTGTACTTGGAGAAACTGGACAGAGAATTCCAGAGATACTGCTGTACTAGCAATTCTTGGACAAATGAGATCTGGCAGAGTACTCCCCATCAAGAAGGGCACAGTGACATAAAAGGAGCTGCACAATGCAGCGGTGATACACTGCCAAGGCTTTCAAGTTTAAAAGCATATTTCATGTTGCAAAAGGAGAGCAAGGCCAACACATTTGTTTTCTTCTGCCAGGGCAATCATGGCAGTTTAATGTTTTAAAAGCCAGCCAAAAGAAAAAACATGCATGCAAATTGGTGAACAACATCAGTCCATGGCTCAGATATCTCTTCCAACACTTAAAAAGCAAAATACCAACCCTTCAACCCTCTCTCATGCAATGAAATTCTTGCCCTCCATCTCTCATGCATCGTCACCAAGGCTGAGTATTCATGGCAGGGCCAAACAGTTTCCATGACCCACATTTCAGTTGTTCTGACAGACTAATAACTGCCAACGTAGGTTTTTTTTACAGTCTTCAATAGTCACAACTTGTTTGGAATATTAAAAAAAAAGAAAAAAATCTGGAATATTCCTCTACCCTCTCCTTATAAAAGGCTTCACACTGGTGCAATCTGGTAGACAAGCACAAAGCCTCAATAGGTAAAAATGCCCCACTTACAGGAGTGTTCTCTTACCTGCAGACTGCTGAAAGCTTCTGGCAAGATAGAGGACAGGGCATCACAGGCGCTTGTCTGGAGAGTTGCGTGGGAAGAGTTCTGAAGAGTGCCAGGTAAAGGGCCATTTAACATCATGGTCCAGAAAGTCACAACCTACAGAGGAAGTAACCAGGTTTACTTATATAAACTCAGCAATTATGCCTGAATTCTACAACAGATTGTCTTTTTCTATAATCATCTTTAAGGTCTACTCACAGCAGGTGGCATCATCACACGTGAAAGTGACTACAACTGTTTGGAAGCTAAAATACTTAGCATTCTGAAACATTTTAAAGACAATTTAGTACTGCTTTTAAGTACTTCTTCACTGAGTTTGTTTCTTTCTCAAGGCCACACACACTCAAATTAGAATGCATTAGATCGAGTTATGATCCCATTCCTGAATCCACACAGCTGGGTATTTTCATTTGCCTGAAAATTTACATTCATATCAAAGAACAGGAACCTGGTGCTACTGGACACATTTTCTATCTTGTAGGGTCATTGGTGACTGGCTCCAAATTTATGCCAAAGAAATTTTTAAACTTGCTTTCTGTTCACACACCTCTGTTACTACTAGAACACCATTTCCTCGGCTTCCACAACCTTATCCAAACAGTTTCAAACAATAAATTTTTCTGAAATCATATATATTATAGTTTTGGCCACTCCCTCTGCACTCGTGAGCAGCAAGAACATGTAGGCTGGCTCTTGTAACAATGCAAATTCACCAAAACTCTAAAAGGGTACATCCAGGTTTTATGCAGCAATAATGACACATGCAAAATTTGCACTATTCTTCCAGCTTTCTGACTTACAGCAGGCAGGAAGAGGAAGGATGAGGAAAGGCAGAGAGGCACTGTTAACCTCACATAAAAGGAAAAAAGAAACACAACACATCTATCTACAGACAAAACCAGATATCAAAATAATGCAGGAAGTCTACAAAAATTGTACATGTCAGCACCTATAAGGGTACTGAGACCCTTTCTGCTTTCCTGAAATTGATTTATCTGTATCCACACTAGTAACTTCTTGAACTCAAGAGTTCAAGAATGGAATGTCAGGGGGAGCCCACACACTTACCATGCTGACTGGTACTCTCTGATCAGGGGGCACGGTGGAATCGGGTTTGTATTGCTGTAGCACACCTGTGCCCAGCTCCTCCAGAAGCTGCAAGGAAACAAAAGCAACCAGGTTCTTACCATGGATGACTCAAATACCATGGAACTATAGCAACCTCTATCTAGGACTGTACTTACTTACACGAGGAAGAAAAACAAAAGATTGAGTATTGTTTTGGACTCTATTCTGTCCCTGCTAGTGAAGAAATTGGAGGAAAAGCCTTTCTTCTGGAAGAAGACTGGAAGGAGAAGATGCATTTCTCCAAATGTCAGGGTACTGCATTTCCCAAAAGAGCTACACAGCAGGCACCAGCACTTTACAGAGGGCTACATCAAACACATAAGGGTGCTCTGAATATTCATCACTACTCATCTGTCTTTGCAAAGCACACTAATAGATAAAATGGACTTGCTAAAACAATGTTCCATGTTTCCTCATGCTCTTACTTTGGCTCCATGAAGCTGAATGGATGGATCCATTTCTTCCATGCATCTGCAAGCCACTTCTCCAAGTTCTAGGAAATTGCTTTGAGCCATAGAGAAATAACCTTTTACAAGAAGGGCCAACACCTAAAAACAAACAGAGAAATTCCATTCAGTGTTCTTTCCTCCTATTAAACCAAAATACCCCAAACACACACAGAGTGGATGATAATTGGCTAATCAACACTGGGACCAAGCTCTGATGTAACAGATACACCTTGCACCACAACTTCTAGAACACTACAGCTAATTAGAAACCTCCTTGTTCCATTATCTGGTTCAAAAAAAGGGCCATAAGAGCACTATCAGGTAGCAACACAATTAATTATTTACTGCCAGTGAGGTCTCCTGTAGCTAAAAAACTAAGCAAGAGTGCCTGTAAGAGCAACATATTCTGTATCTCCTGTAATACTGCTGCTGCATTCTGTGAAGCTGGATTTAACAAATATTCATTGTTCTAGACACAGAGCAAGACTGCTTGGGATGCACATTACAAATCCTTATAATTTTCTGTGGTTATACGAAGACAAACAAGGCCAAGTCTCAACATTTACTCCTTTAGTTGTACTAGCATCACGCCATAGCTCCTTGCAGACTGTTCTTGGACTGCAAGGTTCTTCCACGCTGTTTCCTAGCAAAATTTTAGTGTATGGAGGTGTTTAAATGGAGAAGACTCAGAGCCTTCATCAGATGCCAGCAAACATAAAGAAGTAATATTTAAAAATAATGAAGGTAACAAAAAAATCACAGACAGATGAACTTGCTGCTGCAGATTTACTATGGGACAGTTATTCTGTGGCTACAGGTATGGAATCAAAACACTGCTGCTCTTCCAGCCACAGCAGCTCAGACATTCTGCGCTAACAATTGCTTTAGCCTAAATCTCACTGAAAGAGCTAAGAGCAAAGGCAGCCCACGACTGAGGCTTGGCTGATGTTAGGCAATTTGATATTGTACCAAGCAGTTCATTTTACAAGCTGCTGTTCATCCCCACCTGTAAGGCTTCCAGTCGAAGGGGACACGGTTCATAAACGCTGGAAAACGCTGGGAAGTTAGCATCACTGTCAGAACAGGAATCCTCTCTGGGCAGAACACTGATGGAAACGCAGAGACGGAGAAGCCAGCATGGTTCTGAAGATGTACATCCTGCTGGATTATCTGGAGGCTCCCCTTCTGAGGGGACTGTTTTTCTCCACTGCTGAGAAGCATTAGAACGGTGAGGGGTTGTGCTGCCACTGTTGTTTTGCCCTGAAGAATTGGGCTGTTGCAAAAGTAACTGCACCTCTGGTAACGGTGCTTGGACAGATACTATGGCCCCTAATAACGTGAGACTAGAAACACGAACGTTAACATCTGCAAGAAAGAACAGGGCAGGGGAAGAAAAAGCCAGTCTGTTAGCATCCCACCAACACGTCAGCATCCTTTTTCAGCAGGATTCAGACAAGACACATCATAACATATGATTCAATAGCAATAAATATGTTTATGAAGCATGGAAGGTGGAAAAATCCACAATTATTTTGTAACAGCCAATGCTGAATGTAAGATACAGCATACACCAAGAGGCTCCAGCCAAACAGAATGCAAACCTTTATGATAAATGTATGGCTTTATCTGGTTCCAAACTCTTGTCAGCAACCCAGGTTTTAAACGGCTGTATGGTGCATTTGAAACCAAGTTTGCAAGGCACTGAAACACACAAAAGAACATACAAGGACCTATGGTTACAATGTCAGCCTGGCCTCCAACAGATTTGTTTTTACATTTGCAATTCAGGTCATTTGGACAGCTAATTATATGAAGGCACCTGAAAACAAATGTCCCTATTATCTGCTGTTTGAAAACTGGTTACAAACTTGGCTCCTAAGAACACGCATTTAACTACTGTGACCTGGTACAAAGACCAAGGAATTTCAGTAGCCCATGGGAAGCTTCTTTTGCTAATTTGGATTGCAGTTTTAAAGCCAACGTGAGTCTTTAGAATCGTTCTGTAGTTTCATTCAGCTCTAAAAAGACTACATGAAAGAAATACAGAAACAAGAGAATTGTGCTGTAAAGAAAAGAAACCCTAGGACTCTGTAGGAAGACTCAGTCAATGAAGCCTTATGAGATGACAATGGTCTATTTGCCCCCACTACCTTAATCCTCAACAGCTACAATCATTTCTGTGCAATCTTCCTTCAAGACTTAGTCTAGAGAACAATATCATCTGTTAGGCAGCATTTGAAACATAGTACAGTTACCTTGACTATTTGTGTCAGTGTTTGAGAAGAGGACTCTGCCACCAGGGCAAGCAGCAGGCAGCGGTGCAGCTCCCGGATGCTAGAAGCAATAGTTACAGAGAAAGGAGTAAAAGCTCTCTTGTGATCATTAGCATCTTCAGCAACAGAAAGAAACTGCTTAGAACCTTCCAGGATGGCTGAGAGAACTTGCAGAGCACAAGCACGGGTCTGAAATGATAAAACATTTCTGTTACCCACTTTTAACACCTCCTTTGAGCTGACAGAGAATTTTTAAATTTGAGTCTCTTTCTCCAGCAAGAGAAAATTCAAGTCCAACTATCTTTTCTCATAACTTTAACCAGCATACAACCAATCTGTAGTTTCCTTAACCAACACATCCTCTTATTTCTTGTGGCACAGTGACCAAACAACACAGTAAAGTATTAATGAAGGCCAGAGAAGACAACTGAAATAGAAAACTACAAGTTTTTTCTACTCAGAAGTGCCTCACCTTTGGAGAAGGGTCCTTTAAAGCAATAGTCATCAAGGACACTGACTGGGGGCTGCCAATACCAGGTGCATCAGGAACAAATGCTGACCAGTAGCCATAAAGAACTCTTTTTTCCATTGATTTTATAGCAGAGAGGAAACAGGCTAGAGCCCCCTGACGAACATTGGCTTGATAAGATCTTAAAAACAAACAAAAGGATTCATGAAATAGCAGCAGTGAAAAGTTATGGACTTCACATCTTTCACTTGCATTAGTGGCTATCTAATTATCAAGGTCTCTTCCAACCCAGATAATTCCATGATCTGTGAGAAGAAATCTTTTAGACCAAGAATAAGAATGGAAAGAACAAATTTACTTTCAAACCAATATGAATTACTGCCTTCCAATTTTCTTGTATTAACACATTAATGAAAAGGGAAAGCATTTTCCTCAACAGTTTTGATTAAGAACAAAGTGCTAGGATCCTGTGGAAGGGCAAGAGCCTGTACACATGGAAAATCTGTGCCAGATCTACAGGAATAATAGGTATGCTTTAACATGATACATAAGCCTAAACTGCTAGGAACGACAGTAGTCTCTGCTACCATGCTTTATGTTTACATGAGCAACAATCACCTCGTTTTGCTCTGTATTCCACCTTCGGCATCAGAATACTCTGACTCACTGCTGCTGACTCTTTTCCATCCAGCACAATGTGAAGATAAGTGATCCTTCCCCGCAGGCGCGTACGCAACGTCTGATGCACGAGCCCGAGGATCCGAACAAGGACTGTTCTGCACATCCCCCAGATGTAATTTCAGCATGTCTGCTCCAAGGACTGATTCATTTCCTGCATCACCCACATCTTCTCTTCCTTCTTCCCCAAACTCTCCCTTCTTTTGTTTCCCTTTAGACTTTTTCCTTCGGTTCTGTTTTAAGATGAAAAATAGACTTTTTTTGATCTTTTAAAATAATGTCTAGGTGTGCAACCATTTTATAGTTGTAAATCCAAAGGAAAAAGGTCTCATCTGAAAACAAAACTAATTGCTAATCCAGAAGAGCAGAGTTTATTATAATATATCATGCCCTGTCTGTAGTACGTCATCATCAAATTGTAAAAGTTTCTAAATGAGTTTTTAGATGAGATTTAGTTTAACCAAGAGTTATCACGTCTATTTAGCACCTTCCAATGCAACAATACTGCGCATAAATGCAATTGTCTGCATGTGCAATACTGTACATACATAAACCATCATTTCTTTAGTATTGGAGAGTTTGCAAACCCTGCTTATTGATGGCAAAGGAACATCAGTACAGTAATTCATTAGTGTAAGTAGTTTATATCTGAATAGCCTCAAAAATTAAGTTTTGGCCTCTTCATCAGTAAAGCAAAAGATTTGCAAGAAAACCTTTCGTTAAAAATCATATTTCACACAAAATCATAAAGAAGAGGAACAGTAAATACTTCTGCTGTTCTTTAAGATTTACAGTAGGTATTTAACACCTGAAAAGAAATGAGTCAACATGACGAAACTTTATTTTCTCTAATGTTTTTCAGATAATCAGTAATCCAAAATGTCTACAGGGTTAAAAAATAACCTGTAGAAAGACTGAGCAGAGTAGATGGGAGAGGGGGGAGGAAATCAGTCTCTAAATGAACTTGACTTCCCTAAGAAAGGGCCAAAGGATTGTGCAAGCGTTAAGAGAGCAAATGTAACTTATAAAATAAAAAGCTTTGGATAGTCCACAGGCACCAACTCCATGTCTGCAGGCCAAGAATTCTTGGCTATAGATGAGTAACTGATGCACATAGCTTAACTCAGGAAAACCAGTCTTTGCAGAGCTGTTTGTTCTCGTCATCTGAGTCTACAAAGCAATTTTACTCAGTGCAGAGATTTTTAATCAATACCTTTAAAGCAAAGAATGTGAAATGTATCACATCCTCAGAACACAAAGAGCCCTTTAGCCTCTAATACCACAGCAGGTAACATGCAACCACAACAAACACACACACACACCATGAGCACGCAGTGCAATCAGTATAATTTCAGCTTACCCCTGTCTGCTTAAAGGCAGCTGGTTCTGATTGTTCCTGCTTGACGGGCGACCTTTTATCATATTGAGGTAATGGAGCTGGGTACAAGGCTGCAGGCATTTCTATGCTCAGTCCTGGCAGTCCATGAAACATACATTTCTACAACAGCAACAAAAATGTTAGCATTTTTGCCCTTCCTCATGCACAGATATTTACTGCTTATTTACTCAGGTGTTCATCAATTTTCAGCTGGGCTGTGATCGCTCCCCCCAAGTCTTGCCTCTCCCCTTGCAATATCTGAAATTCAACTGTCTCTAGAAGGATTTTAAGTAGGTCCAAAAAAATGAGCCTCCCATCTTTCTCTCACATTCTTTTGTGGGACATGAAGTTAAGATGCTTCGAGAGAAACTCAATGTCTTTTTTTGTTGTATCTCACACTATACTGCTCTCGCACTGAGGCTTCTCTGTTCCCTCTTTCTCATCTACCACAGTTTCCCACTGAACAAGCAGCTGGAACATGCACCTTTCAGTGTCTTCCTCTTTCTCAAGGTGCATTTAAGTATTTACCTTTAATACTGCAAGAAGAGATCCAATTTGGTCAGTTTGCATTAGTTTCATCTTCCCACCATTTAGGAGCGACTGGATACCTTTCAGTGCATTTTGCAGTAACTGAAAACCAAAACACAGAATTAGTTACTTTTCCTTCCCAAAACATTGAAAGGTTCACATCTTTCAAATGACCTTCAGACAATTATGGTTTTGCTCAATTTAATTACTGGGACAGTTACTTATGTTTATTAAAAAAAATAAAGACGATTTAAGCAAAATCTTAGTTGACAATGTTCCAAATTTCATAATATTCCAAATACCAGTATTCCAGCAGCCCAATCTCCTAATTAAGAGTATTCTAGACAATCAGAATTACACTTACCATGCAAAAAGTGATGTCATCCACATCAGAGGCTTTTGAAGACTGCAGAACACTTAGAAAAGTCTGAAAACAGACACTTCTGTAGGACTCATCCAAGTATGGCTGTCCAGGCACACTAAAATTAAAGCAAGAGCAGACAAATGGTTGTATTTCAGTCTGTCCCACAGCTTTATAAAGTTATGCAAACCCAGGTCCAAGCTAGACTGAGGACCACAGCCCCAGACGGATGGATGACTCTTTGAAAGGGATAAGCTCTACCACTGTAAAGAACAGGAAGCCTTCTGCACAAAGAGCTGATGCAGTCAGTGTGTGCCTTACACCCCTCTGCTTCTGGGGCCACCCTCTCAATTACAATGACTCTCTAAGCATAGCTTAATAAGCTACCAGGCTTATACACATTTTTTAGGCAAAATTTGGCATTCAAAAGGACATGGAATGACTTCTGCCATTTCCCTGGTTTCCATGAAGTCTAGGCAACCTTAATATGCTGAAACATTTTAACTCCCACTTGACTGACTGCATGAAGAGAAAGGGCAATTGCACCACTTCATCTGTGCTACCTGGAATACCAGTTAGTAAGTGCTGGCCACCGTTGCAGTGGAGATAGAGTCATTAAACAAATTCTTTTGTAAGGGATTCTTCCCATGTAGCAGCTAATAAAGATTCAACATCAGCATATTGACATGTGGAATGGAAAAATGGATGAACTGCAAAAGAATAGCTGACAATCACTGCAAACACTTGCAGCTGACCATTTCTTATGCAAATTTAAACCAAAGAATCACTGCAGGGACCAGACAGCACATGAATATTTCTTTTCTTCCCTAAAATGATCTCCACAACAACATTATTTCTGAAGGACTGAAAGTTTACAGGTTTAACCAAAGTTGATACAGTATCTTGGGCCACTAAGGTTCTAGATTCCTGCATACACAGCTTGCTGACCCAGCTTTTTCAGTTCCTAACACAAACAATGTGGACCAGCCATCCATGCTGTCACGGCCACCCTGTGAAGCACCCACCCTGCCACCTGAAAAGGCTTGTACGCACCCGAGACAGAGGTTTGCCATGCTGCGTACTGCTGCCCTCCTGAGTTCCACATCTGGCTGAGCAGAATCACTGAACTGCACCAAGAGCCCATTCTTGCCCAGCAAATCCGGGAGATGCTAAAACAAACCACCAAAAGTCATTAAGCGGTCAGTGCTCATCCCTCAGCCTCTTCTGTTTGGGAGCTAAACTTATCTGTGCTGCAAAAGATGATTTGTCAGCTGCAATTTCAGATCCCATAGACAGATTAGATTTATAAAAAGTGACATGAAAATACTGATTTCCAAAGTTCTCTTATTTTGTATTAAAAAGTATCAAGTGTGAGCATAGCTCAGACTGAGCCCCAGTTTCTGCTTTCTTCCCAGACATAAAGCTAAATCAGTTACAACTGCTGCACCAAACTGCCACAGCTATACAGGCTACAAACCCACGCAAGCTGGCAGCTCCAGAACTGCTACCATCACCGCCCTGCACTCCACAACAACAGCAGAAACTGCTCTGCAAGCTGCTAAGAGCTGGTGACAGCAGGGGAACTCAACACACCAACCACTGCCAGTCACACTGCAGTGACAAGGCACTTCGTACAGACCTCAGGATTGATACCTGATAGGCTCCAGTTTGAAACGCCTTTGAGCCCTCTGCACACCACAGACCTGATCGCGTTACAGGATAAATTTCAGGATCCTCAATGGAGCCAGCTGAGCAATGTGCAATTTGAAGCTCCCTGCGTTCTTCCTGCCTGATACACAGGCATACCAGGATGGCTGGTCTGCAGATTAAGCCCAATGCCCTTCTTTAATAGCATGGTTTTGGCTCAAGCCAGAAAATCGTTTGTCCCTGCAGCTGCAGCCTGCAGGTATCAAGGTATTCAGCAGAGCAAGAGCCTTGCCATCTACTATTAGTATATACACCTATCACACCTGAAATTCAACTTTTCCACAATTATCGGTCACTATTAAATAGGACTATTCTTAACATAAAAGCTGTAGCAATTTGAGAACAGGATTTTTTTTTTATTCTATCTTTTGTGAGGGGAAAAAATAAAGTAGAAGCAGCAAAAGGGTGCAAATATTTTTGCAGTTGCTTTCTCTTAGCTTCTAAACTCACCTTCTGACATTTAGGTCCATTATTGTAAACAAGAGCTGCTAAGGCTTGCAGAATTTCAACGTGTGTCCAAGAGCTGCACTGTTTAAGAGCAGAGATGCAGTAGGAGAGAAGAACATTCAAGTTCTGTTCATCAACCATTATCTGTCACAACAACAAAAGAGATGTGGTCAAAAAAACAGTGTCATGTGCTGCTGGAATCAATATATCCAGATATATCTGTCAGAGACTCAGGTGATCTGGCTGTTAAGAGTTATGCACCTTCAGAGAATCAGCAGACACTTAAGAAATTAATAAAGCCATACATATAACCAAGAGTATTTCTGATGGTGCATCACTGAGAGCTGGTTTTACATGAGAAACCATGCTAAAAGCCACATATCAGAACCTCAGCTAAAAATAAATACGCAATACAGTGAAAAACTAATAAACACTGCATGAAGATCATCCCAGAAGCCTCACAAAGAGACAAGAGGCCTCCCTGGCTTAATGTAGGCACACAGGAAAAGGAGGGACAAGGCTAAGCTTTCTGTACCTGAAACCTGTTCAGTAAGTGATGGATAAGCTGACAAAGCTTGTTGACAAGATGTTCCTGATCAAGGTGAACCAGCTGACAGGCTTGGACAAGCAGGGCACAAACATCCTGGAAGAGAAAGCTTCAGTTTATTATTTGGAGCCTACAAAGCCAAGGTAGAAGGCTTTGATTACACCAGAGCTGTGCGTGGATACCACTAACATCAATACTCGTGGATAAAGTAACAGAATGACTGAGCCTCCAGATAGTGAGCTTTCCCCCTGGCCATCCCAACACAGGGATATGCTGACAGGGATTCAAACGGCAGGAGGGCTGCTCAAACAGTGGGGCAAAAGCAAAATACAATTAAGAAAAATCAGTAAGTTGGCACTATTTACGGAGAAATATAGCAGCAGAGTGTGTTCCCAACAAAGCAACATCAGAACTACAGCACTCAGCTTTGAGGATCTTAGCCTATGACTTAAAAATTCCCAATTGTTTGAAGAGCAGACCAGGAAAATCACCAAGTCCCTGTGCCAGCAGTCTCACCCACTGCTGTCACCAAAGATCACCTCCTGCCAGCTCGGCGGGAACTGGCTCCCAAATCACCCACAGAGATGGGGAAGGGTGGTGGGGAGGAGAGTTGGAAATCCAGGGCCCGTGGGGAATAGCGGGGAAGGGGGTGCAGGGCTGCTGTGTGTAGGTAGGATACGTGGGCCTCTCTACGTCAGCCTGAACGCATCTGAGGGACAGCACATCCACCTGTGGGTCCCGCACGAGCACCATTCATGCGGGCAGGCAAGAGCTCCGTGTAAGTGTGCACTCATATCCCGGAGCACACGTGGTGTGCACATTCCCGTGACGTATACACACACGTGCGAGCTCCTTCTCCACCCTCCAGTGTGCTCATTCCTGCATGCTCACCCCGCCCCAGCCCATCCCCATCCCCCTGGCCCCGCTCCCCAGCTCAGTTCCAGCCCCATTGCCCGGCCCCGCGGTACCTGCGTGCTGGGCGCTGCTACCGGCGCGCAGCTCTCGGAGATGAGCTGGTCGAAGAGCAGGTGCAGCTCGGTGCGGCGGCCTCCCTCGGGCCGCTCGGCGCCGGTCCCGGGTCGCAGGGCGCCCAGCCGCGCCAGGTACCGGCGGAATGAGCCGCCCGGCTCCTCCGGCCCCGCCACCGCCGCCATCTCCCGCCCTGCCGGCAGCGGCGCTATGGCAACAGAGGCACTTCCGGGGCGGTGCTTCCGGTACGGTGCTATGGCAACCGGAGCGCTTCCGGGACAGCGCTTCCGGGGTGGTGCTATGCATACGGGGTGGTGCTGGGAGGCTGGGAGCGCGGGAGGCGGAGAGTGGTGGCCGTCGCCACAGCAGGCAATCGCGGCCTTGGCAGCGGTACGGCCCTGGCCTGCTGGTCAGGCCCTGGCACACACTGCCCAGGGAGGTAGTGGAGTCCCAATCCCTAGAGGGGCTCAAAAACGTGCAGCTGTGGCACTTCAGGACGTGGTTTAGTAGGCATAGTGGGGTTGGGCTGATGGTGGTAGAGGGTTAAGTTTAGAGTCTTTTCCAACCTTAATGATTCTGTGATTCTAGGGCACACTTACAGCGCTGTCACACAGCCATGACACGCTCACAACCCTGTCATTCTGACAGCCCTGGAAGGCTCCCAGCCCTGACACACTTACAGTTGCAACACACTTACAGTTTCAACACACTTGCAGCTGTGTCACTCTCCAGCCGTGGCACCTTCACAGCCATGACATGCTCACAGAGGTGTCATGCTTACAGCCCTGGCATCCTCACAGACGTGTCACACAGCCATAACACACTCAGTGGTGTCATACACACAGCCTTGTCACACTGACAGCCATATCACCTTGCAGCCGTGTCACACTCCAGATCTGACATGCTCACAGAACGATACACTTGCATTGATGACACACTCACAACCTTGTTGCACTCCAGAAGTGACATGCTCACAACCTTGTCATGCTGACAGCCGTATCAAGCTTACAGCTGTATGATTCTCACGGCTGTGTGACACTCACAGCCCTGCCACTCTCACTGCTGTATGACACTCACAGCCATGTCACACTTACAGCTGTGTCACACTCCAGCTGTGATAGACTCACACCTGTTTAGCCTGAGGGGAAGGAGCATTCCTGGGCCAGGGTGATGTGAGAAGCACAGACACACATCCTGGGCAGTGACCATGGCTCCAAGTCCCACCACCTCCCAGCCCAAGAGCAGCTCCCATGGGTACCCTGGGAGGTGACACTGCACACCAGAGCGATCCTGGCTGCAGGTGAATGGCCCCTGGCTAGGGCAGAAACGCTGGGTCTGGCTCCCTGCACAACCCTGCATCCTGGGGGAGCAGCCTGGGAGAAGACACTGCAGATTTGAAATATCAGGAGTACTTGGTGTTTCTTTAGAAGACACAGTAAGTGATCAGTGTAGTGATTGCTGAAAGATGAGCATAGTCCAGGGCTGCTGTCCTGTAATAGGTTGCTCTTGTAACAGGTTGCTCCCGTCCCAGCCCATGGCCCTGTACCAGAGCTGCCTGTACCTGTTTTAGGACAGATGTCAGCACTGAGGACACAAGGGACTGGACTGGGAAGAGAAACTGCTCACCTTAAGGACGTAACTCCAGGTTTGATCTGCACCTCACCTGCAATTAATTTCTTGCTGATGGGGAACATCAAACTGACTGATGGTGTCCTGCCATTTCCTTGTGGACAGGACCCCAGGACAGAAGACAGGGGCTGAGAGGCCCCAGTTGATGGAGAAATACACTTGAACGGGGATAAGCCAAGCGTTACTGCCCTGCTGCATGCAGGTCGCTGCCAGTATGGGGATCTGCATCACCCAGAAAGGAGCAGGAGTGCCACAGGGTCAGGGCAGTGCATTCTGTCCTTCCATGTCACAGACAGGTGAAGCCAAGGTACCTCACCCCAGGAGACTGTCCTACCCCTGGTTAACCTTCCCTTCGTTGTCTTATCAGACTGAGCACCTCCAGTAAGAAAAGTATGTGCCACCAGTGCTGTCCCCTTGGCTTTCCTCTTTGCCCTCGGCTGTGTGTTTATGGCTATTTGCTCTGCTTCTTACCTTTATCGTTCCATTTATTCCTTATTATTCGTTGCCCAAAAGTCCCTAACAGGCCTCTGAGGCAGGCACAGTGAAACATGTAGCAAAGAAACAGCCTCAAGCACATTAATATTGTACAGGATGATTTTAGTGAGCTCTCTGCCAGCGCAGCCATTGCTCCAGGGAGAGCAGCTGCTTTACATCCGGTAGGTTCTCTGGGAGGCAGGATTAAAAAGAGGACACATGGCTACCTTTGAGCCTTTGTGCAAGAGTCTCAGCTCTGACAGAGGAAGTGCGGACATGATTTTGGTGTGAAAGCTCCTCCAGCAAGTGTTCAAGCACTGCCTGGGAGTTGCATCTAGGCTGGTTTGAACCCTGCCACCGCACCAGCCAGTGCCAGGCCCAGGGTGGGATGAAGAGCAGGAAGACGCCATCACCCACCCTGTGGCAGCACCTGCCAACAATTCACTCCATCCTGGAAAGCCGTTCTTGCACCCACAGCACCAGTGTGTTCGATGGGGTTGTGGGGTCAAAGCCAGGGTCCCATCTGACACCCACTGTTGCTTGGGACTCTGCGGCAGTTTGCAGCATCTGCGGACAAACTCAAGTAGAGTTTGCGCTGGGTTTGGAATTTCAAAGCCAAGAATGTCAGTGTTGCCTTCCCAACTTCTCTGCTTGGCATAAATTTCACATTCAGGGAAACCCACATTCAGGGACCTTTTTTGGTTTTGTTCCTGTTGTCACCATTTTATTTTGTGATTTATTATTTTTAAAATGTCTTAATACATAGCTAAAGCTCTGCCTTTCTTCTTGTCCTCTATTTTTAAAACAGTGCCAAAATGTGTGGTTTTGATAGCTGCCCCCGCTTTTGTGAGGCCCTAATAAATCTGTGACTGACACCACTGCATGGGTTTACAAAACAATGAAACCAGCCGAGAGAAGGGTAAAGACACCATGGATTTAGGGAATAATTCCATTGGAGCCAGTGAGGTTACACCAAGACACATTTTACTGATGCCTGTTAAGCCTTCACATTTACTTACCCCTCAAAACCCTCAGAGGAGAGCAAACATAGCAGATATCCTGCAACAGCCGTGAGGGAAAATCGAACAGGTCCAGGAGTGTTAAACGTGCTCTGCTGCTGTCATGCAAATACATCTGGCTCAGCAGCTCAGAGACAGACTTCAAAGGAGAGAAGAGTCATTAGAATCACAGTTCAAAGAAAAAAGTGAGCAGCTGGTTTAGGCCATCTGGTAGGGGACATAAAATGGTCTCTTTCTTTCCCAGTCAGCCTGTGAAATTTTCATTAATTGTAGAAACATCTTCCAACATTAACCAACATAATATTGCTAAAAATGTAAGTCTTAATAAATCATCAAAACTCCTGTCTTAGGAAAACAAGGTAACCACAGTCTGGTGGGTCCTTCCCTCCCCTGTAATACAGCATGCCATAATTACAATTTTAGGTTGGTGTTTTCAAAGCAAATTAGTGGGAATTGGATTCCTCAGCTTCTTTGAAGGCCCCAGGGAAGAATGTGGACAGGATGATTCCCCAGGCTGCAGAGGAATCGCCTTCTCTATTGATTTAAAGAGCTGCATTTGGCTTAAAAACATGCACAGAAAGTGTCTTCCCTGGGCTGCATCCCTTGGGCTCATTTCTCCTGGGCTGGGTTCACCAGCTGGGATGTAGCTGGGATACAGGCTCAGCCCCAGGAGGACAGCCGAGCACCCCGCTGCACCCCTGGACAGATGGCGGGGAAAGCTGCCCCCTCACTGTCACTCACAGTGGGATCCACGCTTCTCTGGGTGCCAGGGAGCAGGGTTGAGGCCAGGCAAACGCTGGCAACATTTTGCCAACCCTGTTTGGCTACAGCTTAAACAAAACCCCCTCCTCTCTGCAGCCCTCCCAGCCAAGAGCAATCCCAGCTCCGGTGGTGTAAGCACAGCTCAGCAGAAATCCCTGATTTAGCTGCTCTGATCTCAAGGCCTCCAGGAGCTCCTGGAAATTGATATTCCTGTTGAATATATGGATGAGTTCCTTGAAATTCAGGCAGGTGGTTTGATAATGCAGGGGTGGTGACAGCTGCCACGGGGAAGCCAAACCAAACAGGAGCCCTGATAAAGAGCTCAAGGGCACAGCAGATACCTGCTGGCTTTGACAAAGTGACAACCTAGGAGCTGCTGCCGGTTCTCCCTGCCTCCTCCTCGCCTTTCAGATCTGTCAGCCACGTCTCTTCCTGTTAAAGGCAAAAGGGAGAGGCTTCATCTTAATGTTACTGCCCTGGGAGAAAAACTGGCCCAGAATTCAGCTGGGAATTTCAGGTTTTGATCCCAGGCTTTTGTGGAAACCACTGTTCCCATCAGTCCTGCCTTTGGTCCTCTTGCCTGGGACTGTCTACGTTCACTGTTTTTTTTGCTTCAGCAGCATTGCAAAGCAAATCAAACACCTGAACCTAGGAAAATCCCATAACCTCTGATAATGCTCACGCATGCAGGGGAGTCCACGTGGCTGCAGCAGCTGCCTGCATTTAGCCTGTGCCCTGCAAAGCATTGCCAAGGATCCCACACCAGTGGCATGAGTTGTGCCATCCTCCTGAGCCCTGCTGGTTCTTGGGCAACTTGCTCAGGTTGCAGAGCAGGGAAGCGGCTGGACTGAGGATAGTGGGGCCAGGAAAACTTTATCTCAGAGACAAGATAAAGGAAGGAATGGGACCTGTCCCAGGGAGTCCCCAGCCAGAGAGGGTGCCTGCAAATGCACACACCCAGCTACTCCATCCCTGGGAGCGGGACTGAGTGAGTGCCCCTGCCTGCACCACGCTACACATTTACAATTCCCCAGGGAGACTGGCAAATTCAGCCTTGATACCTCACATTGTATCCGTGCCAAAGGTGCCTCCCACTGGCTTCTCAGATGTTTTCCCAAGCTGAGGGCCAGCTGACAGGACAAACAGTGCTGGCTCCAGGCTTCTTTGCCACTGAACAACAGACACAAATTCCTAATCTCATTTTCTCATGCAAATGACTGCTGGGTTGTCAGGGTTGTTGCTCTAAGGCAGCAACAGAGATGGGATGTAGGGAGAGGACTGGGCGTGGGGGATGGCAAGGGAAGGACCCAGCCAGGGAGCATCCACAAGTCCTCTTTGCTTCCCCGTGGGGTCCCATCATAAGAAGGGTGCCTGAACCACCCCCAGTTCCCTGAGCCCTACTTGCTCAGGCCAACCTGCTCCTTGCTCTGGGTGCAGGTGCCCTGGTAATTTGGCTAATTAGGATAATTCCTCCTCTGCAATAAGGGCCATTAAAACTCCTTTCACATAGCAACACCTGTGAGCTGGGGTCACTAACCCTCCTGGAAACAGGGCTCAGGATTCTCAGGCTGTTTCTCCTGGGAGGACTGCTGGCTTTATTTAACAAGGCTTAAATCAACTGTGTGCTTGGACTGCAGCTGAGTCTGGTGCGGGGGTCTTGGAAACACTGCTATTGCCTCCCCCTTGTGCTCCTCTCTCGGGTTTTGTCTCCCCAGAGCTGTCAGAAGCTGGGATGTTTCCATGTCTGCCTTCCGTAGGGAGGTGGGGGGACCCAGGGGACATGGGCAAAGCCTGGCTGGTGGCAGCAGAGGCTGTGAATGCCTTCCCCTCTATACAAAATAGCAGACTTGCTTTTCTAGTTTTACACTTAAATCTGTTTTCATCCATTGCACGTTTTCAGAAGAGATGACATAAATTAACACAGAAAATCGACTTGCCCAGACTCAAGAGGGGTGAAGGAGCAGGGGCTGCCATTGGTACTGGTGGGCTGGATCTTCAAGAAGCCCTGCAGCCCACCAGAGGCTGCTGTCGGCAGAGCAGGGAACACAGGACCCAAACTGCAGTGACCTGCTGGGAGTTGGAGAGAGCGCTCTGATAGCTGCCGAACCACCAGCAACCTGCCAGGGATGCACACCAACCATGAGCTAATCCCAACAAAAATAGGAGTGAAATCATAATTCATATGCATAATTCATGTGCATAATTTTATCTTTGCTGTATATTCTCCAGGGATGTATTCTAGAAAATGCTTTCTTTCCCCTCCCCTCAATGCTCACGTCCTTCCAAAAAGTGCTGTAGATGCAAATCATTGGAGGCAGGAAGAGGTAGTAGCTTTGCTGGGTTCCTAAACAAATGCTATATTTGTCTGAGTTTCTAGCCTATGTCTTGGCAAGTTATGCAGATTGATGCTGTTGTATAGACATGCAGGCTTGTAATAATCACGAGATTTTAATTGCTTTCATTGTGAACCCGGGCTACTGATTGTATTTGCATGGAAAACTGTAACAGTTTGCACTTGCAAATTCTAAAAATGTTAAACCATAATGGCAATTAAGAGATGATTATAGTTATTCTGAAGCAAGGATTGGAGTTAGGACTCCGAGAAGACATCCCAAAGGACCAGGAAGCATTGCCCTGTTTACTGCACAGGCTTCAAACTGATTTTCCTATGATGCGAGATATGCCAGATTTAATTGCTTAATGATTTTCCATGAAATATTTCACTAATGTGGTATCTTAAGCCAGTCCAGGCTCTGCCTGAATTGCCCGTGTCAGTCTTGCAGGAGGACAGTGACAAAACCCTGGCCTGGCTCCCAACGCTTGCTGAGTCACCTGGCATTTTCCTTCTGCAGTGCTAATTCCAGCACGGCCAAGGTCCAAGACGCCCCTGTAAAGCGGGACCCCCAGCACCCACTGGAGACCCTGCTAGAAGCAGAACCACCATCACCCATGGGAGGGGACTTTGCTGGAAAGGGGCTGCATGGGTTCCGTCCCTCAGTCCCCCCGCAAGCCGTGGTTTTAGAGGGAGCCTTTGCAATGCAAAGTCCAGATTTACCCATCCAAGCTGACGGTGGAGCAGACACTTTTGACCAGATCATTTTGGTCCTTAGAAAAAACAGAACTTTTAAAACTGGATTTAGGAAGAGGTTTTGTCCTTGTTGAAGCATTCTGGGCTTTCCTCAAAAACAAAAAAGGCATTTATTTTTTTCCAGAGCCGTGTTCCAGGCCGTGTGCCAGCCGCCTGTGTGCAGGCTGCGGCGGAGGCACATCCTGGCTCAGTGTCAGCCCTCCGTCCTTCCCTGCCGGAGCAGCCTCAGCAGGCAGCAGGCAAGGGAACTGGGTGAGGTGGGCACGAGATTAAACCCCAAACCTGTAATCGAACACTTCATGGAAAAATAGCTGTGTAAGAAGGGATTTCCGTTCTTCTGACTCAGCTTAAGCAGCACGGGGCTAAAGCTCAGGTCACACCGTGTGCTCCTCCAGTACCCCAGGAAATCCTTTCATCCTGCCCCCGCAGCGCCTGATGCCCCGGTCACTCCAGGCTGGAGAAGGACACGGGGAAAACCCTTTCCCACTTCACTGTGACACTGCTGAGGGCGACCTGCTGGCAGGAGCACGCAGCCAGCTCTGCAGATTCTAGCCCTGTCCTTGTGTGGGACTCGGCAGCCACGGCTGCAGGAACAAAGGGTGGCTTTCACTGCTATCCATGGCGAATTCCTCAGATACTTTTATGGGCTGCAACCAATGCATGGGGAGAGTGGAGCTCCCAGCAATCTCCTCCCCCTGAAAGGACTTCATTCACATCCAGGCAAGAAGGAGGTGAAAGAAAAGGCCATGCATGTTTTTAAATACAGGGGAGCCCTGCAGAATGGGGGCTTTCATCTCTCCCCCGAGCCCTCCTGGTCCAGCAGGCTGGGACCAAGAGCACACACCCCGGCCAGGGTCTGGACAAGCAGCTGAGCTGCGGTCAGGCTGCTCTGCAAGGGCCATAAATCCAAGGGAGACGTGTAAGCAAGGGAGAGAACAAAGGACATGGAGAGGTGCCATGGCATCTGGCCGGGGAGGGCCACGGCGGCTGCGCCAGAGGATGGCGTCTCAGGAAGGCTTCTGACTGAGCCTGCAAGGGTCCCGGCCCCACATCCTGCAAGGGGACAAGAGATGGCTCCACTCTCCACTGCCCTTCATCTCCTCCAGCCTAGCCGTCCAGAGGCCCGTGAGCAAGCACTGCGTGCCGGGCAGCAAGGTGCACACGGGGATGGGGGATGTGCTGGAGCACGACATCCCACCTTGCCCACGGCCCCAGCAGTGTTCCCGGGTGACTCTGTGGCACGCCACCCTGGCCCACCATTGATTTTTCCATCAGCTCCCAGCACTAGGACAGAACCACTGCAACAGTCTGCTCCCACAAGCAGGAGGAAAAAAGCTACACCACGCCCAGATCAAGCTTAACTCAGGGCCAAATCCTGCAGAGCAGAGCCTGCGGTTGGCCCCTGGGCATGCCCTGTTCAGGCTGCCAGCCAGGGAAAGGATGGGGACCAGAACAGGGTCCAGCTGGGCTGCTCCCTTCCTATCCCCCTCTTCTGTGTGCTGAGACCACTGGCGCTTGGTGCAGAAGCATGGGGCCTGTGTCGGTATCAGAAGGCTGGTGAAGGCACTGACCTGGTGAGGAGCACTTAATTGTCTCATTGGTAATGAGTTATTACTCAGCCTCAGCTAGACACTGCCTTAAGGGAGGAAACATCTGATCATCTTTTAATAAACACAGTTGGCTCCTGCGAGGCTCCTGCAGCTCCTGTATCTACAAAGCACTCCGAGACGCATGGCTTATGCACAGACATTGCTGCTATGAGTCACAGTCTGGGAAAGGGTGTCAGAATCGTTGCTCAATAAATAGAACAAAGCAGGGAAACCTCGAGTGGGCAGGGATGGCACAGCCCTGCTTCCTTCACCGCATGGCACTGGCCTCCAAAGAATTTACCCGTCAGAAACTGAGCACGAGATAAAAATGATTTCCACATTTTCTTTCTTCATCACAGATCTCCCACAAAAGCACTATGAGAAGGAACAGGTCCATTGGGTACCAGGTTTATCAGCAACAGGCTCTGCTTCCACGTGCTTGGGAGAGATGAACACTGCAAGGGCAGTGCCACAGGCTGGCTTTGCTGGCTGGGGGAGCCCTGACTGGCAGCTGGGGTGCTCCCACGGGAGCCAGCTGCAATGCCCAATCCCTGCACAATATGCCCAGGGTGGGGAGGATCTTGCCATCACTGTGTCCCTTCCCAGGGTCCCAGGCGGCCACGGAGAACAGGAACAAACATTGTGTCAGGTAGGCAGGAAGCAAAGCCAGCTCTCTCTCTTCCCACAGCTTTACACCACGCTCCTTCCGCAGAAGAATGAATCCTAGGTAATGACTGATAGCTGCACACATGGAGCACAGCTACCAAAAACCAGCCTGAGTGCTCTTCAGTGCCACAAAGCTTTTGAAAGGCCACATCTGGAAGAAATACTCAACGAGAGGAATTGAATAACTTGTACAAGAGAAAATAACCACCAACCACAGCATTACCTGCAGCAAAAGCACACACACACCTGCAGACTGTCCAGCACCCAGACCTCTGCCCACGAGTGGCAGCCAGCACCTTGGACTCCCCTGCAATCAAAAAATTTCTGAATGCTTGTAAGGCAGGACAGTACAATAGACCGAGTTTACATTTAAATAGTACTTTTTCCCAAACACATCTGGAAGCAGTTTCTTTCTCCAGATGTTTTCCCCACAGATACATACCTTCCACTCAGTGCCTCAGATCCAAATGTTTCCAAATAGCTTCACGTTCCCACTGAAATCAAGCAGCCGTCCTGGGGATACTATTGGCCTCTCCAGCACGGAAGCAGTTAATGCTCCAAGGCACCATGCAGGACACCTGTGCCTGGTGGAAACTGGAGACAAAGTGGAGCACAGCAATGGAAAAAGTCAAAGCCAAAAGCTGTGTCAGATAGCTGTTGGGGCACAGGAGGGGAAGGCAGCGGGGACAGACAGCTCCCTGTGAGTACCTCACCCTGCCCTCAGCCAAGTAGAGGGAAGCACTGCTTAACTTCAGGCAGTTTGCATCTTCCAGCACCACACAAAAGATGGTTCAGAGGGAAGGCTGAGGACACTCAGTACCAGTGTCCATTGCAGGGGTTACAGGAAGGTGAGCAGGGCTTAGTTTCACTGCCTAATTGCTAAAGGCACAAGCTAAAGCTTATTTTTCTTAGCCTGAAGCTGGGGTCCTGCTGTAGTGACACATCGAAGGAAATACCAAACCCGCTTTTGACTTGCATGCATCAGTTCCAGTGCCTCCACGTGCCACCAGGGACCAATTTACACCAGCACCACAGCCACTGGATATGCAGCTGGAAGGGGCACTTTGCCACAGACTGAACTCAGGCTGGAAAAGTTTTCCCCTCAGGCTCAGATTAGCAGCCTGTGCTGCAGCTGGCATTCAGGAGCCCATTTCTCTGCCTCTTGCTCCCACTAAAAGCCCAACAGGGCTCTGCTACCCCAGCCCCACAAACAGCTGCAAATGTTTTCAGGGAGCTCCAGTGTTAACCCAGACCTAGCCAGGCCAGCACCACAGCACTGCTGGAGCTTAAGCCCTACACCTACACTTCCACCTGAAAGGCTGGCTGGGGGTACTGACCAAATAGCATCACTCCCAGCTCCCCCACAACAGCATCCACCTCAGTGCACCAGCCCCATCAGATGTAGGTTATAGCAGGTTGCCTGTGCTACAGCCATACTGATGCTTGCTGCAGAGTTTGGGGTTCAGCTCATTTTACAGCTTGCCTAACATGAGTCACATTTGGACACAGCTCAAGATTCCCCTTGTTTCTCATGCTGGCATTACCAGCCCGTGGCATATTTGTTACACTACAAAGCCACAGCTCTTCCAAGACATCATGGAGAGCACAAACTGCTGAGTGGGTTGTTCAAGGAAAGCCCACAGCCCCTGCAGTGCCAGAGGCACTATACACACCTCACCTTCAGCTCTACCTTTCTACAGGGCACCAGGAAGCCTGAAGGGGAAACCTGACTTCCCTGGAAAGCAAGGAGACACCTTTGAGTGCTCAGGAGCCAAGACCCCAACTGCTGTACCACTCCAGCTTGCCTGAAGTCATCAGGAGGTCAACCCCCAGTGCATCCCTATCTAGGTTACTTGGCACAGAAGCATCTAACCAAGACACACCCCCCCCAATCCCTCCTCCAGGCTGTGGTTGAGCCAGGCTGGAAGTCAGCACCAGCATAAACAGACCACACATGCTCTTCAGGTAGTTTCTCCCTCTGCAGACCCATCTCCTTTGGGTCAGCAGCATCTCCCAGAGCAGAGAACTTGCTGCTCATCCTCTGGACAGGAACTGGTTTTGCTTGGCAACAAAGAAGAAACTAGAGGCTGTTTAAATGTGTCAATTCACCTTTAATGTTTGAAAAAAATAAATGGTATTTGAGCCATTGCAGTTATGAAGGGAACAGATCTTGCTCCACAAGAGACCGTGAACAGGTTCACATTAGACTCATGCTTGGAAAAAAAAACCAAACCCAAAACATTCTCCTTTCAGATCCAGAGCAGAGTTCCAAACAGACAAAACCACGAGTGCCCCAGACAGTCCAAGGCACATTACCCCAGTGCAGACATTTCCATCAACATGAAGTTATGACAGCTACATTCTTTCTAGTAACAACATTGTTCTATCAATATTACAAAATTAGGCATACTTTGGATTTTGCACAGAGACAAGAAAGACTTTTACTTCAGGAAGTAGTCAAGCTGGGTCATCAAGTCATTTCACAAAGAGCTTTCACTCTGCCTTTCTCCCCAGTAGTGACTTATTACCAACATCAAATTTATCTCAGAGACAAGTTAGGCTCACCAGCCCAGTGATATTGTCTCTGCATTAGTAAGCAAACCAATAAATAGACCTTATGACAAGCACTAGATATTTACTTGCCATCACAGTTTTTCTCCATACCCAGATAGAAAGCACTTCCTGCAGTGTAATCCAAGAGTCAGTACATACAGAGACAACATCACTGCTGAACCTATGGGAGACCAAGACATTTGTCTGCCTTTGAAGCAGATGTCACATGAGTTTCCTTCACACAAACATCACATGTAAATTTAACTTCTTGGTACTGTGCTTTAAGAACAAAAGCAGATATCAGAACATGGAGGACAGACCTCCAGAAATAGCTTATCAGCTACAGAAAATAAAAAAAAGGAGACAGTGGCCACTTACAAGTCTTCCACATGACTAGCTTGCTTTAAGGAGAGCATCAAGTTAAGGCAGTGTTGAGACAACTGGCTAAGAACATGCCAAATAGAGCTGTTGTCAGTAGTCACCAATTTGATATCCTACTCCATTTCAGGGATGGACCACGTGGCTTTAGATCTCAGTATCAAGGTCTAAAGACTTCAGCCACAGGATGCTGCTTTCTGCAGCAAGCAGCAACTCAGGGGGATGTTTGTTGAAGTCTTCTAGACCAGGCTGAGCTGCTTACAAGTCTAGGTCAATATTTCAGCAGAGCCAAAAATACAGCAATGGGCACTGAAAGAGAACACCAAGGGTGCCAGCTGCAAGTCTGTTTGTCACAGTCCGAGGTGGAGTTCAACCTGTGTGTGAAAGCCACATAGTCAAGAGCCACCCCACCAGCTTTCAGGGAAGGTCTAAGTACCTGCACTGAGGCTACTGGGAGAGCCAGCTCTCTGCAGTCTGCAGGGTGGGTACAGAGGCTCACACTGGCTTTGCTCCTCTTTACAAGATTAACAGTCTAATAAAACTCAGTAAGGAAGTCAGTTTTTGGCCTGCCCAAAGAATTTTTCCCAGCCTCAAAGAAGGAGTTACCACTGAGGGAGCTGTTGTGGAATCGTTTTATTTCTTCCCACGTAAAGGCCATTGTTTAAGCATTTACAAGTTTCCTAGTGCAATACAACCAAAAAAAAGCAGTAACAAAAAATGCCGCCTTCTTCCCAGGCAACTAAACAGAAGTAGATTTTTACTGCAACATATACACATTAAATATAGTATACAGTCCATGCAGCGGCATAGCCATGTTAAAGGGAGTCGTGGCTTCAGCCATCAGTGCATTACAGTCCAAGTTTCACTTGCTCCTACTTCCTATCCAGACTTGAAGAGAAGAATTGCAACCTGACCCAAGTAAAAATAGATGAAGTGCTTTGTCTCGTGTGTTACATAGCTGCCAAAGTTTCTGCCAACAATGCAGTGCCAAGTTGGGTTGTATTTCTTGTCAAATTCCTGAAGAAAGAGAAGAGAGGCATTAAGGCCAAGAAAGCCCACATGAAAATAGTTCTAAGCACAAATTCTTAGCTGGTTCTGTTCACATACTATTGCCTCTCCTCCCACCTGCAACATCTTTACATTCCCCACTACAAGACACTATTATATCAAGTTAGTGACTGACACAATCAGACCTCTGCATTGGATTGTTTAAAGGATCCAACATGAGCAAAGAATCTCCTGAGACTTAGAGCAAGCACCAGCCCTGGGCAAAAAGAGCCAGCCTAAGAGCTCTCCTTGGTACAGTGCTATTCAAGCCCTGCATGTAGGCTAGATAGGGGGAAGATTTCTCCTCTCCCATTCCAAGCCTACTCACAAAAAAAAAATGAAAAAAGATTCTGGCATGTCTGCTCTAGCAAGTCATTTGAGCTTAAAGGTCACCTAAAAAAAGGAATGAGAAGCCTAGCTTCTGCTGTTTGGGACTCTTCTTCACATAAAAGGGTGAATATCTGCATTGAAAAATCAGCAGGCAAATTCACAGGCCAGACAGCACATCAAGACCCAAGAGGTCAAGAGGTGAACAGGCTGAATGCTGGCTTGGTAGTCAGTCTGCTACTCAGCAGGTAAGATAGGGTTAGAGACCACTTTCCTCCCTCTAATTAATAAATTACTCCCAAGAACACCCTTCCCTCCCCTGAGACAGAGTCAGAACAGACCCAACACTCAAGATTAAAGGAAGTGTTACTTCTCAGACAGCAGTAAGAGTTTGAGCTCTTTGCAGGTAACCTTTGAAGTAAAGGAAAGCCTTCTTGCCAGGGCATGAAAGTGCACCAAATTGCTTCCCTCCTCCTAACACACTCAGGAAATAAAGGCCAACTTCTTTTTGGATACCTTCTGTTGCACTCACTTTACAGGCTGCATCGCCCCAAGCACTTTGAGATAAGTCTTGCCTCTGATCAAAGTGATCTGAGAAGTCAGGAGACACCTTTGAATCCTTTAGAATGTAAAGCTCAGATTACAAGCAAGGCCCAAAAGCTAGCTCAGGTGCCAGGACGGACTGCCTATGAAGTTACACCTTCTTCCTCCAAAAGTACTTCACCCAACCATTTGGAGAAGCAGCTACAGAAGGAACCAACAGCTCCCTGATGCCATCAAACATGAAGCTTAAGTTAACAGGCCTCTGCAAATGGCAAGGCACCTCCTCACAAACCAGGGCAGTGCTTGCAATGTTTTTAAAGCAGCACCTTCCACAACCCTGCCAGGCTGCACAAGGCCCTATCCTCCTCCACACCACCCACCCTAGAACCAGGAACACAGCAAACACACATGTACAGTTACCCACTCTGAGTGGAATGTCAGAGGAATCACACCCTGCACTGGCACTGCAAGTCAAGCAGCAGCATCTGTGAAGCAACTCCTAAACAGAGACTGAAGCCAGCTCTTTCTAGGTTGGCAAATCCAGAGGGACACTACTCATGCTGTTTGCTCAGAGCTTGCCAGAGCAACAGACCAGGCCCTGCTCTGCCATAGCCCTACGCTGACCTTGGAGAAGTCACTCCATCCTCTTGGGAATAGCAGTAAAGAAGCCAAGAAGAAAACATCATCTTCCTCCAAACATGCAAGTCTCAAGTCTCAGATACAGGCTCGTGACACATACTTAAGAGCTTCAGGAAGTCTCAGCCACAGCAGCCCCCTCATCCCATAATTACCTTCTTTATATATGCTGCAATGTCCTTTTCTATGTTGTACTTCTCCATCGCCTGTGTGGCACAGTCTACAGCATCCTGCTGCATGTCCTCGGACATGTCTGCATTCTTGATCACAGCCTTTCTGTCAGACATCGTGAACCTAAGGCAGAACATAGATTCCTTTAATACCTTCCCAGGAAAGGAGAAGCTTCCTGTGCAGAGATTGTCCTTTCTATAGCAGGCTGCGTCACACGCCAATACTACAAGGCCCCTTGTCACAGCAAGGGTGAGTTTATCAGGGTAACCTACAGCAGTCCCAGGCTGAGGTGCCCCTTTACAGCTGGAGCACTGGCAATGTCTGGAGGTTAGATCAGAGAGAGTCCAACACCACCACCTGCATTAAACATATGCAGAAAAAGCTTACTCTGCGGGAGGAGACAAGATCTGCAGAGAGCTGTAGCCCTCCTATACATCCATAGGCTACAGCCAAGTTTGCCTTCCAGGTGCACCAGTGGTTTGGAGCACCATCTGTTCAGAGCCTTACACGCAACAGATCCCAGTTTGCCCATCTCCAGCATGGACACTCTGGAAGCATGTCAGCAGCAGCACTTTTTATTCCACCTCATGCCAGGTTGTTACAGTTACTGCTGCTAGTTTAGCCTGGAAGGAGTGCTGCTCCACATTCAGCCTATCATCATCCCCCCACCACTGCTTTCCCACTGAAACCCAGACTTCAGCTGTTCCCGTGGGACAAAGCCGGTCTGACAAGCCAGAAACAGGTTAGCACCACGCTGCAACCTAGAAACAGGGGGAAGGAAGCCTTGCCACAGAGCTTGCACAGCTAGGGCCTGGCAAAGCAGCCTCCTTCTCCCACTCCTGCCTGTGAACCACAATACAGATGCTAAAAACAATCCTTTGAGGAACTGAGCATTTAGCCCCCCCTTCATTGAGGTAGCTCAGGTGATTCACACCAGTCACTGAAGCCATTTAAACACAGATCTGCCATGGCCTTTCCAGAGAGGTGTTCAGCATTAGGAAGTTTCCAGTGGAGTTCAGAGTATCCTAGAAAATGGGGATTTGGCAATCCCAGGCCTGCAGGCTTTCCTCAAGCAGAGGCCATGACACATGCCCTGGGAAAGGAGCCCCATGCAGTCTTGCTGCTGGCTGACACTCCAACATCCCTCCAGGCATCAGATTCCCAGCTTCCAAGCCACAAGCCAGGCATGGTCAGGAGGCACAGGTTATCCTGGAAGCCTGTCAAGCAAAGGTCTGCGCTGAGGGGGACCACAGCTGCTCACCTCAGCTGCAGCTCTTACCAGAGCATGTTAAAACTTTGTGGGAATAAGCTTCTTAATGGGAAGGAGCACCTCCAATTAAGCCTGCAGAGCACCACTAAGTTTCCTAAATCCTTTAACAGTGCTGTAAGTCTTGAGTGATACTACCAAGCATGTTTTCAAATAGTGAAACTACACATTTTTAGCTCTGCTGGGGAGTGAAGAAAATCTGCTGCAATGATCGTTTCCTGGAAGAGTCCCAGAAAACTGAAGGAGTAGCTTTGTTACAGCAATTAAAGGAGCCTGCTATCCAGAGAGAAAGAGAATCCAGTTACATAATTGCAACCCTATGATTACAATACTTCAATTCTTCACTCTGCCTGCAGTTGAAGACTTCAATTGCAACCTTAATTTATATGTTTTAGATACGACATTTAATAGAGCACTGTTATTAACACTCACTAACAGCATCAGAAGGAATGACAAGAACTGAGCTCAAATGCCAACAGAGAGAACATGCCTCTACCACAGCTCAGGAAAAGCCACTTCCAGGCAGTTTGCTCCCCTCTGTGCTGCAGTTTAAGTCAATGGGTGTTAGCCTCCAGCCCAGACACCCTGGCAGGACATAGCTCAGAACAACCCAACTGCAGGCAGATTTGGATTCACTGTCCAGGAACCTGGGAATCCCTTGGAAAAGTCTTCTGGGGATCCAGCCCACTGGAAAAGGGAATTCACTTGTGGGTCATTCTTCCAGGTCAAGAGTGCAAGCACACTCTGATGCATATCAGAGCCTGCATTTTAAGTTCAGAGGGCATTTGCCATTACATAACAAGCCATGGAATGACCTGCAAAAAGCATCTTCTTTCCTCATTGTTTAGGCAAGGAGCATCGCAGTGCAGGCCCAAGCTGCTGAGGGCCAACAGCGCCATAAGAAAAAAAAACAATCATCCTTCATTCAGCAGAGCTGCAGGAACTGTCCAGCCCGCCCTCCCCAGCACCGCACTGCTCCAGGACACAGCATCCTTCAGGGCCTGACCACAACGGGGCTGACAGCTAGCTGCACTGCTGCAGGGAGGGTGCTCCGTGCCCACCATAGGGCAGAGAGCAGCTCTGAGTGCCACCCATTCACCCACCACAACATCCCAGAGCAGGGCCTCACTCACAGCTCACTCCCACATATGCGTCGTACCCCTAAACCACAAGATCACAGCTGGCCCTCGGGGTCATGCCATTCAAGTCTGGCCCTCTCAGAGGAAAACAAGAAAGCCCCAGCACCCAAGCCAGGGCAAGATGGGCGTGGGAAGAGGTAACAGAACAGCTCCAGCAGCCATCCTAGGGCATGATACAGTCCAGAGGGAGGAAGAAAAGATCCCAGCCCTAGCAGCCACTCCAGAGCAGGATGAGGCCTTGGGAAGGGGATTTGGACCAAGTCAGCACACAACCCTTCCCTGATTAGGGCAGGATGAGGTCTTGGGAGGAGTATGAGGCCCAAGCCCAGCAACCAACCACTCCTCCAGCAGGACAGGATGGGGCTGTGGGAGGGTGATGATGCTCAAGCTCAGCACCCACTGCTTCTCTCACCAGGAGAAGATGTGGTTTTGGGATGGGGATGAGACAAGACCCCATGCCCAGGACTGGGCGCTAACAGTGGGACGAGGCCCAAGCCCAGCATCCAATCAATCTCTCAGCAAAGCTTCAACACCAGGATAGGGCCCAAGCCCATCACTCAGCCACTCCCCTAGGAGGACAGGATGGAACCCTAAAGACAAGGCCCAACCCCAGCACCCAGGACAGGATGGAGCCCTAATAATGGGACAAGGCGCAAGCCCAGCACCCAACCACTCCCCCAGCAGGACAGGATGGAGCCCGAGGATGGGCATGAGATCCAAGCCCAGCACCCAACCACTCCCCCAGCAGGACAGGATGGAGCCCGAGGATGGGCATGAGATCCAAGCCCAGCACCCAACCACTCCCCCAGCAGGACAGGATGAGATCTAAGGCCCAAGCCCAGCATCCGCCGCTTCCCTTGCCACGGCAGGGGGAGGCCCTAAGAAGGGCGTGAGGCACAGCCCCGTCCCCGCCAGTGCAGAGGGGGCCGGGGGAGCCGCTCCTGCAGGCCGGAGCCCTGCGTGACCTTCACGGGGGGAGGCGGGGCAGCCCGGGCAGCGGTGACCTTGCCCGGCGCGGGGCGGGCAGCGCGCTGCCAGCAGAGCCCGGGCCGGGGGGGGGTCTCCGGGCGCGGACAGGAGGGACCCAGGAACGGGAGATGCCCACGGACCCGGCCAGGACCGCGACCTCCTTCCCCGGTCCTCGCACAGGCAGTGCCCGGCGATGCGCGAGGCCCGGCTCACCTTCACAGTGACGGGGCCGCCGCAGGAGGACGAGGCGAGGCGCCGAGCAGAGGGTGCGAGGAGGAGGAGGAGGAGGAGGCCGGCCCGCTCCGCTCCGTGCGCCGCGCGCTCTGCGCCCCGCGGCCGCGCCGCGCTCAAATACCGCCCCGCCCGCTGCGGCGCCCGGCGCGCCGCGCCCCCATTGGCTGCGTCGCCCCGCGCGCCGCTCCTCCATTGGCTGCGCCACCGCCCCGGCCCGCCGCCCCGGCCCGTCCGCCCGCGCTGTTCTGCCTACATCCTGTTTCATCCCACAATGCCGCGCGGCGGCGCGGGGCGGGGCGGGGCCGGGGGGCGGGGGGAACCCCGGTGTCGGGAGGGGCCAGGGACTGGGGCTGGGCGTGGGCGTGATCCCATAGCGGGGCTCTGACTGCTTAGGGTCCCGCATCCCCTGAGAGGGACCCTCGGTCTTGGGAGGGCCTGATCCCCCTGGGAGGCACCTCCATCCCCCGGGAAGGACCCTCGGCCTTGGAGGGGCTTGATCCCCTGAGAGGGACCCTGATCCCCTGGGATGTCTGATCTCCTTGGGGGCAACGGCCTTGGGAGGGACCCCAATTCCCTTAGGAGGGACCCCCAGCCTTGGGGAGGACCTGATCCTTGTGGGGAGAACTGCCCTGGGAGGGCCTGACCCCCTGAGGGGGCCTCAGTTCCGTGATGTCTCCAATCACCTGGCTCTGCCCTCACACTGGGCATGGCAGGGATGGAGCTCTGGTGACAGATCCTGGAGCCAGAGAGCCTGTGGGCACCATACGGACACGCTGTGCCTCCCCCAGGCTCGGCCCCGTTGTGGGTCTAAGTGGGCACCATTCCAGTTTCCATGTCAGGCAGCCGTTTGGCACAGCAGATCAGACGGGCACTGGGAATTGGGCAGCAGAGTGGGGCTCCAGGACACTGGAATCAAAGACCCAACCCTGACTGATCCCATCTTCATGGCTGTGTTTACCGAAATGTGGGCAGCCAACAACAACCACAGCCATCCAAAGTACCTGCATTTTGGCAGTGCTGTGTAAAGTCAGTGGCTCCTTGCCAGCAGATTCCTGATCCCCTCAGGACTTGGACCCAACAGATTCCCCAGGTCCCCCGAGACCTCCTTTTCTCCGGGAGTGCTGTTTGAAGGCCAGGGACTGCCATGTGCAAAGTGTTCCTGGCAGCTCAACGTAAGAGTGCAAAACCCCTTCTGTCAGTGGTGATTAGATGTAGCTTTGCAGATTGACGGAATCTGCCACCTGAGATCTTCAATGCTTGGTGGTCATTGATCACGAGTCTTGTGAGACCCTCCCAAGCTGACTGGCATTCTGCAGCTCCTTATATGGACAGCTGAGGAAATGAAGGCAGTAACAGGGGAGAGAGACCTTTGAAAGGTCCCGGAGGCCATTAGCGGTTAGGAACAGATCCAGGTCTCCTGGAGATCCGTGTGACCTCCTCTTCCTCCTCCACTGCTCCCAAATGTCCAGGTTTTCAGGCCACTGCAGGCAGGTGCTTGGTTTTCCCCACAGGACTCAGCATCTCTCCTTGCTCTACAAAGCCAGACAGATTCCTCCCTCATTGAGCCCTCAATGAGGGCTCCCTCATTTCTTGGGTTTTTCCTGCTTTTATACCAGCTGCAAAGCTTGAGGGGTTACCAGCAAAGGTGGGAGCACTTTTCACTAAACCATCAGCCCTGCATCTTGTGGGAGCCACTGCTTTTTACCTGGGAGCATTTCAGTGAGTCCTGCCAGGTCCAGTCTTGTGGAAAATCTAATGAAATCCCAGTACTGGGATCGTACTGCTGAGAAGTGGCCCTACCCCATACCAGTGCTCAGGGGTGACACGTGGGTGTTCAGGCACCTTCATTGTACCTTCACCGTGAGAATGTGTGAGGTTTTGCATACGTGGGAAAGCCAAGGTAAGGACAAAGGGGAGAATAAAAACCCTTTGTTCATCCCAAAGTCGAGGGAAAGGCTTGACACAGCACTGTGATACCCTGGTTCATGTTACTGCTGTCCCTGGAGTAAAGCTGTGGCAAAGCTCAGTGTGAGTAACTGGGCAGATACCAGTGCTGTCAGAGTGGGTCAAAGGGCCGATCCAGTGCTGCAGTGCCTCGGCAGGGTCCCTCTAAGCCCCAGCAGCCCTGCAGCAGAGTCCCCATAGCTGGTGAGGGGCTGGGAGCCAAACTCCGCGCTGCCCGCTGTGTGCACACCTCAGACAGGGTGGGAAACCGTGGAGGAGACTCACACCTGTAACCTCTCCACTGCCCACGCACCCACCCAGGAGTTCTCATGGGGTTCTGCGCTGGGGCTGGCAGTGAGGGAGCAGCAGGGCCAACAGGATTCTGACACCGATGCTTTGGCCACTTGGCTTTCCCGTGCAGGGCTCCTGCCCTTGATAAACGGTCTGCAGATAAACACCTGCCCCCAGGCTGCCCGCGCAGGCCCGTCTGCTGGGCTGGCTGCCAGCCAGCTCCCGTTTTGGTTGCTCCATTTCACTTGAGCAGAGGTGCCAAGAAACCCTTTGCAGAAGCCACCTGAAGACAAGCCCAGCAAAACAAATAAATCCCCGTTCCTGTGCTGTCCCTGTTCCCGTGCCGTCCCAGCTCCCACGCTGCAGTGTCCACACAGTCCTGCCTAGTGTGAACAGCGGTGGGATGGAGACAGCACTGCCCAGGCTCAGCTGGCTCTTAATGAGACCAGTTTTAATTGTGTGCGTGGCCTTGAGAACCAGGGAGACAATTCTGGGTACTAAAATCTATCTAATTTGATTGCTCAGGGAAGACAAGCCTAGGGCTGGTAACAGCACTCAGGGGACAGGCTGGAGTTCACTCTTCGGCTGCATATTTTCCTCACGAGCAGGCAGGCCAGGGAATAGACCGATGCCTTTTGCTTATGAAGCAGATGTTTCCTGGTGTGACCTTTGCAACCTCTGAGATGCCAGTCAAAAATCCCAACAGCAAATTAAATACTTACTATTCCCAAATGTGTCCAGACCTGAGCTTCAGCCTTAAGGTGAGCAGAAGAAAAGCAAGTAAGGACTAAGTCTATAAGACTTAGCTAGTTGTTTTGGACCTGACCCTCACCCTTCAGATGGATAATTTGAGGGCATCAGCACCCTTCTGAACTCAAATGCTAAAGCCAGAATGCATTGGACAGGCAATGGCTGCAGGTTTCCTGCTCTCTGCATGGCACCACACACACAGGAGCTGCAGATATCCAAGGTCTGCACCAAGAGCTGCTCCAGCCAAGAAGCAAGGTGTCAATAAATAAAATATGTGGCTAGGACAGAGGGCTTGGCTGTGGCCATCAAATTACAGCCTCAGGCCTCAGCCTTATTAACATTGAGATCCCTGCGCACCGCTCTGGGAAATAACTGCTGGCCTCTGCACCACTGGAGCGGTGTTTTTCTCGCTTTCTTCTCCAGGCTGACTTTTCTTGGTCCCACTGCAAGAAGGGGGAGTGGGCAGGGCCCATCCTGCCAGGACGCAGGCAATGCCTTGACATACTCTGGGTCACCACAGGCCACCCCCAACCAGGCCCCTGCCTTTGCCTGTTTTGGACACCAGTGTTAATGCAGTAACAAGCTTAGCTACAGCCCTTTATGAGCTTCCATCTCAGCAGCAGCAGGAGTAAATATTTTTGTGGTGGTGTTTCCAGAGGCTTTCTGTGGCTGGAGGTGCTGATCTGGGGGCTGATCTGGGGGAAAGGCCACACCTGGGCAGAAAATGGGCAGCTGCCAGAGCAGGACCTTCTGGGGTGAGGCAGGAGGTCAGAGTTCTGCAGGGTGCCCAGGATGCAGGAACCCATGGGAAGCCCCAGGAGTGGGGATGGGGCAGATCCATATCCCTGTAGGCTGTGGTATGATCTAGGCTTGCCCAGCCAGAGTGGGCAGGCTCCCCGGGGCTGTGCTGCAAGAGGAGCAGAGCCGGAGGGCCTGGTGAGGCTCCTGGGAACACCTGGCCATGAGGACAGCCAGCTCTGCTCAGGTTCACTGCACAGCGCTTGGTTGGGATATTTATAGCTCTGCCAGGTCTGTTGAGACAACAGATCTCTGAGTCTTGTGGATCTTTTTTATGAGCATCCCAGACTGGGAGGAACAAAGCCTCAGCTCTTCCCTTGCCAGGAGAGAAGCGAGTTGCAGTTTGCATCAGGGTGGCAGTGCCATAGGCACAGAGCCCAGATGCAGCACCCGTGCAGGCATGGGAACCAGCCTGGCTGCACTGAAGGAGGTAGCTCCCTCCCTTTCCAGCACTGAGCTGTGGAGGAAACCCTCTGCTCTGTGGAGGAAACCCTCCGAGGAGCTCTGGCATCCAGCAAACATGCAACCAGTGTGGCTGCCACAGGTGAGCCAGGCCTGTGGGTCAGGATGCCATCGCCCTTGGCAGAGCCAGGTTGCTCTGCCTGTGTTACTACATCATCCCTTTCTAAAGAAGGAGCTTCGTTAATGGGGAGGGATCTGAGCTGCTGTAAGGTCTTCATTCCTGCTGCCACGAGTTTCTGCTTAATCCTCATGTGTGATAGTGACAACCGCAAAGTCTGGTTTTACAATATCGTTAATCCTGAGCTGAGGCTGGGGCTTGGCAGATTTTAAGGCTGATGGCGGCTGCCACACAGGGTTTGTCCTGTCTATCCCACAAAACAGGAGCCCAAGGCTTTCCCACAAGAACTCCCACACTTCGGACCTCCTGGTATTTTCGTGGTGCAAGTGGGTGCAGGGGCAGCCCTCACCTCCCTCCTGCCCTGCCTCTCCCTGGGACACCCGAGGGCGCCTTCATCCCTGGGGCAGCAGGGAGCTGCCCCCGGGGACTGTGATGAGAGGAGGCATAAAGCAATGGCCCTGAATCCAAATGGTGACAGTCAGCAGTCCACAGAGCTCGCTGGCTCCAGGGTGGGTGGCCACTCCTGTAATCCCAGCATACCCCAACCCAGTTATGTCTTGCCTCCTTCCCCAAAGCGACCAGCGGTGAGAGAACATAGAGGAGTTCCTGCCTGGCACAGACCTGGCCGTGGCTGTTGCCACTGGATGCTGCAGGCTTAGCACTGCTCTTTGCACGTGAAGGAGCACGGCCTTGAGGGAAGAAAGTGCTTCAAATGCCACCGAGGGAGACGTGTTCCTGAATTGTGAACCAAAAGCATTTATTTATAAATTCCTCTGAGGGCACTACATAAGGGATTAACAGGAAAAGGAGCAGTTTGCCATCTAAGGGTGTGTTCTTCCTGCCCCGTGGCTGCACGCTTCCCCATGGGACACATTTCCAATCCCAGTCAATTTTAAGTCAAAAACTGCAGACTTTGTGCACATCTGCCATAAGAAATGCAAAGGTCTGGGAACATAAAGCTGGGCTGGCAGTGCAGCTGCAACATCACACCACCTCCACTTCCATGCTGCATTTCCAATCTCCCATAGGAGATTTTCCTTCTTATTTAAACTAAACCCACTGTGCTACATCTTAGCCCTTTAATTCTGCTCTGCCCCTCCATGGACAATGCAAACTGATGTGTTTTGTAGCACATCTGTAGCACGTAACTGTAGAAATGTTGCCTTCGCCTCTTCTCCCTACAGGAATTCCTTCCCCCCTCTTCTCCTCCGTGTTTCCTGCAGTTCTGCTCACCTCCTTGCTGTTCTCCAGCCTCCACCATCAGTCACTCTCTTTTGCTAATAATAATAAATAAACCCAACAGCAGCGGTAAAGCACCTTCTTTTATTAATTCACCTCCTCGCTCTCCTTGTGTGTCTGAGGGGTGTGGGGGTGGCAGTAACACCCATACATCCCTGGAGCAGGATGACTGCTCCACGTGGAGCAGGATTTGGCCACTTAATCGTATAAACACAAACCTCCTCAGTCAGGTCCTGCCTGCTGTGTCTGGGGCGTGAATATCACAGCCAGGACAGCTGTGTGTGTTCTTCATGGAGCGCAATCATCAATAATCATCCTCCTGCAGCTGATGCATCATGTGAAGAGCCGGCACCTCCTGATCTCCTTGCAGAGATGTGCTGCAAAGCAGCTGCACAGAAACGAGATGTGAGTGTGAGAGGGAGGCATTGACAGCAGCTCAACCCCACGCCCAGCTTCTTCAGGGGACAGAGCCTTGCAGAATCTGACCCCTTGAAAAACACCTTGCTCTCCCTGGAAAGTGAGAGTCTGTCCATGAGCAAGTGCATGAGGTCCACAGGCAGCCAGGCACCTCAGTGATCTGCCATCCCAGCACTCACATCAGTCCCAGGCAGGATCTGGCCAGCAGCTCCTCCTATGTGCTCACACCTCAAATACCAAGAACTGGCGCCCACCTTGAGCTGAATTTGGCCCTTGCTCATCACTGCAGTCCCCAGCCAGCAGCTTTCCGGCTGCTGGAGTGGTCCCACACCGGCTGCAGCCACGCTGAGGCTGCCCAATGTGGGTTTTTTTAGCAGGAGTCAATTGTTTGGCAAGTGTTTTGCAAACTGCATTGGGGAGGGTTTGCTATCGTCAGTCCTGGGCCGCTTTGATCAATCTTGTTTGCGAAGCAGTTTTCAGTGCCCTGGTTAATATATGTTATTATCTCCCTGAATCCCTGCTATAGAACCTGAATAAATCCTGTGGAAAAAGGAAAAGCCTTATAAAAGAAAATGCTCTATAAAACTCCTGCTGGGAGCTGCCACCACTGATGCTGAGGGTTTGATCACCATAAGCAGTCTGTTAACATCAATATCAGACCCCAGTTTTCCCAGTTCATTGTTGACAGCTTTGGGACAATAAAGCATCTTCACTACCTGCCATCCTCTTCACTGCACAGATCCAGTCTGGGTGCACTGCTGTCTCCCACAGGTTACTCTTGCATCTCTCCTGGGCACTGGCTTTTCCCTGCACCTGGCACACTTCAGCCCCATGCCTGGTCTGCAAAGGCTTTTGGGCCAGAGAGAGACAGGAGGGCACAAATACTAGACCTGGGACCCAGCCTGATAAGGGGTCAGCATCCGTTATTGCTGCTGGGAGTAGCGGGGTAGCAGGTGCAGGGGTTGAGGTGTTCCTGCCTGGGAAGAAATGCTCCTTCATTAGTAGAACCACCTGGGACTGGGTAAAACACTTCTCAGCAGCATCACACACAGGGGCTATGAAACCCCCAAACACAGCATCCAGCCGTGCAATGCTCATCCCCAAAGCCAGCACCGCCCTTCATGGCTCTGGTGTGCACGCAGCAATCTCTCCTCAGCTCCTGGGGTCTGTCCTGGAGCTGAGGCAGCTGCAGTGTGGCACCACGTCAGGGCAGCCTGGGCTCATCTCCAAGGCAAACTGGCTTAAAAATATGACAAGCTATAGATGGCTTTTTGTCTGAGCATTGCTCCTCCAGGTAGTGTGTTCCTTGCTATCCCACAAGCGTGATAGAAAAAAATAATACTAAACAACTTGTGAGCCTTATTAATATGTATTCAGGTCATCTGCTCTCTGCAAGTCTTTGCAAGTGACTTGCGGTGTGCAGTTCATGCAGAATCCGTAAATAAAAATACCTCTCTGGAATCTCAGCAGGGTCATATAAGCACGAGAACATAACAACAGCCTTTGTGCCTGCAGAGGGATGACGGGTGTCGCAGCCCAGCCTGGCTGAGCCAGCCAGCCCACAGCTCTCAGCACCCCAGCTCAGGCTCCCAGACGAGCTGGGTGCACCGAGAGCTGGGAACTCCCTTTAATCTGATCTCTCCTGAAGTAGAAGGCAGGTTTAGAGACAACATAAGGAAAAGTCATGTCAAAGCCACATGCTGTGTGACAGTGCCTTGTGGCCTCACTCCTGCAGAGTCTCCCTCTGACTGCAAGACAAAGCAGTTTTGGACATAGACTCGGCAGACTTGCAGGACCAGGTCAAGGATGAGTGTGAATTTTACTTCTTCCCTTGAGCTTCTCTGTTTTTTCTCTTCTATCCTCTCTCCCGTGGTAGCATTTGGGCTGGCTGCTCCAGCACAAACTTGGAAGTCCAACAGTTTATCTGCAAGGGGCCCTGTCTGCACATCAAAGGATTCCTACTTTTGTAATCATCTACTCCAGCCTCCTGTGAGCAACAGCCTTCACCAGGGTTGTATTTTTGTGGTTGAGCAAAGCACAGCACTGCCCTCACAGCACTGCCCTCAGACAGCTCAGGGGTGCCAAGGCATGCCAAGTTGCTTTGGGCTGGCTGCAGGTGAGGTTTCCTCCTGCACCACTGCACCACATCCACAGCAGCCACGTCTCCACACCATGCTCTGCATTACCTCCACTTTGCCACACTCCTTCCTTCCTTGCTGTGGGTCACTCACCAGCTGCAGTCTCCAGTGGTGTCCCTGCTCTGGGAATGTTGGGCGATAGTGGATGAACCAACTGGGAATTACATGTAAATCCCTCAGTGCTCGTGTGTTAAATAATTGAGCAGTCATGCACGAGCCAACTAGGCATTCATATGCAAGGTAATGGGGAACTACCTGGGTGCTCATGCATGCACTAATTGGGTGCTGATGTGCACAGTAATTAGGCATTCATGCACACACTAACTGGGCATTCATGCATGGACTAATCCTGCAATCACACATGAACTGATTGTGAGTCTGTGTACAGGTTCATGCAGGACATTTTTGGTTGCTCATGCATGCACTGCTCAGGCACTAATGCACTTCTCGGGCACTCATGCACGAATTAATTGGGTGCTGATGCATGCACTAATTGGGTGTTCATCCATTAATTCAGTCGGTGCTCAAATGTAAATTATCTGGGCACCTGTGCATTCATTGATTAGACACTTATGGATTAATTAATTGGGCACTCATGAGTGACTCAACTGGGTGCTCATGCAGGGAGAAGCAGAGCCCAGTGGAGCAGCAGGGAAACCCGCATGGGACAGCACAGCACCAAAAAAACCCGCTGGTTCCCCCACCACCTGTGAGCTGGTGGTTTTGTCTCCCCAGCAGCCCTGTTGCCACACACAAGCTGATCTCACACCTTCCCCCGAGCTCTTCAGGGCGTAGGAAGCAGCTACTGCTGTACAGACAACTTAAACTCTGTTCTGGCACAGCATAAATGCAAGAAGCTCTAAAAGCAGTTACAGGGTCTCCTCTGTGTAAAATGATTTAGGTCAGTCTCACTTCTGCGATGATTTATTTAAGCTCTAGCAGTTCCTGGCCTGAGTGAGGGAAAAAACGAGTCAAAAAATAGAATCCCCCATATTTACACTATTTTCCTGTGATGTTTACATTGTGGAAGTTACAGCTTCATCTGCCAGCACCATTTTAATCCAGGCCTGCAGACATTTCCACTACACACTCACATTTCTTGGGGTTCAGACTGTGGTGGAGCCTCTTGCTAAGCAGAAAATCTCAGCCTGCAAAAGCTTTCGAGGGGTTTGTTTGTTTCTTACTGCAAAGCACATTCCTCAATCACTACTAAGGCTTTACTAGAAATAATCTCACACTCCTGCAATCGAAAAAATGGCCATTGCAAGTGGATGCAGAAGCAAGGCAGCCAGGAACAACCCACCAGGGCACCACTCTGCAAACCCACAGCCAGCAAACAGCACCAGCATGGCAAAGCAGGACCAGAAATGAGAGGCTCCCAAGACAGCACTGGAGGTAATGCCTAGCTAGGGTAGCTACATATATATATATGTACACCAGGCAGATATTAAGGGGTTCTTGGTGACACAGGTACCTGAGCCAAGAGCCCAGTGGGATGGTATCAATGAAAGGACCAGCCAAACCCTCCTTCCCTGCCCTCCTCACCAGCCCAGTTAGTCATCTATTAATGCTTTCGCTGGACACTCTGGAAGGAGCTGCAACAGTTGATCCAATCAATAAATATACATTTTATACATGTCCATAACATCTCTCTGTTTGTAAGAGGCCACAAAGGGTTTTGTTTTAATTAAAGGAATGCTTAAGATTACACTGCCTACTGCTTAATCTGTGTTGGAAATGCAGTGGGGCAGAAGTGGTCCTCACTCAGAGCTCTGCTCACAGCCCAGCTCCTCACCAGCAGCAACCTGAAGGCTGAGTGACAGGACAAGGGCAGGACCAGGGAGACAGAGTGGAACACAGCCCGTATACACCTCCCTCTGGCATCTCCAGCACCAGCCAGGAAAACAAGTGAGGCTAAACTGGAATGGCTCTGATCCCACCACCCTTTGGACTCGGCTCATCTCCTGACACAAGCCTGCTGGTATGGAAAGTGGCACTGTGCCTTCTCTAGGCACAAAGAATTTTCTTATAAACAGTTGGCTGAAACACTGCTCGCACCTCCAGCCTAGGTGCAAGGCAATTCTTCTATTGGGATGTAGGGAATATTCCTGTTTTCCTGCCAATGATGGGGCTCTTCCTCCTGGCAGCAGTGCCCTGCATAAGAAAGGTTGAGTATCCAAATATTGTCCACTGCAATAGATCTACATTAGGGAGACATCCTTAAACAGGCACAGCACCTTCCCAAAAAGTGCAGAGCTCCAGTGCTGGCTGTGTGTTGTGTGGAGGCACAAAGAAACTGCTTTTGATGTTTCACTGCTTATGAAATCTTCAAGTGTCCTCCCAGCACAGAACCCAGTCCCCAGAGAAGCCTGGCACAGTGGGACACTCCCCTGAACAGCCTGGTGACAGGGCCAGGAAGCACAGACAGGGATCGCTGCCCTGAGGGATTGCTTTCCTGCAGTGAAACATGCTTTGATTTATTGGGGCGAAACTCACAGCAGGGGCTGGGGTAGGGGCTGGGAGCACACCCCGTCCCCCAGGGTAATTCCAATGGGAATTACTGGGCAAGGGGCCAGCCTGGTCTGAGGGGAGTTGGTTACTCATGGCGATGTGGGGAGGAGGTGTCAGGAATGCATTTCATGGCAAGAAAAGAGTGGAGGTTTCTAGCAAACAAAATACACATTGCAAAAGTTTACAAAGGTGGTGTTTATTTTAAGGGAATGTAACAGCTGCTGAGGTCTCACAGCAAGGAAATAGTGGGATGAGAGCAAACCTCTGCACAGACAGCCTGCATTTCAGAAACAGCCCTCAGTGGCCTCCGAAGGCTCTTTGTCGTGCCAGGCTCCACAGAAGCCCTCGTGTCAGCTGCCATCGGACACATCCACCTTTGCCATGGAGCACCAAGACGTCAGCGGATTTCCTGGGGGTCCCGTGCCACTACCAAAGCTGCATCCACGCCCATGCCCTCTGTGTAAACCACCACTGTGGGTGTCCAGAACGTGCATTTCCAGTTCAGCCCAGTCCCACCAGTGCTCAGGGAGCACTTTATCCCCAGTCCATCACAGCACTCCAGTTGTGTTTAACTCCAAACAGGCAAGCAATCAGTCAGGGAGCAAAGCTGCCCTCTGACCAGGGGGAATAAAAAGGGGAATAATAAAAAAAAAAAGTCCCAGAGGACAAAAAGTCCTCATTGATGTCTTTGATGCTCTCAGAGCAAATAAAAATATACGGAGGCACTGTTTTATGTTCACCCCTAGGACTGGCAGCACATATTTATGGTTCATTCCTCCTCTGCCATTAGCAGCAAAAAAGCCTCACAGGGAAAGGCCTGGGCCATGCACAACATAATGGAAACCTGACAGACCTTGAGGGAGCATGAGAGCGCACAGCCCTGCTCCGCATCGCCGCTTCCAACAGACAGCAGATTCCAGCTGCAGCTCTGTGTGTGGGGAGCGAGAGGAGGTGCTGCCAGGAGACTCAGGCTCACATCGGTGGAGAACACCTGTGCTGGGGGCTGGGAGACCTGGGATCATGTTGGTGGAGAAACACATGCTGGGGGCTAGCAGCTCCAGGGAGCAGCAAAGCACCCCCGCCAAAGGCAAGGCTGAGGCGTGCCGGGTTTGACACCAGCCTACTGTATGAGGGGAAGCAGAGGATAAACTCAGCAGATCCTGTTCCCCTTGCAAAACACTCACTGTATCCCTTTAAACACAAAGTGCTGCACGTCTAGTGAAAAACTCTGGTATGGAAAGGCAAATGAAGGGAGTGGTGAAGTTCTCAGATAAGCCACAATGTTATCCAAAGTGTTGGGTTTACGGTTCAGTGGTTCTCGTGGAGGAACTGCAGCTTGGACTGGTGCTGCAGCTCCCCTGCCCTCACCAGCCCAGCTCACCCAGACCTCATCCCATGATGCCTTCTGCTCCTTTGAGCCTTTCTTTCTCACGTGTGGTATTTCAGGGTACAAAAATGTTAATATGCTTCCTGGGAAACTACTGAAATAACATCCGACCTTCATGCTTGTGTGCTGCCTCTAAAATATTCTTATTTACTGTCCTCAAGCAACTGCACCTAAAAGACATATTAGGAAAAACTAAAAAATCAGGTTTCTTCTTGTGTTTCACATTTCAGCTGGGCTATTGAGGTACCAGTAAGTCAGATACCATACAAGACATGAAAATGGTCTGGTTTTCACTTTGCACCACATTGCAGAGTGAAGGACAGCTGTTGCTGGCAGGAGACATCCAGGGTGTTTGCACTTCTAATTTCCGACTATGTATTTCAACCTGCTAATTCAAAAGTAGTTGATTTTGCACATTTCTCCTTCTTTAAGAATGATTTGGATACGAACTTTGAGGTTTCCTAAATGCAAAACTTCTGATTAATAAAATGCTGTGACATAGGATTTCAGTGGGATCAGCCAAGGCCTTTCAGCACCATCCCTGAGCCGGGGCACTGGGCTTGGCAAACTGCTGGGGGACTCACCAACTGCTTCCACCCTGCACCTTTTCTAAACATTGAATGTATTTTTCCTCATTTATTTGCCCTTCATTCAGCTCAGACAGTAAAAATATGCAACTTGGTGTCACTCCTGCCTTGGGCTGCGTGACTGTGTTCAAGCAGTTACAGCAATGCCTTGCCTTTTTAAAGTAACTTTCTTACTCAGAAAGTTACACAGGTGAATGGAACAGTTCCTAAAACTTTATTTGTATTTAAAAATATTCTGCTTGAAACAAATTTTATTGCGTTTCTCACTCGTTCTATTTCCTTGTATTAAAAAATCAGTAAACCCACACTGGTGCCACGGGAGTCGCATCCCGTCATTTCTTTTCAGAGGCAGTGGGGATATCAGCAGCACTGCCAGCGGCTCTGATGGAAGCTAATGGAAAAACCTCCTTTTAAAAGCCACTGAGGCCTAGCAAATGGGAGTTATTTTTGGAGAACAAAAGGATCCAGCTCTGCCCACGCTCCTGAGGCTCGGCAGCATGGCCACTGCGATGCTAAAATGCAGGGAGCTCATTGCCCATAGCGGGTGGCTGTGCCATGGCACAGCGGCTTCCACGTGGGGAAGACTATGGATGCCACACACAAACGAGGAGCTGTTGACAACTCCAACGGACACGTACAAAACATTGTCTGTTCAATAGGCTCTGCAGTGTGGGGCTCTTGCTGCAAGGCTGGCTCACTTGGTGTCACTTCCCTGGGGTTCTCTCACCCCTGGCTGTTCCAGTTCCCTGTATCAGGATGGTGTCATTCGCTCCGAGTCGAAGCACAAGCGGTAGAAAAGGAGATGCCAAGCGGGGCTGGTGAGCTCCCAGCACTCATGCTGTGCCACTGGCACGCTCTGGCAGTGGCTCCTCAGCAGATACTGGCACATGGCTGGGACACGGGAAAGCATAGAGCAGAAGGAGGCAGCTCCGGTAAATGCACAGAGAAATAAAAATAGCAAAAGATAAAGGAAGGAAGGAGCAGTTGGAGGGAAACCCTTGCTGGCCAGCATCTGCCTAACCACGAGGATCCTTCTGAAATGAGCAACCCAAGCGGATGTGCTCCATCGTGTTTATTTACTCCTTAGCAGGAATAAACCTTAGCAGGTTTATTTTCATTATCAGTTTGCATTCATTTTCCTCCCTCCGTGTCGGGCTTTGGAGGATCCCGCCAGGCGAGGGAAGCGCAATGAAACCGGCTGCTGCAATATTCAGTGGCAGCAGGAGGCAGGGAGCAATGAAGAGTGGGCAGAAGGAGCCCACAGAGCCCTGTATGAGCAGAAATGTTTTTCCATGGAAAGAAATCAATTAAAACAGGTTTGGGGCGTTCAATTAAACTTCTCAATCTGTGCGAACCACTGGCTCTTCCCCACCCCATGACAGGATGCACTGACACATGGGAATCAAAGGTGAAACCAGGTGCTGAAAATCAGAATAATACAAAATCAAGACAGCAGAAAACACATCAAATCTCCTGGTTTTTTTTTTTTTTTTTTTTAATTTAACCTTTAATTACTGGAAAGACAAATAATCACCTGCAATTTGATGAGATTCTGCTTCCCTGCACCTTTCCACCAGCCCGGCAAGTTGCTGGAGGCCAGCCTGGGGTGATGAGGTGCTGGTGGCCCTGCACTGGGCGGCTGCAGGAGCATCCCAGGTTGTGCCAGAGGGTCTGTGAAGACCTTAGCAGTCTGTTCTGGGCACGGCTCTGCCAAGCACATCATGCTTAATGGCTCTGATGGTGTCACTGTTCTGATGGAGAAATGAGCACAACATTTCAGAATTTCTAAAAATGAGCATTTCACAACACCTTCACGGTGTGATTTGAATTCCAGCTGTGTTGTGGAAGATACCAGCCAATGCAGCCTGCTTTTCTGTGTGGCTTTTCATCTTTAAATCCCTACCTCCATGTGCCCTTTTGGGCTGGTTTTCAGGAAAAAATCCCACTGTCAAAGTGGGCTGTGGTTTTCATTTGCATCAGGACACGCCACCGCATGTGCGTATGCAACCTTTTTGCTTACGTATAAATCTACATAAATAAAACAAGCTCCACCACCATCCACTTCCCTGGGAAATATTTTCAAACTTAGCCCCACTTCCCTTGTCTTATCAATGCCCTTTGAAAAAAGAATAATAGATGGTGGATTTGCATCTTTTTTTCTACATGAAAATTAATAGCTTTGATAACCTTTAGCCTAATTTAAAATTGAAAGCTGCCAAAATATCAGCTTTATATGCCAAAGACACTACGTGTGCGGTTTAGTGTTACTGTTGGAATGCCAAAAGAAACCACTCAAGCAGCATATTCTGAATGACTGTTATGGGAGTGAAACAGTAAGTTTGGACAATTCAAAGCTCAGTTCTCAAAAAAAAAAAGTTACAACTTAAAACATTGTTTTTAAAAATGATCCTTTTCTTCCAAACAATCTGAGCTTTGATGAGCTGTTATTTTGCAACAAAGCAAGATTAGTCAAGACTAATCCCGGGCTGGGTCATACTGTACTAAGGAAGCTGCCTGCAATTTAGGGAAAACAGGTTCTGGCTAACGGAGCCAAGTGAGTGGTGAAGAGAATGGGAGCCAGCACATGGAGCTGCAGCCCACCCCACCCCACTCCCTGCTCTGCCCAGCCCTGCCCCCCAGCCTGGGAACACCTCTTTCTGCCAATGTCTATGCTTCATCACCTAGAAAAATGAGCAGTGACCCTATGATAAATCATTTCAGTGACTTTGCAGAAAAAGTCTCAGCTATGGCATCGGACTGGTGATGTACAAAGAGCAAGAATGGTGCTGGGACCAGTGTTGTTCAACATCTTTGTTGCAGACATGGACAGTGGGATTGAGGGCACCCTCAGCAAGTTTGCCGATGACACCATATGGAATTGGTGGACAATGCATTAAGAGCAGCCCTGAAGAGAAGGACTTGGTGCTGGTGGATGAGAAGTTCAATGTGAGCTGGTAATGTGTGCTTGAAGCCCAGGAAGCCAACTGTATCCTGGGCTGCACCAGAAGTGTGACCAGCAGAGCAAGGCAGGGGGATTTTCCCACTCAATTCTGTTCTTGTCAGACCTCACCTGGAGCTCTGCATCCAGTTCTGGAGTCCTTAGCACAGGAAGGACATGGATCTGTTTGAGTGAGTCCAGAGGAGGCCACAAAGATGATCCGAGGGGTGGAGCACTTCTGGTATGAGAATAGGCTGAGAGATTTGTGGTTGTTCAGCGTGGAGAATAGAAGGCTCTGGGGAGACCTTTGAACAGTCTCCCAGTACTGAAAGGGGCTCCAGGAAAGGTGGGGAGCAGCTTTTTATCAGGGAGTGCAGCGATAGGACAAGGGGGAACAGTGTTAAGATGAGAGAGGGCAGATTTTGATGAGATATTAGGAAGAAATATTTTCGTGGGAGGGTGATGAGGCCCTGGCACTGGTTTCTCAGAGAAGTGGTGGCTGCCCCATCCCTGGAGGTGTTCAAGGCCAGGCTGGATGGGGCTTGGAGCCCACTGATCCAGTGGGAGGTGTCCCTGCCCATGGTAGAGGGGTTGGAACTGGATGGGCTTTAAGGTCCCTTCCAACCTAAACCATTTCACAATTCTATGTGAAGACAGTGGGCAGAGGTCTGGGGAGGAAGGGAGGGTAAGGCAGGCTGTGGAAATGCCAAATGAGCGCTGCTGGTTTTCCTTCCTTTGGTGAGGAGGCTGAGGGCAGACTGGGGAGTACCTTTCACAAATCGTGCTCCAGCTATCGCCCCTGGGTACACTCAGCATGCTCCAACACTCCCATACTGGGCTACACAGTGAATATTTGCATTATTCACCAACATACTCAGTTGTAAAGCCCTGTCTTTCATTATTCTCATTTTGAGAATGAAAGCTTATCATTTTACAGTAGCTGGCTTTTTTTTTTAGCAAGATAATTTGGATTTCCTTCCCAGTAATTTTTTTCTACATAATTAACGTTTAATGATTATACAATGATTATATACATTTTGCCAGAAAGCCAAAAACTACTCTGACAAAGCAAATAAATGTATCAGGTTATCCAACTGTTTTGGATGCTCCACTGATAACACAGAGCTAAAAAAGGTAATAAGGAAGAAAACATTCAATATTTCTATCTATAAAGAGACACTTCGTTAAGGTAATTAAATGAATAATTTGAAGCACTTATGAGGATTATTAAGACACAAAAGAAATTATGCAATAAGGTTTTTGCAAACCAGGCAGACTCACCATTATTTTATGATGCCTTTAAGAATAATTTTCAGCAGTTTAACAAGCTTTTGAAAATAACGACTCATTTCTTGGCAAAGGACAGAGCCTTCTCTACACCTGGGAGGAGTATATTTGAGCTCTTTGAGATTTTCTTTTTTGTACAGAGAGAAGTTGTTATTTCTTTAATATGCAACAAGTATTTCTACCGAGTTGGCAAATCACTGAATTAGACTGTTAAATTGTGCTGGTTCAAATCCCGAAGTTATTTACCCCCTGAAGTTAAGCAGGTCAGCACTGGAAGCACGGCAGCACTGCAGCCAGTGTCTCACCAGCTCAAACACTACTGTGAAACCATAACACACTTTTAAAGATGCAGAAAATCCTAAGAGAGTTGGTAGTTTATCCTTGCAGACCCCCAGTTCTCAAGATGGGCTTTCTTGTAACATCTTTCCATGATTAATGGCAGTCTCCAAGTCACTCGCAATCCAACATAGATATTAACAATTGTTAAAAATTACCAGAGCAGGGCACATTACTCTGTTTCAACCTGCATAAGAGAAAAATGAAAGGCATTTGTAACAGTCACACATGTATGACGTTACACTGAAAACATTTCTCTAACTGTAAGTCACCAGGATTGCTGTTTTCTAGTGGAATATGCATTTTTAATTAACACATGAAAAATGAAGTATGCATGACAGGCCGTGCTGAAGAGGCATGACATAGTTTTCAAAATCCCTTCATTAACTGCAGAGCCTAAAGGGTTTTTCTACACACTCCTAGACTACTGTAACCCATCACGGTTGTTACGGTGATTCAACCTCTCCAGTACCACCTGGATTCACTTGTACCTATGGGAAAGACACCAAGGGATAGGTGAGAGACATCCTGATTGCACAAGGACAATGGTTTCAAACATTTGTAAAAGTATCCCTCTCCCATCTATTACACCTTATCTCTCACTTCAGAAGTGATTTGTGACCTGATCACTAAGCAGCAAGGTGTGTCTTATTACGCATGAGCCAACAGTGAGTCTTGGCAGCCAAGAGAACAACCGTGTCCTGGGGTGTATCCAGCACAGCATCTCCAGCAGGGCAAGGGAGGTGATTGTCCCACACTACTCTGCACTGGAGCAGCCCCACCTTGAGTATTGGGGGCAGTTTTGGGCGCCACAGTATAAAAAGAACATCAAACCACTCGGATTATCCAGAGGCCACAAAGCTGGTGAAGGGTCTAGTGGAGAAATCATATGAGGAGAGGCTGAAGTCACTTGGAGAAGAGGAGCGTCAGGGGGGAACCTCATTGCAGTTTTCTGCTTCCTCACAAGGGGAGGAAGAGGAGCAGACACTGATCTCTCTGGTGACCAATGAGAGGACCCAAAGGAATGGCAGGAAAACGTGCCAGAGCAGGGTTAGGTTGGACATTAGGCAAAGGCTCTTCACTCAGAGAGGGTGGTGGAACAGCTCCCCAGGGAAGCAGTCACGGTGCCAAGCTTGACAATATCGAAGCACTTGGACAATGTCCTCACACACACAGTGTGAATGTCGGAATTGTCCTACACAGGGACAGGAGCTGGACTCGATGATCCTGGTGGGTCCCTTCCAACCCAGGTCACTCTGTGATCCTATGATTGATGGAAATCGTCCCCTCTCGCACTCAACGCTGAAATAAAGGATACTACTTTCAAAAACTCCACAACGAGTCTTAAGGGAGTTTACTCGCCAGTATTTCGAGAACCACCTGCAACCAGGGTGCACCCGCTCCGCCCACAGCAGCAACAACCCCACCTCCCCCCCAATGCATTATGGGACGCCAAGCTCTTGGCGCCAAGCGCCGCCGCGGAGCACTGTGGGACCCCGCCCTCCCCCGCCCGGCCGGGCCTTCTTCTCGCGGGCGCCGCACCGGAAGTGACGGCAAACGCCCCGCCGCCCTGAGAGCCGCGGCCGGGCACCGCGCTCTTCCCCATCAGCGCGGTCTCACTGAGGTGAGCCGAAGCTCGCTGTAGCCTCGCGTTCGGTCAGCCGCTCCGTCCGCACGGGTTTATCTCCGTAGGTGAAGCCGCCAAGGAGCAACGGGAGAGGGACTACTTTCCCTCGACGCCGCGCATGCGCAGGGCGAAGCCGTGAGGGCGCGGCGGAAGGCGCGAGTGTCGACTCGTCGGTCGCGGGAGGTGCTGCGGCGGGGGGTGAAATCGCTGCGCGGAGCCGGAGCGCGAGGAGCCGCCGTCGCCATTTTGAAGCGGTTGTTGGGGGAGGCGGCGTGTGCGCTCCCGTGTGCCCGGCCCGGCCCCACGCCCGCTCCTCCACCCCGCTCTCCTTGCTCCGGCCCTTCACCGCCGCAGCCATTGCCGACCTTGCCATGTCCGGAGGGGGCGTGATCCGCGGCCCAGCCGGCAACAACGACTGTCGCATATACGTGGGGAACCTCCCCCCAGACATCCGCACCAAGGACATCGAGGACGTTTTCTACAAGTACGGCGCCATCCGCGACATCGACCTCAAGAACCGCCGCGGGGGCCCGCCCTTCGCCTTCGTCGAGTTTGAGGACCCCAGGTGAGACCCCCTCCCCACGCACCCCGGGCGCTCCCCTGGGAGGCCCCGCCAGGGCCTCTGCCCCTGCGGTCCCCTCGGCCGCGGGAGCCGCCTCTCTTCGCCCGGGCACCGGCGCTAACGGGCCCCGCGGGGCGGGGGGCCGGCGGGAAGCGGGAACAAAGGCGGGGGGGCAGGGCCGCGCTCACCGCCCCGTCCCGTCTCGCAGGGACGCGGAGGACGCCGTCTACGGGCGGGACGGCTACGATTACGACGGGTATCGCCTCCGCGTGGAGTTCCCTCGGAGCGGCCGCGGCACCGGCAGGGGCGGCGGCGGGGGGGGCGGGGGCGGTGCCCCCCGGGGCAGGTACGGGCCCCCGTCCCGGCGCTCGGAGTACAGAGTCATCGTTTCGGGTGAGTCCTTCCCTCTCGGTTTCTGTGCTTCCCAGGGCTCCTGCGGGCGCACTTTCCAGTCAAGGGGGGAGGTAGCTCCCAGGAATTCCTGAAACAGCATCACCTTGTCTGGCCCGGGAGGAATGTTACCTTATAGTCCTAATGGCTCCTCAGACTGTGCAGACGGGTCATCAAGGAAGCCCACTTGCTTCTTAAACACACACTTTCTTGTTTGCTCTGAGCTATCGCTGAGACTCACGGAGGTGAGAATAAAATCCCATTTTAAAGTAGCATCTTGGTTTTCATATAGGGCTGCCTCCAAGTGGAAGTTGGCAGGATTTAAAGGATCACATGCGTGAAGCAGGTGATGTATGTTATGCTGATGTTTTCCGAGATGGCACTGGTGTCGTGGAGTTTGTACGGAAGGAAGATATGACCTACGCTGTGCGAAAACTGGATAACACTAAATTTAGATCTCATGAGGTAGGTTTCATACTTACTTTCTTTGGCCAGAAATGGATACAAGGGGCTTAACAGTAGGATTTGAAGGTAAGGAATGTGTGGTGTTCATTGTTGATATACAAAGCAGCTGAAGGAATCTGTGGCCAGTTTGTCAGGAGGTAGACTTTTAAAGCTTTGATGTCTGTTTCTGTGCTGTAGTAAACAATATCTTCAGTCTGTCAGCATGCCTAAAAAGATGGCCCTGAAGCCTAGACTTTTCAATCGAAAGTTCTGTCTATTCAATAGGGAGAAACTGCCTACATCCGTGTTAAAGTTGATGGCCCAAGAAGTCCAAGCTATGGAAGATCTCGGTCACGCAGCCGTAGTCGTAGCAGAAGCCGTAGTCGAAGCAACAGCAGAAGCCGCAGTTATTCCCCAAGAAGAAGCAGAGGATCTCCACGCTACTCTCCCCGCCACAGCAGATCCCGATCTCGTACATAAATGATCACTAGCTCTGATCTTTTTTGTAGAACCCCGTGTTGTACACAGTTTTCCTTTACTTAGTACAGTCTTTCTTTTTTTTTTTTAAATTCCAACTGTTTTATTCAAATTGGCTGAAGTGTTGAATTGCATTCTTGTGTAAAATCCCTAGTGAGTATTTGCTCCAGAACATCAACATTCCCCTCATGTCTTTGCTAAATTGTATTTTAATTGATGTCAGTCAGGAGTGTTCCAACTTAGTTCCAGTTAAACACCAACATTCTTCAAACCGTGGTATTGCTGTGTAAATGTCTCAGTGTTCAGCTATGGTTTATACGAGCTGGGGATGTTGGGATGTTTGTGGCTAACTTGTCTCTTCTGGGGGATCTTATATTTTATCTTGCCTTTTCGTGTGTCTTTCTGTAGACATATCTGAAGAGATGGATTAAGAATGCTTTGGATTAAAGGATTGTGGAGCACATGTCAATCATTTTAGGATTGTCAAAAGGAGGATTGAGGAGGATCAGATCAATAATGGAGGCAATGGTATGACTCCAAGTGCTATTGTCACAGATGAACTTGGCAGTATTGACCTTATACTGAGAGACAGGTTAATGGAGTGTGTTCACCTATGTGGCACTGCAGGCATGTTTTAGTTACTGCAGACTACAATTGCTCTTTAAAACTTATTTTTTGCAATTGTGGCTAATTACTTGCTTTTGTCATTCTCTAATCCGTTCTGGTTTTTTAAAGGAATAAACTGGGACGGGGGTGGGAGCATTGGTTTACTTTGTCACGCAGCATTTGGTTACAAGTGTTAAATGTTATGTAGTGTTCGTACACTTGTAGTAGATCAAGGGTATCTTTAAATCAGAGTATAATATCAATACTGCTAAAATCTGCATGTCCTCTGTGTGACTGATACAGCGTTGCTACTTCATTTTTTTAAGTATCAGAATGAAAGCAAAAGTAGAGAACCAAATTGGGAGTAATTTCTTAAGTCTCAGCCCTGCCCCCTCAGACTAATTCACAATTGACTCACCGATATGTTTGAAAACTCTGGTTAGTTAATTTTGTTACCTTCCAGCTGGGAGTGCTAGCTGTAGTATAGATGTGCAGTAGGTGGATAGCCTTAGCAGTAAGCTTTTCCAGTTTCATAAATATTTTTTGCAACCAGAAAACCCGTAGCGCACCACCCTACGAGCAATGAGTATGTTGGCATTTTCAGTTGACATATTGTAAATATTACAATGTTTCCTCCAAATAGTAATTAACATTTCTAAAAATTATCTGAGCATTCACCATTCAAAAGTTTGTTTTGGGGAATTGATAGTTATTAATGTACATCTGTATTAATTGATGGCAAACATAACTGATCATTCCCCAGAATCCTATTTTTTCATTACAGTATCTAACTTTTTGCCTCCTCTTTTTTGGTTTTGCTGGTTATAAAGGTTTGGATTGGAGAGGGCTCACTGGATCCCAATCCTTGGAGCTGGATCATTGGATTCATAATGTGGATAGGATAGGGAGGCTGAATTACAAGGATTCATGGAGCGGGATCAGATTACCAGGAACATAGGAGTGGATTCCTGCCCCAACCAAACCGCACTCGTGTGGATTTTTTATTCAACTCAATTGGCTATTCCAAAGATTTTTTTTTCCTATTTTTGACGATTGGAGCCCTTAAGATGCGCGATGGAGTTTTTCATATTTTTGGTAAA